>CM046858.1:25574035-26054374 GCA_025617745.1 Heliocidaris erythrogramma
TATAAACTTGTCTGTTTGGATGTTGAAGTCCCACAGAAGTTTTACATCTTCATTCTCGATCACGGGTTCCGCCCTGTGTTCGTACCATTTGTCTGCATGCGGTAGTTCATACTTCTTCGTCAGACTGTGGACTGCAGCAGTCACTCTATCATGCCTTCCCTTGTACTCTGTCTGTGCCATTTTACTGCATTCACTCACAAGATGCGTTACCGTTTTATCTTTGCTATGGCACATTCTGCATGATGTTCATGTTTCTTGTTTTTCAAGTTTTACTTTGCCAACTCTCTGGTGCCGTAAGTTCCTCTGTGTTTCTTAGATGCAGTCTGTGCATCACCTTTCCTTTCCATCCTTCAAGTCTCCCATTTCGCTGATCAGCCTTGAGCTGTTTTGCTATCATGTCTTTTCCTTTCTTCATAGACCCTTTAATGGCAGTCATGATTTCATCCATCTTTCCATCAATATAGCAGTATAAGCTTTGTTCTTCATACCTTACAGTTTCCTCTTCTCCCATCATTATCATTATTTGTATTATTTTTATTATTATTATTTCATTATTATTAGTAATATTATTATTGTAAATTATTAGTATTGCTATTATTATTATTATTATTATTATATTATTTATTATTATTATTATTAATTATTATCATCATCATGATTATAAACAGTGGCGGATCCAGGGGGGCACAAGGGGCACGTGCTCCCCGGCCAAAAAAGGCTCTTTTTTTTTTTTTTTTTTTTTGTTGCTTGTCAGGGAATTATGGAGGGAAACTGGAACCCCCACCCCCCCCCCCCCCCCCCCCACTGAGCGAATTTTGAATGTCTGGCGAGAGACCAAAAAAATACGGGTCTACCTTTTCCAAAACTTGACAAACCTCATTTGTGTGCCCCCCCCCCCCTTTTTTTTACTCAATCCTGGATCCGCCCCTGATAAATGTCATTAATATTAGGTGATGTGTAGCCTCTCTGCAGATCAACTCTTTTTTTTCGGAAGAATCTTTATTTCTTTCTGTGCATTAAATGAAAAACGGAATAGCCAATCATCTTCAATTTTATTTGCATTGCCTATTGTCAGGTATAGAAAATCTCCCTTTTTCAGTCATCACGAATTGACCAAATTCAATTCACATATACTTCACCTCATAAGTCGACAAAATGACAGAGAGTTGTCCGCGCGCTTACGCGTGCGTCAAAATTTTAAATGCTTAAAAAAACTTCTGATCAATTTTCAGGCAAGTCCCTAAAGCGGCCGCGATTACACCGTAACATTGAACACGAATTGACACTTCTTTGATTCGCTACATTTCGATTGCACTTTTGGCTTATGATGTGGTCTTGTTGACCAATGCGGGTTTCTAGATTTTTTTTTCGGTTTTTGTTTTTTTTTGTTCAGGTAGTATCATTTACGGTAGGCCGTGGCATTTGCTCGATCGATAGAGATCAGCTGGACCTGCTTTGCGGAAGAATACTGAGTTTAAAAAGATTCGACTGTACTCTCATTATGCAATTTAATATATATATATATTATATATTTACAGTTGTGACCTGTGCGGTTCCAGCTCTTACGTCAGGGCTCCAAGTAAATGGATGCACAGACAGTGGATCAGAAAGTTACGACACCGTGTGTCAGTATAGCTGTAGGACTGGCTATACAATCAATGGAGCTGCTTCTGTGACATGTGGTTCTGATGGGATGTTCTCCCCAGGTATCCCAACATGCAACGGTAAAAATTGCTCGAAATTAAATAAGTTTTTGTCATCAATGTAGGCTACTGCAAGGTAGGTGTGTCTAAGACAGGAATGTCACTAGAGGGGATTGCATGTGAATATTGCGTTAATATTTCTTTCATTTCCATAAACTTTCATGACATAATAAAAGACTTTTTCGGAAATAATATATATGTTTTTTTGGGTGTATAATGACAAATTTACGGAGTATAAGTTGTCCAAAATTACTAGAACGTTAGGAGACTACGCAGAACAGAAAATTATGCTAATATTGGTTACTATATTCACCGTTAAGCGTTGTATACCATGTTTATTTTAGCAAACAGCTCATGTTTAAATAATCTTTCAAAACTTGGACAGATGCAAATTTGACATGAACAGGGAAAATGCTACTGTTCAGCTGTCTATGGCCAGGTTTTCTTCACCAAAGTGATAAAAAGTACAGATAATAGGCTACAATATGGGTACATTCGATTGAATCTATATAGATTCATATATGTGTGTGTGTGTGTGGGGGTGTGTGTGTTCATATATGTATACACTCTATATATTTTTTTTTAACCTGTTATGTATATATATATATATATATATATATATATATATATACATGTCATATAAACCTGTTATTTTACCTGTTATTTTACATATACTGTGGGAAAACAGGCATTCCTGGCATCCTGACTGCCAGGAAATTTCCGTGAAAAAAAAACGACAAATTTTGGTACAGTGCATAATTGTCTACCATATGGGTATCTTCGACTGAATCTGTATAAATTAATAAATTCATGTGTGTGTGTGTGTGTGTGTGTGTGTACACATACATGTTTCAAATGCTGACAATATATAAAACAACCGTTGGAGAGATGAAATAATATCAGGTAATGATGAACTTCATTCTAAAATCATCCAGCATGGCAGCGCAGTGCTCTAAGCGCAAAGCGCTAAAGGATACTAGCGCAACAAAGCAAGACAAAGCAAAAGTGCAAAAGAGGAAGAAGAGAGAGAGAAAAGAGAGAGAGAGATGGGAGGAGGGAGAATGAGAAAGAGAAAAAGAACATCGTGATAAAAAAAAAGAGAAGAGACAAAGATAAAAGGAGAAGAAAAGACAGAAAACAGGAAATAAAAGATGAAAGGAAAATAAACAACGAAAAAGGTAAGAGGAGGAGATCAAACGGTAGGAAAAGAGTAAAAGATACATTCACCCCACGAGGTTGAAGAGAGCCAAGATAGTGGATGAGGCGTTCCTCTCCCTCCTTCCTGGTAATATCTGACTGCAAGTCATATACATATATATATATATATATATATATATTATATATATATATATAATAATGTGAGAAATTATTAAAATGACAGAAAGAATTTGAGTAGCTAAATTCAACATTCCTCCTTACGGACTTCGTTTTCGTGGAAATAACTTCTGGGGTTGCAAAAACCGTCTCCGCCGGGAGTCGAACCAGGGTCTTTGGCCCTGTACGCCAAATGCCTTGACCACTAGATAGTGGGTTCGGTTGTATTCGGCTACACCAGTTACAATCACCGACAGGTAAGCCTTCCAACCCCTTAGCACTTAATGTATTCCTTTTTTCTTGAGGAACAGGGGAGTATTGAACCATGACAAACTTCATGCCTAGCTAGACATATTTTACTGGATCGTGTATTACGGAGACACCATTGACAAAGAACGAGACCAAAAACTATCTCCCTAATGGCGATATAGTGATATTATATTGTATATATATATAAGAGCAACAATTGGCTCACACTCTTTAACATGGTGGGGTAGTGTACTCGGGTGCTAATTATATAGAGGTAACAAAATGAGTACATCTGTAGACGTAGCTGTTGGTACCACGCTTTTAATTAGCTTTCGGGCAATTAGCCCTTCTTCAGATCTACATGAGTACGTCGCTGTAGGGTCTAATTACACCCATGAATATGTTCATATATTCTAGTTATACTAGTTGTATCACATTATAATTCCCTTTATATATTACATATTATATTATTGTTTGTTGTGTATATAATATGCGTTCAAATATCTTAGTTATTCTTTTTGCCGTTTCTGTCGTACTCATGTAGATCTGAAGGCGGGCTAATGGCCCGAAAGCTAATTAAAAGCGTGGTACCAACAGCTACGTCTACAGATGTACTCATTTTGTTGCCTCTCTCTCTCTCTCTCTCTCTCTATATATATATATATCAAAGATGAACGAAACAACCGTTAAGAGATGAAAGAACTCAAATTTTCGCCCATATATATGCGTCAGCACAGGGGATCAGAAAATAACGACACCATCTATCAGTATAGCTGTATTACATGCTATTTCATTATAAATGGAGCTCCTTATGTGACATGTGGTTTGGATGTGATGTTCTCTCCAGCTTTCCAAACATGTGACGGTAAAAAACACTTGAAATTAAATGTCTTTTTGTCATCAATGCAGTATACTGCAAGGTAGGTGTGACGGGGACAGGAACGTCATTAGAGGGAATTGCATGTGATTATTCAAAATTGTTCAGGCTAAATAAGACATTCCTTTCATTTCATTGAACATTCATGACAACAGTTTTATTTTCAAATATAAGTTAAAATTATTTGATTTGGGCGTTACTGAATGACAGATTTTCGGAGTATAAGTTACCCAAGGTTACTGAAAACGTGGGAAATTACAGGAACAGAAATTATGCTGTTATTAGTTACTACATTGTTTAAACGTTGTGTATTAAGTGTTGTTTTTTATCAACATGTCATGTTTATATGATCTTTTCTCTGTTTTCAAAATTTTTCACGATTGGTTTTCAAAAGTAAAAACAAGATTATGTTAATTGATAATGCAAATTTCAGTAATCAGGAATGTGAAAATATTTCAATAATCACTCCAAAAAAAGAGGGTTTTTTCAGAAATTATTACAATTATTTGTTTTGGGCGTTATGGAATGATACATTTTTGGAGTATTAGTTGCCCAAGTTTACTGAAAACATGGGAAATTACCGGAACAGAAAATTATGCTGTTATTCGTTACTACATTGTATCAGGTTTATTTTAAAAACATGTCATGTTTATATGATATCTTCTCTTGTTTGAAAATTTGTAATGATTGGTTTTCAAAAGTAAAAACAACATTATGTTAATTGTTTGTGCAAACTTTAGTAATCAGGAATGTCAAAATAGCTGATTTTCCTTACGTTGAGGAAATTTGAATGTGTGAAATTTTAAATTTCATATCCTGTTTTGCTTTGAATTTTCCTATATAAATATATACATGTATATGTATATCTTTAATCTTATAGTTGTGACCTGCGCGGTTCCAGCTCTTACGCCGGGGCTCCAGGTAAATGGATGCACAGAGAGTGGATCAGAAAATTACGACACCATCTGTCAGTACAGCTGTGGGACTGGCTATACCATTAATGGAGCTGCTTCTGTGACATGCGGTTCGGATGGGATGTTCTCACCAGCTGTCCCAACATGTGACGGTAAAAATCACTCGAAATCAAACTGCCTTTTGTGATTAATTAAGGATACTGCAAGGTAGGTGTGTCCAGGACAGAAACGTCACTAGAGGGGATTGCATGTGAATATTCCGTTAAGAGTTGTTCAGGATAAATATGACGTTTCTTTTATTTTCATAAACATTCATGACAAAATAATAGTCTTTTTCCAGAAATAAGTGCAAATTATTTGCTTTTCGGGCGTTACGGAATGACAAATTTTCGGAGTATTTGTTGTCCAAGGTTACCGAAAAGATCAGAAATTACAGGAACAGAAAATTATATTCGTTACTATAAACTTTACATTTTGTGTATCAATTGTTTTTTTTCTTAAATCAACATGTCAATGGGTACCTTGCAGGATTTATTCATTGACATGACTGTACTCTCATTAGACAATCTTATATTTCTTATTTCTTATAGTTGTGACCTGCGCGGTTCCAGCTCTTATGTCAGGGCTCCAAGTAAATGGATGCACAGAGAGTGGATCAGAAAATTACGACACCATCTGTCAGTATAGCTGTATGACTGGCTATACCATTAATGGAGCTGCTTCTGTGACATGTGGTTCGGATGGGATGTTCTCACCAGCTATCCCAACATGTGACGGTAAAAATTGCTCGAAATCAAATAACTTTTTGTGATTAATGAAGGATATTGCAAGGAAGGTTTGTCGAGAACACGAATGTCACTAGTGGGGATTACATTTAAATATTCCGTTAATAATCGTTCCGCGAAATATGAAATATCTTTCATTATCATAATCATTCATGACAAAAAATAGTCTTTTTTCAGAAATTAAAATTCAGAAAGTTAAAATTATTTTGTTTTTGCCGTTACGGAATGACAGACTTTCGGATAATCACTTGCCCAAGATTAATAGAAAACATGGGAAATTACCGGAACAGAAAATTATGCTGTTATTTGTTACAACATGGTTTAAACTTGTGTATCAGGTGTATTTTATCAACATGTCATATTTATATGATATTTTCTCTTGTTTGAACATTTATTGTCTAATAATTGTCTAAAATAATTTTAACTTTCTGAATTTTAATTTCTAAATTTTTTTTTTTTTTAATAATTTTAACTTTCTGAATTTTAATTTCTGAAAAAAGACTATTTTTTTCATGAATGATTATGATAATGAAAGATATGTCATATTTCGCGGAACGATTATTAACGGAATATTTAATGATTGTTTTTCAAAAAGTAAACACAAGATTCTGTTAATTGATTATGCAAATTTCAGTAATTAGGAATGTGAAAATATATGATTTTCTTCAGGTCGAGGAAATTTGGATGTCTGAATTTTAAAGTTCTTGTCCTGTGCTGCTTTGAATTTTCTTATCTATATATACATATTTTAACGTTTGCAAAAATTCAAAAGGGAGGACAGCTCTGGAGAACTTTGATCTAAGCTACGCAACTGTTGTTTGTATCATTTCCACATCTCGCAGTTATATATACTGTATATATATATTTATATATATATATATATATATATATGTATATATATATTTATATATATCTATGAAGAGGTGTCGTGGTACAGTGCTTCATTCACTTGACTCTCAATCCAACGATAGAGGCTTCGATTCTGAGTCCAGCACTATCGTCTTTCGGCAAGATATTAACCCTCTTTGCCACTCTCCATCAGGGTGTTAAATGGGTATCTTGCAGGATTTATTCATTGACATGACTGTACTCTCATTAGACAATCTTATATTTCTTATTTCTTATAGTTGTGACCTGCGCGGTTCCAGCTCTTATGTCAGGGCTCCAAGTAAATGGATGCACAGAGAGTGGATCAGAAAATTACGACACCATCTGTCAGTATAGCTGTATGACTGGCTATACCATTAATGGAGCTGCTTCTGTGACATGTGGTTCGGATGGGATGTTCTCACCAGCTATCCCAACATGTGACGGTAAAAATTGCTCGAAATCAAATAACTTTTTGTGATTAATGAAGGATATTGCAAGGAAGGTTTGTCGAGAACACGAGTGTCACTAGTGGGGATTACATTTAAATATTCCGTTAATAATCGTTCCGCGAAATATGACGTATCTTTCATTATCATAATCATTCATGGCAAAAAATAATCTTTTTTCAGAAATTAAAATTCAGAAAGTTAAAATTATTTGTTTTGGTCGTTACGGAATGACAGACTTTCGGATAATCACTTGCCCAAGATTAATAGAAAACATGTGAAATTACCGGAACAGAAAATTATGCTGTTATTTGTTACTACATGGTTTAAACTTGTGTATCAGGTGTATTTTATCAACATGTCATATTTATATGATATTTCTCTTGTTTGAACATTTGTCATGATTGTTTTTTCAAAAGTAAACACAAGATTCTGTTAATTGATTATGCAAATTTCAGTAATTAGGAATGTGAAAATATATGATTTTCTTCAGGTCGAGGAAATTTGGATGTCTGAATTTTAAAGTTCTTGTCCTGTGCTGCTTTGAATTTTCTTATCTATACTGAACTACAAAAGAAACGTCGCACTTTCCAAATTGATATCTTTTACACATGATATTGGAATTTGATAGGTAAAATCACATTTTATGTTTTTTAACATCACAGATATGGCATTGACCGTCCATAACACTTCATCATAACAAAATGTGATTTCTGTGTAGGATTAAAACTCATATCCTTTCCGTGAACATGGTAGTGCACTCGAGCGCAGCTTTTTGAAAAGCATGATGCACATGCACACCCTATATCCAGTGGGTTTAAAAGGGACCCAAAACTTTCATCCTGTCATTCGTTTCCTGAGCGCTGTCACCATGCCACGTCTGACTCGAAACCAGAGGTAACAAGCCATCGGACGTCTTCATGCTGGCCAACGTCCTAGAGTGGAGAACTTTGATCTAAGCTACGCAACTATTGTTTGTCTCATTTCCACATCTCGCAGTTATATATACTGTATATATATATATTAACCCTCTTTGCCACTCTCCACCAGGGTGTTAAATGGGTATCTTGCAGGATTTATTCCTTGACATTACTGTACTCGCATTAGACAATCTTATATTCTTATTTCTTATAGTTGTGACCTGCGCGGTTCCAGCTCTTACGTCAGGGCTCCAAGTAAATGGATGCACAGAGAGTGGATCAGAAAATTACGACACCATCTGTCAGTATAGATGTATGACTGGCTATATCATTAATGGAGCTGCTTCTGTGACATGCGGTTCGGATGGGATGTTCTCACCAGCTATCCCAACATGTGACGGTAAAAATCATTCGAAATCAAATAACTTGTTGTGGATGATAAAAGATACTGCAAGGTAGGTGTGTCCAGGACAGAAACGTCACTACAGGGGGATTGCATGTGAATATTCCGTTAAGAATTGTTCTGGCTAAATATGACATTTCATTCATTTCAGTAATCTCTCATGACAAAGAAACAAAAAATTTCAGAAATTAGTTGCAATTCTTTGTTTTGGGCTTTATGGAATGATACATTTTGGAGTATTATTTGCCCAAGGTTACTGAAAACATGGGAAATTACCGGAACAGAAAATTATGCTGTTATTCGTTACTACATTGTATCAGGTTTATTTTAAAAACATGTCATGTTTATATGATATCTTCTCTTGTTTGAAAATTTGTAATGATTGGTTTTCAAAAGTAAAAACAATATTATGTTAATTGTTTGTGCAAACTTTAGTAATCAGGAATGTCAAAATAGCTGATTTTCCTTTCGTTGAGGAAATTTGAATGTGTGAAATTTTAAATTTCATATCCTGTTTTGCTTTGAATTTCCTATATAAACATATACATGTATATACATATCTTTAATCTAATAGTTGTGACCTGCGCGGTTCCATCTCTTACGTCAGGGCTCCAAGTAAATGGATGCACAGAGAGTGGATCAGAAAATTACGATACCATCTGTCAGTACAGCTGTGGGACTGGCTATACCATTATTGGAGCTCTTTCTGTAACATGTGGTTCGGATGGGATGTTCTCACCAGCTGTCCCAACATGTGACGGTAAAAATCACTCTAAATCAAACAGCCTTTTGTGATTAATGAAGGATACTGCAAGGTAGGTGTGTCCAGGACAGAAACGTCACTAGAGGGGATTGCATGTGAATATTCCGTTAAGAGTTGTTCAGGATAAATATGACGTTTCTTTTATTTTCATAAACATTCATGACAAAATAATAGTCTTTTTCCAGAAATAAGTTCAAATTATTTGCTTTTCGGGCGTTACGGAATGACAAATTTTCAGAGTATTTGTTGTCCAAGGTTACTGAAAACATCGGAAATTACAGGAACAGAAAATTATGCTGTTATTCGTTACTATAAACTTTAAATTTTGTGTATCAAGTGTTTTTTCCTTAAATCAACATGTCATGTTTATGTGATCTTTTCTCTTGTTGGAAAATTTGTCATGATTTTTTTTCAAAGTAAAAGCAAGATTATGTTAATTGATTATGCAAATTTCAGTAATCAGGAATGTGGAAATATCTTATATTAGGTTGAGGAAATTTGAATATTTGAAAATTTAAAGTTCTTGCCTTGTTTTGCTTTGGATTTTCATAATTATATATATATATATATATATGTATATTTGACTAACGGGTACATTAAGTCGACACCTAACAATGCAGTTTATTCCGTCATAATAGCGACCCCTACATTAGGTCGACAGTTGGTACATTAGGTCGACAGTTGAACAAAGAAAAAGAACAAAAACTGTCCTCCTAATGTACCCATTAGTCGTTTATATATATGACTATTCTCTATAAATATATTTGACTAACGGGTACATTAAGTCGACACCTAACAATGCAGTTTATTCCGTCATAATAGCGACCCCTACATTAGGTCGACAGTTGAACAAAGAAAAAGAACAAAAACTGTCCTCCTAATGTACCCATTAGTCGTTTATATATATTTGACTAACGGGTACATTAAGTCGACACCTAACAATGCAGTTTACTCCGTCATAATAGCGACCCCTACATTAGGTCGACAGTTGGTACATTAGGTCGACAGTTGAACAAAGAAAAAGAACAAAAACTGTCCTCCTAATGTACCCATTAGTCGTTTATATATATATATATATATATATTTTTATTATATATATATATATATATGAATATATATGACATTCTCTGCCCAGCACTTGCGTCTTTCGTCAAGACATTAACCCTCTTTGTCAATCTCCACCCGGATGTTACCTTCCAGGATTTATTTCTTGACATGACTGTACTCTCCTTTGGCAATCTTATATTATTTCTTATAGTTGTGACCTGCGCGGTTGCAGCACTTACGTCAGGGCTCCAAGTAAATGGATGCACAGAGAGTGGATCAGAAAATTACGACACCATCTGTCAGTATAGCTGTGTGACTGGCTATACAATTAATGGAGCTGCCTCTGTGACATGCGGTGCGGATGGGATATTCTCACCAGCTGTCCCAACATGTGATGGTAAATATCACTCTAAAAACTGTATGTCATCAGTGTAGGCTACTGCAAGGTAGGTGTGTCCAGGACAAGAACGTCATTAGAGGGGATTGCGTGTGAAAATTCTGCTTATAATTGTTCTGGCTAACTATGCCATTTATTTTATTTCAATAAACTTTAATATCGAAATAATAGTCTTTTTGGAAATAACTTAAGATTATTTTATTTCGGCGTTACGGAATGACTAATTTTCCGAGTATTAGTTGCCCAAGGTTACTGAAACGTCGGAAATTACGCAGAACAGAAAATTATGCTATTATTGGTTACCACATGGTTTAAATTTTGTGCATTAATTATATTTTTGCAAACAGTTCATGTTTATATGATCTTTTTTCTACTTTGAAAATTTGTCAAGATTGGTTTTAAAAAGTAGCTTCAAAATTATGTTAAATGATTATGCACATTTCAGTAATCAGGAGTCTAAAATAGCTTGGGTTTTTTCCATCATAATAGGGAAATTTTGATGTTTAAACTTTTAAGTTTCATGTCCTGTTCACCTTACAATTGCACAGATATATACATGTTTCATATCCATTGTGAATTTCAAAAAGAGAGAAACCCGTATTCAAGTCCCAATGTCTTTAAAAAAACAAGCAAGTCTGCTGAAATATGTTGTAAAAGTATGATTGTTGATAATGTCTTCTTTAATTTGATAGGCTGCTGACCAAAATCCGAAAATGTATGACTGACCAATGGCCATTTTTAAATCATATCAAACTCGCCTCTGCCCATGTTTGGAATGGATTTTGTTCAGGATTAAAATTCTTTACTCGTGAGTGGCTGAGTGCATTCAAGTGGAAAGGGGACCATTGACAAAATCTTGGGTTGACCATCCCTTGCATTAAAAACTTGGGCAAATGCAAATTTGACATGAATCGGGGGAAATGCCAGTGTTCAGTGGTCAGGTTTTAGATCAAAGTGTCAAATCAAAGAACACATCATAGGCTACAATATGGGTATTTTCGACTAAATATATATAGATTGATTGCAACATAATTTACGGTTGAATTTGGGTTTCCTTTTTCATGACTCACACTGTATACATATATCATTTGCTCACTAAGAAATAGATCGGACCTGTTTTGTGAAGGGATACTGCGTTAAAAAGTGTTTGACCATACTCTCATTATGCATTTTTTTTTTGTATTGGTGTAATAGTTGTGACCTGCGCGGTTCCAGATCTAACGTCGGGGCTCCAGGTAGATGGATGCACAGAGAGTGGATCAGAAAATTACGACACCATCTGTCAGTATAGATGTGTGACTGGCTATACCATTAATGGAGCTGCTTCTGTGACATGCGGTTCGGATAGGATGTTCTCACCAGCTATCCCAACATGTGACGGTACAAATCACTCAAAATTAAATAACTGTTTTCGTCATCAGTGTAGGCTACTGCAATGTAGGTGTGTCGAAGACAGGGACGTCACTTAAGGGGTTTGCATGTGAATATTTCGTTAATGATTTTTGATGGCTAAATATGCCCTTTCTTTCATTTCCATAATTTTTTCTTTTTTCGGAAATAAGTTACAATGATTTGTTTTGGGGCGTTACGGAATACCAAATTTTCGGAGCATAAGTTGTCCAAGGTTACTGCAGCATGAGAAATTAAGGTTGAATTTGGGTTTCCTTTTTCATGACTCGCTCTGTATATATATATCAACTGCGCAATCGCAATCGCAATCGCAATCTCACCTGGCGTGCGCGTATTATGTTTGGCCCGCTGTATTTTTCCAATGATATTCTTGTTTAATGGAAACTGAATTGGTACTTGAGGACCATAGTTTGGTTGATCATCACAGTAATTACTATACAATTAATGAGTTTAATCTTTAAAATTCTGTTCAAGATGATGTTGATAAACAATTTAGCCTTTTGCATATTAATGCGGGAAGTCTGAACAAAAATTTCGAATCATTTGAATTGCTCTTAAAATCCCTCCAAAATTTTCCTTTCTCGATTATAGGAATAACAGAAACATGGTTACATGCCAATTTGCCAAATATGTTTGATATTCATAATTATACTATGATTCGTGAAGACCGGAGGGATGGTAAAGGGGGAGGGGTAGCCATTTACATTCATGATCGTGTCAAATTTAAAACCCGATCAGATTTATCCATAGATGCCGTAGAAAGCTTATTTATTGAAATTGTAAATGACGCAGATAAAAATATAATTGTAGGCGTTATTTAGAGACCCCCAAATAATGAAACAGAACAATTTTTAGACAAACTCGATAATCACTTAGACAAAATCATGCAGAAAAATAAACACACTTTTTTAATGGGTGATTATAATATAGATTCATTGCTTACTTCTCATAATACATCTAGATTTCATAATATCTTATTTACCCATTCATTTTACCCTCACATTGATAAACCCACGAGAATATGCAATAGCACAAAGAGTGAGACCTTGATCGATAATATATTTTCAAATGTTATTAATAAAGCATGTAATAACGGTATCCTTTATTCAAATATTTCTGACCATTTACCAATTTGTGTTATTTTGGACAAATTTGTTAATAATATTCGAGTAGTAAACCTTTTAGAGTGAAAAGAGACGAAACGCAACAAAATATTGCTTCATTGATTATGTACTTATTACAAGAACATTGGAGCAATGTATTTTCTGTAAATAATGCTAATTTGGCGTATGAAAATTTTTTATACAAATTCCTTTATTATTTTGATAAGCATATACCGTTAATAAAAAATAAATAAAAAGGCTAACATAAAACAGCCGTGGATTACTGAAGGGATTATGCGTGCCATACTCACTTGCAATCGATTATATAAAATATCCATACGTAAACCAACCCCACAAATATTGATGAATATAAGAAATATAGAAATAAATTGACCACATTAATACGTGCATCGCGAAAGCGCTATTATTCAGATAAAATTGAATTAAATAATACTGATAAAAATACGTTATGGCGAACTATTAATGAAGTTATGAAAAGTAAAAAGAAAGATTATCCAGATGTTATTGTTGAAAATAATCAAGAAATCCAGGACCCGAACAAAATAGCTGCCCTCTAATGATTTTTTCACTACAATTGGTCCAAGTTTAGCAGCAACAATTCATACAAATGATGGAAATTTTATTGATTATCTCCCTGAAAGTAATATAAACTCTTTATTCTTCACTCGTCAGCAATATGTGGTTTTCCAGTCGGGTATTTCGTCATTACGGGATGTTACGTGTGGAGTCCCTCAAGGGTCTATTTTAGGACCACTGCTTCTATTATATATATTAATGATATAATCAATTCGTCACCACTTCTTAATTATATTATTTGCGGACGACACTAGTATATTTTATTCACATAAATGTCTTGATACGCTTATTGATACACTCAACGTAGAACTAGTCAAAGTGTCGACATGGTTCAAATGTAATAAATTGTCTCTCAATGTCGATAATACTTGTTTTATGAATTTTAATGTTTCCCAGTCACAAACAATTTTATCCAAAAATATTAACATTGATAACTTACCAGTTATTCAAAAGAAATCAACAAAATTCTTAGGCGTGACCATCGATAGCAATCTTACTTGGAATGACCATATACAAAATGTCCTTAGATCAATATCCAGAGCTTCCGGATACTTCGCAAAGTTCAAAATTTGTTTCAGGAAAAAATACTTCTTATTTTATATAATGCATTTATTTTGCCCCATCTTACATACTGCAATATCGTTTGGGGTAACTGCAATAAAATCGAGATCGACTCAATGTTCTTGTTACAGAAGAAAGCCCTTCGAATTTGTACTCATTCACATTACTTAGCACACTCAGACCCCTTATTTTGTCGACTGAAAACTCTTAAAATACAAGATATTCACTCATATCAAACTGCAATCTTCATGTTGAAACATATCCATAATGTACTGCCCCTCTTTCAGGACGTTCTTTTTCTTAATACACGTATTCGCTATTATCCAACACGTCATTGTAAAGACTTCCATTTGAACAACCCCAAACTCCTTGTAGTCCATCGGTCAATTAGACATCACGGGCCCGACATCTGGAATGAGCTTCCAGACCACATTAAACAATGTGTTTCACTCTTTTCGTTTAAAGCAACCATGAAAAAATACATGTGGTCACAATATAATACAATTCAATAAGTTATATTGTGTGTTGGAGGCCGGAGGGGCGTTAACTCTGTGTTAAAACATATGAGTTGACGCCCTTCTGGCTGTCAACACACGTTATCATTGTGATGATTATCAAATTTTGGTTCAGTTTCATTTGTAAAATTAGCTAGAACGTTAAAATATTATAGATCTTGTAAACAACCAAGGTCAGACATATCCGCGCGCGCCATTCACTATAGCACTATATAGCACGCACGTGCACCACATCTTTACCCCCGCCTCTCTTCTTGTTTGTCCTTTGGCCCCTCCAACGTATGATGGTAATATTGTGAACATGTTAATATTTGTAAAGAATAATCCGTCCTGCTCTAGGCTGTCCGTCTCCTCAAGCCATGCTTACAACGGCAGCCTTCTGCATTCAGTACATACAACATTGATTATACATACAAGATTATCTAGTTCCATCTAGGCCCATGACTCGTTTGTTTGTTTGTTATTTTTTCGCTTGTAATTATGCTTGCTATATTAATTTGTATACCGTTCTTTGTATCATGTACATATTTCATTTGTTGTATTTGTTATACTGATTGCAGAAAATAAATTTCTTTGAAATGAAAAAAAGAGATCAACTTGACCAGCTTTCCAAAAGGATACTCTCTTTAAAAGGGTTGGACTATACTCTCATTAAACATTTTTTTTTTACTTTTCCTTCTGGTATAGTTGTGTCCTGCGTGGTTCCAGCTCTTACGCCGGGGCTGCAGGTAAATGGATGCACAGAGAGCGGATCAGAAAATTACGACACCATCTGTCAGTATAGCTGTATGACTGGCTATACAAATAATGGAGCTGCTTCTGTGACATGTGGTTCGGATGGGGTGTTCTCACCAGCTATCCCAACATGTGATGGTAACAAATCACTCAAAATTCAATAACTTCTTGTCATCAATGTAGGATACTGCAAGGTATGTGTGTCGAGGACAGGAACGTCACTACAGGGGATTG
The DNA here is from genome assembly GCA_025617745.1 of Heliocidaris erythrogramma. NCBI lineage: Eukaryota > Metazoa > Echinodermata > Echinoidea > Camarodonta > Echinometridae > Heliocidaris > Heliocidaris erythrogramma. The sequence goes on from CM046858.1 coordinate 25,589,879, forward strand.
CATATGAATGTTCCGTTAAGACTTTTTGATAGCCAAATAATTATACCTTTTTTTCATTTCCCTAAATTTTTATGACAAAATAATAGTTTTGCTTCGGAAATAAGTTAGAATTAAGTGTTTTGGGCATTACGGAATAACAAATTTCCAAAGCATAAGTTGTACAAGATTACTGCACCATGGGAAATTACGCGAAACAGAAAATCTGCTATTATGGGTTACATTTCAAAACTTTGTGTACCAAGTGTATTTTAGCAAACGGGACATATTTACATGGTCTTTTCTCTTCTTTGAAAATTTTTCATGATTGGTGTTTAAAAAAAGTTATTTAAAGATTATGAAAATTGATTAAGCCAATTTCAGTAATCAGGATTGTAAAATATCTGATTTTTTTGTCGTTAGATTAGGTAAATTTGGATATTTAGAGTTTTGAGTTTTTTGCCGCCCCTGTTTTCCTTCGAATTGTCCATTATATATATATATATATATATATATATATGTATATATATATATAAACGACTAATGGGTACATTAGGAGGACAGTTTTTGTTCTTTTTCTTTGTTCAACTGTCGACCTAATGTACCAACTGTCTACCTAATGTAGGGGTCGCTATAATGACGGAATAAACTGCATTGTTAGGTGTCGACTTAGTGTACCCGTTAGTCAAATATATGTATATATATATATATATATATATACATCTATATATATATATATATATATATATATGTATATAATTGTGAGGAATGAAAATGAGAGAATAATGGTTGCGTTGCTTAAATCAAAGTTCCCCAGAGCTGTCCTCCCTTTTTGAAATTTTTGCAAAGGTTTAAAAAATATCTCCCGGGAATCGAACACGGGTCGTTGGCTTAGAACGCCAATGCCACTAGACCACGGACTCGAGACGGGCCAGTGATTTCGGCGACACCACATTTAATTGACCGACAGATTGACAAATCTTCATCCTTATTAATTAATTCTTTTGTCAGGTGAGTTTCGAACAAAGACAAGCCGCATGCCTCAGCTAGATCCAAGCGAATGCTTTGAGATACATATATACATTAGAATAATATTATAGACAATTGAAAGGAAATTACATATACAGCAGCTTTAGCAAATGTGAGAAATGAAAATGTTCGATTCGGGTGCGATTCCCGGCGGAGACATTTTTTCAACCATTTCAAAAATGTCAAAAAAGGGAGGACAGCTCTGGGGAACTTTGATTTAAGCTACGCAACCATTATTCTCTCATTTTCAGTTCTCACAATTATAATTATTTCCACGAGAGTTGCCAAAGCTCTGTGTATGTTATTTCCTTACAATTGTTTATATAAATAAATAAATAAATAAATAAATATATATAAATATATATTATGAAACAAAATATGAAAGTTCTTGCGTCGGTGTGTAAACAATAGATATTGAAGAAAGAGTAAATCCTCAGGAGTCCAATAAAAACACCGCAGGAGCCAAAAATTTGGACTGACGTTTCGGTCAAAGACCTTTATCAAAGTATGACTGAAAATAAACAATCTGATGCAAAAAATTAAGAAGACGCATAAGTCAAAATTTTTGGCTCCTGTGGTGTTTTTATTGAACTCCTGAGTATTTACTCTTTCTTCGAGATATATATATATATATATATATATATATATATATATATATATATTCATGTATATCCAATTGTGAGTTCGACAAAAGAGAAACCTGTCTTCAAGGTTAGTCCCAATGTCTTAAAATACATGCAAGACTGCTGAAATGTGTTGTCGGAGTATGATAGTTGATAATGGCTTCTTTCCTTTGAAAATGTAATGGCCATTCTTATTTGTTTAACCATGTCAAAATCGCCTTTGCCCAAGTTTGGCATGGACGTTGTTCAGGATTCACAATCTTTACTCGTGAGTGCTTTCAAGTGGAAGGGAGACCATTCAAGAAAATCCTGGGTTGACCATCCCTTGCATTCAAAACTTGGGCAGATGCAAATTTGACACGAGTCAGGGAAAATGGTTCTGGGACGCAAGGGTACCTCGACAATCAACGGTAGTTTTTCATGTAATAACGAAGGTTTGTACTTAAGCCAACTACATTAAGTGCCAAAAGTTATACAGTGTGTCGGTGAAACTAAGAGAAGACTTGCCGACAGACTGACTGAACATCTACGCTCTATAAAGATCGAGTCGCTAAGCATAGCTGTTGCACAGCACTTTAGTAATTAATCCAGACCACAACATCGGTCATTACCAAGTGAGCGTCCTCATGAATGACTTCCAGTCGGATGCGGCCACGAAGGAGAGGAACGCCTTGCCCACTATTTCATCTCTCCAACCTGGTGGGATGAATGTACATGTATCTTTTTACATTTTCCTTTTTTTTTTCTTTCTCTTTCTTTCTTTTCCTTTCGTCTTTTCTTTCCTATTCTCTTATTATGTTTTGTTTTTTTCCTTTATCTTTGTCTCCTCCTATTCACTTGTTTTACGTTCCTTTATGTTTATCACTCTCTTTGGTCTCTCTCTCTCTTCCCTTCCTGTCATCTTTTTCTTTTTCTTTTCATTTTCTTCTTTTCTTCTCTTCTTCTATTAACTTATATCTTTCTTCTTTTTATCCTCTCTTTTTTTCCTTTTCTTTTTTTTTTTTCTTCTTCTCTCTCTCATTTTCACTGCACTTTTACTTTGTTGAGATAGTATCCTTTAGCGTATTGCGCGTAGCGAGCTGCGTTGCTATGCTGGATGCTTGTTTAATAAAGATTATTTCCTGATGAAGCCCTATTCGTGAAAATTCGTAATAATTCACCTCTCCAACGGTTGTTTCATTTATTGGTACCTTTTGTGTATTTCTCATCAATCAACGCATTGAAGTTATTTTTGGTTATTATATATATATATTTCAGTTTATTACACAACAGAGATCAACTGGACCTGCTTTGCGGAAGGATAATGTGTTAAAAAGTGTTGGACTGTACTCTCATTATTTTATATTCTTATTTTTGTTTCTAGTTGTGACCTGCGCGGTTCCAACTCTTACGCCGGGGCTCCAGGTAAATGGATGCACAGAGAGTGGATCAGAAAATTACGACACCATCTGTCAGTATAGCTGCATGACTGGCTATAGCATTAATGGAGCTGCTTCTGTGACATGTGGTTCGGGTGGGATGTTCTCACCAGCTATCCCAACATGTGACGGTAAAAATCACACGAATTTAAATAACTTCTTTTTTGTAATCAGTGTAAGCTACTGCAATGTAGGTGTGTCGAGGAAAGGAGTGTCACTAGAGGGGATTACATGTGAAGATTTGGTTCAGAGTTTCGAGAGCTAAATATGCCATTTCTTTTATTTCATCAATTTTCATGACAAAATAATAGTCTTTTTTTCAGAAATAGGTTATAATGATTTGTTTCGGGCTTTACGGAATGAAAGGTTTTCTGATATCAGTTTTCCAAGGTTACTGCAGCATGGGAAACTGCACAAAACAGAGAGTACTTCTATTATTGGTTACTATATTGTTTAAACTGTGTGTACCAAGTGTATTTTAGCAAACAGGTCATGTTTATGTGATCTTTTTTACTCTTTGAAAATGTTTCATGATTAGTTTTAAAAAGTAATTTCAAGATTATGTTAATTGATTATACAAATTTTAGTAATCAAGAGTGTGTGTATATGTTGATGAATGTGCACTCACAATTGTGACACCAGTGCCAACACCGTTGGAAGTTTTATATGCACCTGTAATAATGGAAGAAGTTGTTCAGGAAAGAGAATTTACCTCGTTGATAAAGTATTGGAATCTTCTAAATATACTCCAATAAAATAGCCGTAATTTTGTTCGCTAGTAATGAAAATTGTAGAGATTTCAGACTTCGTTTTAAGTTGAGAGGAGCACTTGTTTAGGTAAGAGGCATCTACATCTGTTTAACCCAAAGCAACAAAGAATCATCCCTTATCTGCATCATATATTTTGCATGATGATTTAGATATGGATGAATGTGTATATGGCACTCACGATTGTGACATCAATGCAACGTGTAACAACACCGATGGAAGTTTTACATGCACCTGTAATGTTGGATACACTGGTGTAAGCAATTGTTCAGGTACGAGGCTCTACTTTCGTTGACAAAATATAAGTAGTAGTATTAGACTTTATTGGATAACTCGTTTAGCACAAGGCTAATCTGCCACGTAGTCCATTGTAGTTAGGCTTTTTATAGCTTCAGAGCTTTCAGACCTCATCATTTTTTTTTTGTTAAGATAAAAACGAAGGAAGGAACATAATAGTTTTCTTTCCTTCATTTCGAAACCAAGTGTTTGAATTATAAACCGAAATACTAAGGAATTTTTTTTTTAGGATGAAAACATTTTGTGCTTCATTTCAGACATTGATAAATGCACATTAAAGAGAAGCTCCTGTCACGATAACGCCACGTGTAACAATACTAAGGGTAGCTTTACCTGTACATGCTATCTACGATACAGCGGCGGAGGGATTAATTGTGATGTTTATAATTATCTGAAGATATAAAATATTCAAAGAATGCAAGTCCATTCCGATGAAAATTAAATTAGCTATTTTATCGACATAATTCATTCAGAAAAACAACCTGTCAAATCATGATGAGCGAAAAAAATCAAAAAAGGCTGCAGGTCATTTATTATCATTAAGTTTCCTCGTTTTAAAGTATTCTACACACGACACCGTCCCCATCCAACTCACCCCCCCCCCCCCCCCCCCCACCGACAAAAATAAAATAAACAAAACCCCTAAATCTATTTTTTAATGAATATAAACAAAAAAAAGTGAAGGAAAAAATCATTTTCCTTCCTTCATTTCTAAAAAACTATAACCTATAAACTAAAAACTATAAACTATAAACTGAAATACACACACAAAAAAGGTTTCTTTGTAGGATGAATACACTCTGTGCTTCATTTCAGACATTGATGAATGCGCATTAGATAGAAGCTTTTGTCACCATAACGCCACATGTAACAATACTGAGGGTAACTTTACCTGTACTTGCAATCTGGGATACATTGGCGATGGGATCAACTGTCATGGTGAGATATATTTATTCCCTATATTAAGCTGTTCCATATTTAACACAGGTAGAAACTGACAAAATTAGCCTGGGCTATAGGCTTTATAGAATTATGTGAAGTACCAAACAATGGATGCGCCTACAGACTAAATAGACTAGTTAAGGAACCCGTTGTGCAGGTAAGAATCTATTCTTCGTTGTCCACAGTTCTGGACTCCTAGATATCAGTTATAAACTTCTAGGTTAAGAGTGGAAATTTATCGAGGTGTCATACATCATCTTAATGGCGGAGGGGTTGTGTAAGAATTCAGGATATGTAAAATACATACTTGTGCTAAAAACCCGATTCTGAGACTAGTATTAGTCACATCCAATGTGGGCCTCATCAAGAGATAGGTAGGCTACGCGTTAACCGCAAACTTCAGGAGCTTGAATTATTCAAGCTTTAAATTGAAGATGATAAAGATCGACGAAAATCCATGCAGATGACAAAATTGATACGTCCTGAGGTTTGCTTTTCGTTTCTATCAGTATATTGATGAACTTCAGAGAATGTTATACAATGTGTCTGAGAATGTTATACAATGTGTCTCAGAATAAAGGTAATCTGAATACAGAGGTTTGATATACTCTGAGGATATTTATATTTCAAATTTACATGAAGCTTACACATAAAAGAATAACAAATCACGCTTTCATTGATATCTCACCTGTATCACTAATGATGCATGACTGACAAGGTTACTGAAGACGTCAGGTACGAATTCCATTTTTTGGCATGTTTAGGTTAAGGGGTGAAATGATGCTTTAACAGATGTTACACACGATGAAGTACGTGTACATTGCCATTATGACAAATGGATAATGTTCTCCAAAGATGATTGAACGTATTATATTCTGTCTCTTCATTATGCTGAATGTTACCTTCATCTTGCGATAGCATTCATTGGGTGTTCCAAAAGCTGCTGCTGCCGTACTGCTGCAATGTTCTCTTCTGATGATTTTAGCCGTGCACCTTCTACCAGGATTGCCCTTCCCCTACATTTCACTTATTTCCCTTTATCTTTTATTAAAAAGAATGAGCAAACGTAAAAGTGGGACATTTGCTCTTTCCAATGGTATGGTAAGGAATGCCTTAATTTCATAATAAAGTGGTTAATTTCTTCAAGGGAGAAAATCTCACGATTCACGAGATTTTATAGGATGGATGAATTGGCCACGAGAGGATCTGGATGAATCCTGCTTGTTCGCTCATTAGCATACAGACCTGCCAACTGACTCGTGCCTAACGGGTATTTCAGTAATAATCTGTTTATCTTTATGTGTATAAAATGAACAGTGTATTGTGACGATGGATATCTACTAGCCCAAACGTGTCAAAGTTACATTATGAAATTGATTCTCATCATGTTCTGTCAAGTTGATAAATTGTTATGAAATTGTAAAATATTTCGAGGCATATATATTCAAGGTAAAGTTGAGTCAGATCTGAATTTAGTAAGGAAAAAAATGTAGGGGATAACTTTGCAAAATTACACAAATTGTTCGAACCTTGTGACATGAAAACTGTTTATGTTATGTAAGAATAAATGTGATTTTCCACCAGATGAATTATGATTGTTATTTCAGAGATTGAATGCAGTATGCCAACGGTGCCAATAGGTTCATCCGTAAAAAATCACCAATCAACATACAGCGTTGGTGGGAAAATGCTCGTCAAATGCGATATAGGTTCTGGATTTTTCACTCTAACATGTGAAAATAACGGTTCCTGGAGTGGCCCGAAAATTCATTGTCAGAATGTAACAGGTATTAGTATATTTTAATAAAATGTTCACTATAGTCAGACATGCCTTATATCCACTTACTGGAATAAATACAGTGCAAAAACGATTGCAAGCGGAAAAGCAATATGTAATTAAGGAGACATTGATAAAACAAAATACTGGGCGTTTAAGAAAAAAAATGTATAAGTATCTTTGTTTACCGGTGATGAAATTCATATCATTTAGAAGAATCACTCATATATTCTCCAATGATACCTTAATCTGGTTTCTAGGGTCATGCCTCACTGAACGTCATTGTCTTCAAAATTGCGTGAATCCAGTTGGTTCACTTTCGTGTAAAGCACGAAATAGGCATAGGGAAATGGCTTTGTCCAGTGACCTGGTTGTTCTCCATAGACATCCGTCAACTGTGAGTAATATTATCATGGCTAATGGCTATGTCACACAGCCACTACGTACAATTTGCGCATATTCCACGTATAAAATTTGGTCATACGTGGATATACGTGGATATACGTGAAATTTTGACAGATGTATCACGAATGAACCACGTTAAAACCAAGGAAGAAGTACGAATAAACCACGCAAAGAACACGTAAATCTACGTAAAAGCCAAATCTGGCCCAAAATCGCGCTGTTTATCTGCAATTCATTCGTGATTCGTGCGTCAATTACGTAATTTTAACGCGATCTGTGGTACATGCGTGAAGATCCGTTTAACATACGTGGACATACGTGGAACGGTCGTGGAAAGCCTAAAATTTGCGTATGCATATCGCAAAAATCACGCACAACTGCGTAAGATTTACGTAAGATTTACGTAAGAATTGCGTTTTAACTACGTAAAATTCGCATAAACTGCGTAAATCTCAACCGACCAAAAATTTTGAGCAGCTCAAAACCGAAATCACGTAAAGACCCGTCTGCCGAAACCCTTGACGGACATCTGCGCACATCGACGAATGAAAAACGCATGAAACACTTATGAATTACGTATATCTCGCATGTATCACGAATGACCAAAATTTCATACGTGGAATATGCGCAAATTGTACGTCGTGGCTGTGTGACATAGCCTTGAGGGATCAGTATTGCTGCGCTTGTCGTATAAACTGCACAGAATATGGAGCAAGGTGTCACTCATGAAATGCGACCAAGAAGAAACAACATCTTTTGAAAGTATATGCCTATACATGTACTTGTGTTCGTTTATCTCGAATGCTGCAGGCACCTTTTGAGGATTTTCAAAATAATAAACAAATATTTGTGAAAATCCGTAAAGTAAGGTCATTTAAACACAAAAATAAATTATTAGTTTTCCCTTTTCATGCTCTTATTTTTTTGTATTGATATTAGATCTTGCTTTTTCTTGGTTTCCACTTGTTCTTTGATATGCAAAGTTGAGAAGAAAAAAATCGCCCAGACTGACTTCTTTGCAGAAAAAAAAATCAACTCAAATTTGAGGGAAAAATCAATCATTACGAGAGTTGGAGCACCCAGACCGTTTGACAAAAGGCATCTCTTTTATAACCCCATTCCTCTTGTGTTTACAAGAAAGGGAACCAACTGGAAGGTCTACGCCCGATAGTCCGCGGGGCCGATAGACCGCGGTGTCTGAAATGCAACGCATTTTCACATCAGGTCTTAAAAGCATAATGACTCAAATAATTCATGTATCTTAATCCGGGGGGGGGGGGGTATCTTCCATTGAAATCCGTACAGCATCCGCGAACCTGAAAACGAGGAAAAGGGGTATTTTTCAGGATCGGGCTTCTTTTTTGAATGATCGAACTTTCTTGCCAACCCTCCCCCTCCACCCTCATTTTTTTATTGGAATATCACTTATCATTTTTTTTCTTTGAAAATAAAGAAATATATTTCTGTTTCCTAACATTCACCTGATATTACTGGCGTGTACATTGAGACGCCGCGGTCTATCGGCCCCGCGGACCATCGGGATTCCCCCAACTGGAATTTGGAAAAATAGTGAAGGCAATGGTGTTAAGTGATGCATGCCCCCTGAAACATAATTTATCACTGGAAAGCAAATCAACTATTCATGTAGGTCATATGAATTTCAGTTTATTTTCTTTTTTTTTAACTCTTTGTTTTTCTAAACGCCCAATGAAGTCGAGCATGTCTATTCATGCAGAAGAATATAGCTTTTCCTTACATTTAATAAATGTGAACAGTGCATTTATAGATTTATGCGCCAGTGCATTTAATAAATGTGAACAGTGCATTTATAGACATATGCGCCAGTGCTTATCTAATCAGTCTGAAATAATATAAAATGATTAACATTGCACACTGAATTTGTTCATGATCTCTTCACAGACAAAACAGAATGTGATCTTCCAGTCATAGCCGACTCATTTATTCATGATCCTCTACCGATATACAACGTTGGTGATACAATAAATGTGACATGTGACACAATACCTGACTCGTTTGTTTTGCGATGTGACGGCAGTGACGTGTGGAGTGGAGAAGACGTGATATGTCCACCAGTAGTACCTTCTCTCGGTAGGCTTTTATTATTAGCATTAGTAGTAGTAGTAGTAGCAGCAACAGTAGTAGTACATTGTTTTTTTAATAGGGATCTTGTTCTCAAGACATAAGCATGGTCCAGTAAGTTACAGGTAAAAACCGTCGGTAACTGCTAATTAGGTAAGGATTTTTTTCCCCATTTTAATGCCCTGCCCGATCCGTGTTTCTTGCAGATTGTACATTTCCCCATATTCCTACTGTGGCATCTATTGTCGACCCACGGAGTACATACGCGTCGGGCGAGCTTGTCAATGTGACCTGCAACGATGGCTCTGATTGGTTCATATGGAGATGTCAAGAGAACACGCGATGGCGTGGTGATGACATAAAATGCGGGGAAGAACGTAAGTATTGTTCACATCCTATCAAACATACAACGCACAACGTTTTAGATGCATGTTTCCAGGGGATGGAGCCAACAAAATGAAAATAAAAGAAACAACAAAAAAGCAAACAAAGCGAGATAATGCTCACGGTAAACCGTCAAAATTAAGTGGTTATGTACATTTTGTACATAATCAATAACAAAACTGCCAACAATAGAATATTATGCTTTAAATTCCTCGGGTTGGCAAGGTGAAATGTGCGTTAAAAAGAAAAACCCGCTTTTTGCCCTTTCATATAAAGGTAGATGAAGAGGAACATGTTAAAACACGGTTAAGGAGGAGAAACAAGAAGGGGAAGATCCACTCTTTCATTAAGTTTTGTTTTCTTTTGTGTTCTTATTCGTTTCTTTTTTTTTTTCCTTTTTTTTTTTTGATGTAGCCGATTCTCCCGGAGATCTTACTATAGGCCTAGTGGTTCTTGGCGCCATGCTGTTCGGCATCGTGACAATTGGTTTTCCTGCAATTATCATCAATATGCTACGGTCAGTGCCCACGTATCTTGATGTGCTTTTCACGTTACAGTAATGCAGAAAGCTATTAAGCATGAAAGGGAAAAAATCATACCCCAAAAAGGAGCAGAAATATTGAGGTGTACGTGATATTCATAAAAGTTAAACATGATTTGTATAAGCCGAATCGGATATATCCAACATTTTTTTTTTCTTAATTGTATGCAACATACATAGTACAAATAAATATGATGTGTAGATGACATTTTCAATAATTAACCATTAGCGTGACCAGAAGTTACAATTAATCTTAACGATAATAAGGATGTCCTTATATTTCATTGTCATACAACGCATTATGTCCCATAGTGTCTTTAATTCAAGAGTGACAGGAATTTCTCATTAGGTGTCTATCATTTATTCCATTATCATATTTTCTCACAGCCCCAACGCCATTGTAAAGACACCCTTCAAGTCATCTAAGCTTCAATCGTTATCTAAAGGCACTCGTTCACCATATGAAAACGACCTGTGGTCTAGAGGTCCTTTGCCAGAACTACCCGATGGATATGCTAAATACATTGTTGGAGACCAACCCATCTATGACGACCTAGATATCACAACAACTTGCCAACCATCCAGAAACATAATGGACACTAACGACGCTGACCGGCGGGCTGGAGGCTTGCCTCTAGATCTTCACGACGGATATCTTAAATACAATGCTGGAGACCAACCACTGTACGTCGAGCCCAACATACCACCAGGACGCATATCATCAGAAAACACTATCACCAACGACACAGACCGGTGTAATGGACCATTACCCAATCTGCCTGATGGATACACTCGGTATATAGCTGGAGAACAACATGTCTACGCCGAACAAAACAATAGACTAAAAGAAAACCCAATGAGAAATGTGTCGCCAACTTATGAAACTTACGACACTTACGAGGAATTCCGTTGACTCTTTGATTCCAAGTTTTTTGACTGATTTGGAATCGACTGTTTTTAACGATGATTATAATCTAAATGTATAGGTCTATTGAAAGTAAAACGTAATTCCATTATCATGCACTTATCTAATCTATATGATATTTAACGTGTTTAATATCACCACTATATATATCAGTATAGTAGGAATGCTCCCTAAGCATGCGCTAGGGAGTGGAGATGTTGGACACTAGTTTACGCGCTTGAAATCCAATGATCAGCTATAGGGGCAATAATAAAATATAACATTATAAAGCGCGTTAAAGTATTCACGTAATGCGTTATATAAACGTAACATATTATTATTATTATTAATTATTGAGTACTGGTGCTTGCCACTGAAAAAAAAAATAATACATCGAATACAAAAAATCTGTAATCAGGGGCATCGCCAGACGCTTCCCAAAATGCGAAAGGACAACAAGTGTTTTGTTATATTTTAGATATATGCTGACAGATTTTTTGACATATTTTTCATGGAGTAAAACAAAAATCACCCCCCCCCCCCCGAAAAAAGGCAGCAACAAACAAATGATATTGCTCTAAAACTGAAATTCTCACTTTCCACAAGGATGATTACAACCTTCCCCATAGGATGATGCCGCTGTTATGATATGAGGCTTTTGAACCGCGTTCACACTTCTGTGCTGCGTACATGTACTACTGATATAAGGCACTTTTATGTTTTTTTCGAAAAAAGGCAATAATACTGATAAAGATATGTAACATATGCTTTATCATTTCAGCATTCAACACCATTGCATTCAAATAAGGTAAGCTTTTTAGTAGACGAGATCAAAAGTCTTTTTATTGGTCTAACTTTGCTTTATCTTTTGGTTTGACAGATAACACGACAGTAAGTATAACATAATGTCTGAACAGCCTAGGCATTTACAAAATAAATATCTGAATATATGTGTTGATTCTTACATTAGTTTTTATCATCATTTAAGAATTGTAGACGTGAATTTACATATTATTTCATTATTATTTACATTTAAATTCATTGTAGACCATTATTTTTTATCACAATGTCCGTGTACCGGTGTTTCACTGATTAGAGACAAACACCGTGAGTTAATTAGTGGGCTAAGCATTTTTTTCTTCTTCATTTTACTTTATCAATATAGACATTATATTCCATTGAATATAACAAATATAATTTTGTTTATTTCCAATAAACATTGATCAAAGTGCAAAAGTAAAACATTGCTGTTGTGTCACAGTGTCGGCATCTTATCTTGCTCTCTGTATCTCCTCTTTTTTTCTTTTTGGCAATATACGTGCGTCCCATTAAAAACGAAATTTTTCGATATTTAATCATATCTTAATCACAATTATAATTAATAAATGACACATATCTGTAAAGTTTCGATCCTCTTCTTTCGTTTGATGCCACTCATATGATACATACTTCACGCATGAGTGAATAAAGACTATATGAAGCAGGGCCACCAAAAAGTCGTTTGGCCAACGATATCTGAATTTCAAAGAGATAATCACATTTCTAGAAAGTTTTCATTTTCATCCTTTCATATGACACCTCAATCGGGAAAAATGAGCCGGGGATGACAAAGCTCTCTCGGTGTAAATTGATGCTTGCATAATATTATTGTATAATAAATGTATTATTCATACCATTCACATTGTCATCACTATATGATTCATCATCTATTTTGTGACTGCCAAATTGTTATCATTATCATAATTAGTAACTTTAACCTTTATATCCAGTCAGTTTTTGAGTATGAAAAGGGGACCCTTTGTATCTATATCTTACCAATCCTTCCCCCATTACAAATGATTTGTAAAATAAACATACTTACTCCTTAAGCTCCTTAAATGTAAACGACCAAAGTGAATAAATAATAATCAGGCCATAATTCCAATCAAGAAAACATCAATACATGTATATGCAGTATCCCCATTTCCAGCAGTAAGCACTTACAGCATCCGTGCACTATAAACATCGATATAGGTGAAGGTGATAAACCTAGTGTTAGGAACAGCTATGGGCGGTGAAACGGGAGGCGTTATTGTTTTCTGCGGCACAGATTGGGGCATGGTGCGTGTTGAGCCTATAGGAAGTACGTTCTTCCCTTCTGAATAGTGTCTGCACGTGAGACTAGTTCATGTTTCAACTTTGAAAGAGACTACAAGTATCGGACTTGTATTTTCTTACTCAGTTTCACCTTATTTTTAAATCAGCAAAAAAAAATTCGCAATATATTCCTCTGCCGAGATTCAAACTCGCGGTCCTTTCATCGATAGCGCACCAGATTATCCGATTGCGCCACATAGGTGCTCGATGGCCTTGCTCGTTTTATCATATCCCTACAGTTTGTTTTCATGAATATTCATGCCTACTAGTCTTGACGGAATAAACCGTATTATGAGCACATGACCGCTATTAGTCTGTAAATCAAGACCGTTTAAAAAAAAGCCCCAATCTGTGCCGCAGAAAAAAAATAACGCAAACGGGAAGGGTACATACCCCCCCCCCCCCCCACACACACACACACACGCACGCACGCACACACGCAACGTTTTCCCGTTATCATCAGTGTCAGTAGTATATAATCATTACTATGATGAAAATGATAATAATAATAGTAAATAAAAACATGAAAAGAATTATAGTTATTATCTTACTATATTACTACTATGTTTCCAGGCCCAATTATGCAACTTTGTCCGTCTAATTCATGTTCCTGCATTCGAATTTATTTTGGAGCATCCAAGATAGCGTGTTGTGCATTAAAGGACAATTAACCCCACGTGATATTCTAGATGCACCTATTGTCTGCTACGTCTTTCCATGGAGGCTGCCATTTTGTGCATGACACGGATCATTAGGTACCATATGCATTGATAATAGCCTACCTTTACAACAGATACGTCTCTTTGTTCTGATTGTATTACGATTGTTATTGGCCATGGGCCTAGATAATTGACGACCCATGAGTTCTAATAGCCATCCTGTAAAGCAGATTCCTCGCTTTGTTTTGGTATTGTTACGATTGTCTCCGTCCTTGACGTCAATTCTCCGTCCTTGACGTATATTTTTTATGAAGTATATTTTTTATGAACAAATTAAGACCTTTTAAAAAATATATAAAACTAAACTTACATTTCAGAATATGTGACTTTATCTAATATATATTTGTCCTCTAAAAATCAATTACAAGTTAACGATGAAGGAAATTTTACTTGGGATGAAAAATATGTTCGTGTACACATAAAGTAATGGCAGCCCCCTTATTATTGCTAGCAGACGATAACTTGGCTGGAAAATAGTGATTTATATCTATATCCTGTGTTTTTACATGAAATTGCATGTATCAAATAAGAGGCATATACTACACCATTCAAAATAAGCTAATTCATACGCTGAGGTTAATTTCCCTTTAAATTTGACAATTTCCCCTAACATGATTTATTTTGTGAGATATTTCTTTCATAGATTTATATTATGTGTGTGACATGATATTTACCATTCAAGACAGGGCCTACAGTTTAGGCGTATTTTAAAGATCCCGTCGTTTGGGTGAATAAAGATCTATTCATTTTTTTATTTTTTTTTTTTGTCGCAGGGATGTATAAAGACATGAATCAACTGTAGGTCGCGAGAAAGAACATTATGTACATATAATTTTGTGTAAGGGAGGACACACTAAAACTCACAAGATATTTTAGAAGGCAACTGAAAGTTCTTTTACCCTGCCCCTAATTCATGTCGGGGATGATAAAGAAAATGTAACCTCATCTCATAAGTTTATAGACATAAAAAAGGTTGCCTTTTTTTTTACCCTAATTTCATATAGTCAGATGATCGAAAAACATAAGGAAATGCGGGTTTCTGACATTGTGTTGTCAAACCCTTCCTCGGGAGACATTGTCGCCCATAATTAGGTGCATAAATTTTTCTCTGTCTTTATCTGAAATTTAACCCTCGGGTATTTTGCTCAACTTGCACGGCTTTTAGAAATCTATAGAATCAAAACAATCCATCCTTTAAGATTTACAAGTTACCTACAGGACAATAAGGTGACGTCTACTATCTGACTATGTTATGGACTCAAGAAGGAAATGAAATTCGAAATAAGCCTTATTTAGGGGAAATGGTTAACAACTTGCGTGTTAAATTGCATTAACATGTTCCGAATTTGAATGCCCGAGGAGTCCTTTCCGCAGTGGCCGATGAATTTAAATGATTTATTTATTTCATTTATTTATTTCCACATAAAAAGAACACATGATACATAATATTCAAATATTTTTTTCATAATGTGGGGGAGTCACTAAAAGCCAAGGGCTTGTCAAGAGTGACTCCTACTTTGCAATTCTTACAAACTAATTTTAATGAACGGAAATTAATTTAAACGATACAAAAGCAAAATCCCTTGCTCGAAACGATAAACTGAATGACTTAAACATAATTTCGAATGACAAGACGCGGTAAACGATTTTTTGCTAAATTCAATGAACGTTTTATTAAACTGACTGACAAAAGTGCGAAATTGGCCGGGAAAACTTATATTATTGTTATTATTATTAATGATATTAATTAAAGTTATGTAAAACATTGTTTTGGTAAACTCAAGGGATAACAAAATGATTATTTGATCTTCAAGTAGGCCTACATCAGATACATCAGAAAAGAAAGTTTTAGCTAGAACGCCTGCACTTTCGAGAAATCACACGGTTAGTGTTATCAAGGACTTATCAGTCACCGATAATTTTGTTGTGTTACGGCAGATTGACTCAATTGTGAATTGTGAGGGATGAAATTGCGTCCAAATTTACGATTCACGGAATGAGTTCTACTTAAGATTATGTTGATAAATCTAAAGTTAAAAAAGAAGAATTAGAATAAGACCAGAAAATCGAATTCCCGAAGGAAAAATATATTTTCTTTGATTTTGAATGAAGAATACTGATCACTGATTTTGTCATGAACCGGCTAAATCTCAGTTTACATCAAATTACTGACTATGACATTATTGTTTGTCTTTAAAAAAAGAAAATTAAGTAAAGCAACTCTTACCAAATGCTTTGTGTTTATCACGTTTGTGTACCAGCCAGTCAGAGCTATTCGGTATTCCATACGTTACCAATTATTGTTTAATTAAAGGGATAACGTTACATCAAATGTATCAATTTACAATGTCTCCAGGTATTATAGCAACAAAAAATAATCGATTGATACGATTATACTTCCGCAAGTCATTGAGCTCAAAGTTGAAGATAGCAGTTGGAGTAAACTATTTTATGTTTATTCGTCTGGGTATGCGTTTATATCTTCCATCTGCCATTAACTTGGATATGAGCAAAACTGCTCGGGTGGAGGACATGTCCATTGGCACCACGTTCATTATGACGATTGTGAACAGCTGTTCTCATCATTTGTTGAACTAACACAAGTTCATTTTTAATTGTAAGAGAAATAAAGCTACATCACTTGTAACAAATCAGGTGAGATGATAAAATGTAAAACGTCCTTCTCAATTAAGTCTTGACGTCGATTTCAGTGAAGAGGGACAATCCATTAATAGCATTCAGATCATTCCTGTCATCAAACAATATTACAGCAAATCAACAGAAATGCTAAGACTTGTTCAGATTTTCGAACTCTATATGTCTAATATAAATGTAATAACACCACTCTGTCAATCTATTTCATCGTAGAACTAACAGTAAAGCTGTGCCTAATGCACAATGATCATGCCATTAAAAAGGGCTCCGAGTTCAACTGAATTTACAAACACGTTCAAAAATACTTTAAAGGTCCCTTTACATACTCAAATTACACAAGAGGAAACATTTAAGAGGGGAGCAATTCGAACGCCGACCCTGATTTTTGCTCCCTTTTTTATTCTCTTCAATTTTATCTCTAGTCAATGCTTCCTTTTTATGAGTTCAATCCACATTTTACATAAATAAAAAAAAGAAAGGAAAGAGCCATTATCTCTTTCGCAAAAGAAAAAAATATCTCACAGGATTGTGACCGCCGACAAGTCAAGGCAATTGACACAGAGTTGTACATGGAAAAGACAAAGAAATTTTAATGTTTGTTTTAAGATTCGCAATTAATTTACATATAAGCGAGTACATGATCATGGGCACATACCCCCGGGGGGGGGGGGGTATGTCTCATTGAGGCCTGTACGGCATCCGCGTCCGTGACTTTCTGAAAAGCATCCTAAACGAGGATTTTAGTGAAAGAAATTTGATACCCTATTCAGGGAAACCCGCAACAATTTTCAGATTTTTAGAGCCTTAACAGGGATTTTGTAGATTTTGCAAAGTATTGTACACCCTATTCGAGGATTGGTTCTTCTTGGCCCTTATTTTGTTACAAAAATAAAACTTAAAGGCAAATATTTACTTTGGAACATAGGCTTACAGAATGTTTTTATTGAAAGAATAGAAAAGAACCTCTTTGGATTAATGAAAAAATATCCACGGGAAAATATTCAGATGCCGCTTATTTTGCTAGTTTATAAAGCTAGTATTAGGACATTTCACAACAGGAACAAATAAAAAGATAGGGAGGGGGTACAAAAAACACACTCATTCAAATTCAACGATAAACATGGGCCATGAGGATATTCATGTAAACACTTGCAGAACTTGATGATTTGAAAAAACCGTATGCACACAAACTTCAACACTACATCCATGGATCAATCACCAAAAAACAAATTGACAATATGGCATATATATATTTTATGAACAATATTACCCTAAGCCTGTTGAGATGTTTATATTTCAAATTACACGTTAAGAATGCACTCCTATGGCAGAACTATGTTGAATGATGACAAGAAAATAGTTTGTACCGGGGTTGTCGATCCGTGTTCACCATTGGGGGGGGGGGGGGGGGGGGATGACCGGCGAGGGAGCGAAGCTATAGTGGTGTATCTCGGGATTATGGCGCCTGGGGCAAAAAATGAAGTTACGTGTGGGAGGGGGTATTCCCCTCCCACTCCAGGGACTTTTCAAAAATCTGTCTATAAAACTGGCATTTTTGAGCATCCCAAAATGTTTTTTTAATGAAAAGAAGGAATGCACGGATCTACACTAATGGACGGACCCCTCAATTGTGACGCGATTTCAATATTTTTCCCCCTTTTTCCTTCTTATTTTCTGGTCGGGTCTCCCTTGATTTTGCCTCATTAAATGGATAAATATTCTTACAAAAATCAAATAACTTAACCAGTTTGTGGATGGCAGAAGGGTAATATGAAATCTGTAGGCTATCGTTCATAAACCATAGCACAAAACCCCAAACTGCGAAAATCTCGCCAAAACCGGGGCAAAAACCCGCGTAAAAAACAGAACTACTTCATGGAATTCGAGTGAAAAAAGCCCAATCCCGCGGTAAATAGACCATAATGAAGATTCCCTAGATTGTTGACAGCCGACAGCCGGTTAAATCGTGCAGCTGTTCGTTGGGCTCCTGACCAGCTCCCGAATACTGCCAAATTTAAATTTTCTACCCTTTTTGAGGATCTTTTCTCATCATTCATGGACGCGGATGCCGTACACTCTTAGAAATGTTGGGTAAATGCCACTGGGTAAATGAAGATTGGGCATAGGTTGGTTAAATCTTGCTCAACTTTTACATGCATTTACCCAATATTGGTCAAAAATAAGAATGAAATTGGTAAAGTTTACCCAAAAGTTGGTCGGATTCATAAGGACCCTCATGTTGGGTAAAATTTGGGTAAAATTTTGCCCAATATTTCTAAGAGTGTACAAGCCTCAATGAGACATACCCATAAATATACCCCGGGATTGCAGGTGATGAATTAGTAAGTTACTTAGAGAATTCGTAGCGACCAAGCGACAAAATTGTGAACATTGCAGTTTAGAACTTTGCCTTTAATATAGAGCAAATTTGATTAGACAGTCAAATGAAAATCTAATATTGATATTCATCTCAATATCACATAAGCTATACAAAGGTGGGAAAATGAAATGAAGACAGCAGAGAAAGATAGAGCGGGATGCTGCTGCCCTACGATCGCCATAAATATCATGGGACTTTGTCTCATGATATTGGCGACGGTTGATTAAAGTGAGACAGCGCCGATGGCATATTTCAAAGACTTGCACCAGTGTAATCAAAGACAACATATTATTATATACGCACCGATGTCATCTGAAATACCAAAGATAGGCGCCGTTTTCAGCAGACTAATCCACCAGAGTCAGCCGAAAGATTGGCCATATTTTCATGCAACGGCGTCTATTTTATGTGAGATAACAGCGATAGCATGTTAAAAAGGTTCAGCTCAAATGTCAACGAAAAGTTTGGCGCTGACATCATTCATGTCATCCTTGAAAGGGCACTGTTATTTTTAATCTGTGTCATATACAGTTGGAGTAAACTATTATGGTTCTTCTTGGCATGGTTGTTTTGTTTTGGTTTTTTGGGGTCCATCTGTCATCAACTTGGATACGGGGAGGGCTTTGCCTCGGGAGATTACAGGTACACTAGTACCATGTACAATGTTACGGTTGTGTTAAGTTGTCCTCACGACATCTGGAACTACAGCTGTTCGTTTTTCACATGGCGAGACAACTATTAATTTTACATCGAATGTTACCACCCAGTTGAAAAGTCTAACATGATGTAAGTTTTAAACGTGTCAATTTCTTTCTTTCTTTATTAAAAATCAATTTGCAGTCATATTTTCATTCCATATGAGGAAAAGAACAATGATTAAACGCTCGTATTAAAATGGAGGATGTGTGTCACCGATGTGCATTCTATTCCTATGAGCGATTCTGCCCCTTTGGTCATTATTTGGAACATGTAACAGGTATTATAGACAAGATAGCTTGCACTGATTGTGACAGTTCCTATGTTGGAGAAACATGGAGAACACTGATGGATAGATTGAAGGAACACAAAGGAGCCCTTAGATTGAGTAATCCATCTAATTTAGCAGTTATAGAACACGCCCTTAATAGTGGACATAACATTGAATGGGATAATGCCCACATCACTGACTTTGAAACACATTTCAGGTCAAGAAAGGTGGTATAGTCCATCTGGATCAAAATAATTAATCTTTCACTGAATAGGGACTCTGGTTATTCGACTATCTCCTATCTTCGCTCCAATGATCTCGAGGCAGCAGACAGCAAGAAACTGTGTGAAGAATCATTTGGCTTGAGAAAGTCTACAGGAGTAGATGAAAGCTTAACTAAATTTCAAGGTTTGTAGAAGCCTAAGCTTATAGGTTAACATATCATATACCGCTTAATTCAAACTCTGTCAAGGGATTCATTGTTAGGGCAAACGAAGAGAAAATCGTCATACGGATAGTAATAGACAATATACAAATATACAGGGCCCGAGGCAATATCTAGTGTGATATATGGGGTCGGTCGAAGTGACTACAGTCGTCTATTTCCTCGAGGGGCGAGAGCCCTAATTAAGAGAAGTAGACAATTGACTGTAGTCGCTGAGACCGACCCCATACTTTTGCACTAGATTTCCGAATAAAGACCTTGTATATTTGTTTTATATCTCTCATCAACAATTAGATATATATATATATATATTTGGGTTTAACTTTAATCTAGATATGACAAATTAATGTTAGATGGTATAAATCTCGCGTTGTTGTTACTGCTAATATATCAGATCTAGCACGTAACGGTTACTATCAAAACACAGTGGACGCTAACTTTTATTATAGATTGACGATAGTCCCTGAGCCTGAGACCGACCCCACTGCTCGAAGTAAATTAACTTTCTTTTAAAGGCCTCATCAAATACTAAGTAACGTAGATCTGGATCTAACTTTGATCTAGGACTAGGTAGTCTAACATTACAAGTTAATATTAATCATGTTATAAAGTCTTAAACAGGTTAAGGGTAGTCTAGGTCTATACCGTAAATTAATCGGTGAAAGTCCGAGAGAAATTCAAAAATATATGGCTAGTATGAACTTCACAGGCACAGTAGATTAAAACTTTAACTTAGTTAGATCTAACATACGGTATAAAAAAAAACAGGCTAGGCCTAACCCGGTCTTACTCTTATAGGGTTAGGCTAGCACAATTATTAAAAGTGCCAAACAACATAATTATGACAGTTTACACTCAAATAAAATTTTACCTGATAACCGAAGACGGTAGATAAAGTTTACCTGATAACTGCACTTCATTTGTTTCCTGGTTTGTTTTTGGTCCTCGTCAATTAAAATCAAATCTTTTTCCTTTCGACGAACACTAATCTCATTTCATTTGTGCCCGCACCGTCCCAGCGCGGGGGTTACCCGAAGGAGACTTCTGGGGAGCAAGGGGCATTCGGAGGCATGATAGTAAAAAAAACTATCATACTCTGAAAGGTTTGACGTCACGAAACCTATTTTTCTCTGGAGGAATTTCTTTTTTTCTGGTAGAATTATTAATCACATGAAGTACTCTCGACCAATCTAAGTTCGGAACAAAAGAGTGCTAAACCTTCGCTCTCTGCGTGCGCCGAAGTAAAATTGGGTATTCAAATGGCCATAGCAACCGGTATGAAGGGATTATCAGATTAGGCTGAATTTTGGCACGCTGCTCCAGGAGGACCTATTCATTACTCACTCAAAAAATCAATTTAATACCTTTGGAGGTAAAGTAGTAATTTGGCATTGAATGAAAGTATTACAAAAGCTCTCCAAACATTCATTAGCTCGACATTTGAAAAAAAGGAGTCATTTTAAAATGCCCCAAAAACATATTTCTAAGTCGAATTACGACTCACAAACTTGAGACATGATAGAATGATAATGAAACTACCCATTTCTATCAAAAACAGAAAATCGACTGATCCAAGCAAATTTACTATTTTGGGCTGTTTGCTACGTTGTGGTCCGTGCGACTTATTGTAGGTTTTGAGGCGGCGGGTCACATATGAAGAAGAAAAAAGGCTACGTATATAGTTCAAAGTGAGATATAGCAGTTGAAGTAAAGTAAAATATTATTCTCATTGGTACCGGCCTTATTACGCGTCCATCTACTAACTACTTGAATACGGAAAGGGCTTTGCTCGGTATCAGAGCAGGTACCATAGCACCACGTCTACTATGACGTATGTGAACATATATCCTCATAACGTATTGTATCACAGAAACTATTCGTTTATAACACTGCGACTTAAATATCAAATGTACCTCTGGTGCCACAGACCAGGTGAGACGTTGAAAAGGCTTCAACAAAACAAAACAGCAATAAAATCAATGTTTCCAGGAAAATTAGATTGTTGCATAGTTAAGAAGCAAAACCAGAGTTCTCTCCATAAATATACTGAATAAAAAGGTTCTTCGTCCCCAGATTTTAGGAATTCACTTGAATACACCAATAGCAGACGCTCTCTCAGTGGGGTAAAACGCATAACGTGAAGTAAAGTAAACTGCAATAGATGTGCGCACATAACTATCAATTATAAATCAAATGTGTCAAACCAGGTGAGAAGTATTACATTATGTCCATTTTATTTATTTATAAGTGGGCAATTTAACATCATCTATGTAAGTTCATTGTCTTCAGGTGAGTTTATACGTAGTATATGCTCTATCAGCAAGGTCGTTTGTGGCAACGGTGTACATATTAAACTGGCATTGAACTGGTAGAACCTGAAAAGCGCCATCTTACAGTGAATCCTAAATTAAGATTATAATTTGAAAATTAATTGCATTTTATTTTTAATTTTGACAAACAGCTTGTTTGGATATTTCGCAAATGTTATATTGTTTTGGACTTTGTGGAAAATTGTGTTTAGGTACATTGTAAACTTTTACAAACTAGAATGGAGCTTGATGGGAAAATGAGAGGGACAGACACTTATTAAACCATGTTGAAAGATGGCGCTATTTATGAACTTCAGTTTACTGTCACTTTAATTTTTTTTCTTTTTTGATCATCAGTTGAATATTCTTAAATTTTAAAATCTTGAAAGGACCACAAAACCTCTTAAAGGCTTCTTATCATTAAACTTGAATTAAACAAATATTCCGCTTCACACCTCATCAAACGCACTTCTCCAATACTCACTTTCCACAATAACTATGAAATAGTGGGGTCCTTTCAACAGAGTGCAAATCTGCAAGTAAAGTATTTCCAGAGGATATCATTTGAAAGAATCATGCCAGTGTATGAAATACACATTCATCAGATCAATGAAAGTGAGAGTTAACACCTACCTGCCACCCCCTCCCTTGTTTACACTCCTCTGAAATACACTTATTATCTGTTTTGATTTCTTCATTGTCTTTCACTTCATTCTATTTATATTCCTTGCCATTACCCCCCCCCCCCCCCCCCCCCCCCCACACACACACACACACACGCACAAACGCATAAATATTTAAATATTAAAGTCTTCCCAGTTATCTTCATCATTAACGAGACTGAAAATCACAATTTTTATATCCCCCTCTATAATCAATTACTGTATTTTTATTACTGTCAGCTCGTGCCTACTACAAACTCCACACATCAAATTTGATAACGTTATTCATACAAATGGTAGTTGGGTAGAGTAAAAAGTGTGTATTCGACTCGGTTTATGTCTGCGATCAACTTTGATATGGGCAGGGATTTGCTCGGTTGGAATTACATTAACACTCGCGCCATGTACAATATAAAAGACGTGTACAGCTGTCCTCATGAGATCTTGTTATTACCAAAGCTATTTGTCTCAAACAACACGAGGCAGTTATCAATTATATTGCAAGTGCCAAATACAAGGTGAGAGATTTTAAACGACTCGAAATGTCATATATATATATATATATACCCTCACAGGCCAAAAGTACTGCAACATTCACGAAAAGCTCCTTTTGTGACTGGTAGGGCTCTTTGTATTAAGGCTTTTTTGTTTATAACCACTGGATCCTGACGAATAGTGTTTCTGTATAAAAGGAAGGTAGAGCTAGTCCGTTTTTTTTTCTCTCTCTTTCATACGGCCGTAGACCACCAGACACAGTCATTACTAAAGCCTAGGTCACAACCCGCCGTGCGTGTTTTTAGTCCGTACGTGTTCTGCGGAGGCCACGTCCGCCACGTTTTTCTGAAAACGTGGGGAGGGAGTAGCAAGAGCAGGGAAGGAGTACGTCAACGCACTTCACACGCACTACAACGCAAGGTGTAAGTACGTGGCCCGCACGCCACGCCTGGGCGTGAGTGGTTGCGTGCTTCGTACGTTGCGCACCTGGTAAGTGAGTTGTACGTGCTTACAACGTGCTTACAACGTACGATCGCCGTGCGGTTGCCTCGTTATCGTAGAAAGGCCGTACTTTCACGTACGGTGTCCTTACTGACTTGCAGGGAATTAGTGCGTGCAAGTGCGATAAACGTGAGTTTTCCCGCTCTATGTCGCTCCTCATCTGTTCGTCGCCTGCCTTTACATCATCTACGGCCCGTTTCTGTTGGGCCTCTCTGGCCCTATTAGCTGTCTTTTGAGCTGACCCCTTTTTGTTAAGCCTCTTGGGCATCTTGGAGACGAAATGATGATACTCGTCAGTCTACTCGGCTTTTATCCTGCAGAAATCAGCGCGCACAACGTGCATTGTAAGTGCATAGCACGTACTTCCTCGGTGCGGTTTACGTGAGTTCTGCGTGCTCACTCGACAATTGAACTGGAGAAGCGCCGAATAAGCACGGACCCCGCACTTATCACGTGCGGAGCCCGCACGTGCTAGGTGCTTTGTCCGTAGACCAAGTAACTGTGGGAAAAATTTTCAAAAACTCACGGAGTCCGTGCGTTGTGCGCTCGTTAGCAGCAGAGGGCACGCACGTCAACGCACGTCACCCGTACTGGGGGTGATCCGTAGACCGCCCGCAGCCCGAACGCAGCGAAAGTTCCTACTGCACTAAAAATTCTACGTCTTGTCTGCGTGCCCCAAATCCGTACGGAGGCAGTACTCACCACGTACGGATCCACAAATTTTGCACACAGACAGCACGCACTTGCAAGTACGGCGGGTTGTGACCTAGGCTTAAAGACAACAGAGTTACCAAGCTGGCAAATGCAGCAAATCGCCATCTTGAGAGCCGAGGGTGTTTCAGTGGCTAAAATCGCGACACGATTTAATATCTAACTGTGTACAGGGTTTGTACACATTTTTCGCAGGCAGGCAATGCAGATAAGTTGCCAAGATGAGGGCCCATGAAGATAACCACACCCAGAGAAAACAGATGCCTTCGGGGCCAAACTCGCATGACTAGATTTGATTCTGAAGATGTCTTCGAAGAGACGACTTGCATGGGCCACGAGGACACGATATTTGACAGTCGAGCAGAATTGTAGCCATTGTGTCTTTTCCGATGAGTCAAGGTTCTGTCTGTCTGACAATGATGGTAGAACACCTGTGTGGCGAGAGGTCAACACTGCTTACAATCCGGAGAACATGACCTTTACCGTTAGAAACGCAGTTTCCATCATGGTATGGGGGAGCCATCGGCATTCACGGCGTCGGTGATCTTGTTGCGGTGGACGGAAAGATGGATCACGTCCAGTATCAAGACATCCTGGAGACCCACTTGCTACTATTGATTGAGAATATTTTTGGTGATCGAGGCCATTTTTTTCATCTTCCAAGACGACCACGCCCCTTGTCACAGGGCTGCTGTGATGGCCGAGTGGATGGCTGACCACGGTATCAACAGAGTCCGTTGGCCAGCAGTCTCCATATGCGAACCCAATAAAGAACATGTGGGGTGACATCGCCAGAGCACTTGTGAGGGGCAGGCCCACCTCCAAGTATGACCTGATTCGATCTTTTTTCAGGGCTTGGGGAAATATCACCCCTTAGAGAGTGAGCTAGCTGTACGAGACATTGCTGAGGAGGATGCACGCCATCATCAGGGCCCACCGAAAATATACTAGAACTCTGTAAACATGTTTTGGAAATGTTTTGCACTCTGTTCATCACAGAAAAAAGTTGACTATAGGTGATAAAACAGCATTGTCAGTGCATTTTGAAAAGTTCTTCCTTGTTATCCTTTAACGTTTCTTACACCATCTACGTCATCAACAAGAAAGTTTAAAACGTTACCATAATAGCTTTCGGGTTTAGCCCCATAGACCTCACACTGATGAAGTCGTTCCTAACTGGAATCGCTTTTAAATGTTAGGATTAATGAAAAAACATGTTATGATTAAAGAAAAATATAAAAGTATAGATTGTTAGTGTTGAAATCCCATGGTAAGAAGATATCGTTCAACTTATATAAGCTTATCCCTTGTTTGTGTACGCGTAACGTAGGAAAGGGTAATGGTGGATTATGATATCGAACGACTGAATTAAGGATTCGTAGAACTCAAAGTTACAGATGGTAGTTGGAGTAAAATACGTAGTTATTTGAATAAGTTTATTTCGTTAATCTGCCAACAACTTGGATATAGGCAGTGCTATGCTTGGTGGTGTTATAGGAACCTCGGCGCCACGTATACTATGACATATGTGAACAATTATCCTCATGATATCTTGTACCGTTTGAAACTGTTCGGTTCGGACAGTGCGATACAACTATCAAAAATACCTCAGGTGCCACAGACCAGGTGAGAGGGTTAACAAGGCTTCAATACAAACAAAACAGCAATGAATATTTATGTAGCTAGACTTTTGAAGATTGATTCCATACATTCACTGTCAAGAATTCCGTGGCAAATTGTTTTAACCTCACTTTTAAAAAGCGTACGAATCACATCTCCATAAAGTTGAACTTCAGGTAGACCACCACATAGTTCATTTATTTATTTATTTATTCATTCATTTAATTTGTTTATAAAGCTAAGCCTTTTACGAATTCAAAGCCTTTTGTTTAAAAGTTTATCAATTTTGGATATTTTTTTATTGATATTGAGTACTAATTCTGAATTACTGATTGTGCAGCAATCGGCCATTATTATGTGGTTAATGAATCATATAAAGTGTAACAAATTTACCTGAAAGAAAATCCCAAATACAGGAATACATTCTTCACAAACATGTTGCATCAGAATTTGATCTAAAGTTGTAAATGTTTTCTAGCCCCTATTTAAGATATGAGAGCACTTCAAGAGTAATCCTTTTCCTGTGACATTTCGATATTATGTCACATGGGCTGAAAAATTATTGAAAGCTCCGAAATCATATTTTATTTTCGCAATAACTCAGCCTTATTATTAATGTTAAAAAAATACGATTGTGCTGTAACGCCTTTCATTTTCACATGGGCCGTTTATTATTGCGTTCTTTGCCAATTAACAATAATGACAATAATCAAAGTTGACACAATTGTTTTAGGTGATAGAATATACCATGACATCAGAATTTGATCGAAAGCTGTAAATTTTGTCAAGCCCCATCTGAAATATGAGAGAACTTTAAGAGTAATCCCTTTCCTGTAACATTTAGACATTCTGTCACATGGGCTGAAAAATAATTGAAACTCAGAAATCTAATATAATCAATTTGCTAAGGCGACGCGGGGGGTCCCGCGCCCGCCCCGATTGACTTTGCACGCGCTGCAGGAGGGGGTCCGATGGACTCTATAAAATGTTTTCCCGCTGCCCGTCGCGAGCCGCCTTCCGTCCCGACCGGTCGGCCTGGCCGCCCGCATGTGCAACGTCGCCTTCGCATTGCACGACGACATCGCGTTGGCAGCAGGTGAGCGATCTCCTGAACGACCTCGCCGTCGACCCAATCAGACGACGATTGCACGTGCGTCCGGCGAACGGTACGTAGTGCAGACTCTGTAGCTCTCACCGGAGGAACCCACGTAAGAAAATAATTATGCCATGGGTATGTTCAATAGAGGTCCGTGATACGTACGTACGATTTGTATCATAGTCCGCTTTGTGATTAGTATACCATGTAGGAGCAACACCCACCAGACTGTGGTGCAATCTCAATGCAAGCTCAATGCAAGCTCAATGCATGCGACGCGATTGCATATCCATCCAACCATACTAGACGGGCTTACGATACAACAGTGCATGCACAGCACTCAACATGGGATAACTGCGAATTCCCGAGCGAACTCATACATTCTAAAGATGATTTTGGACGTGAGTTATTTTATATTGAACTAAATAATAGTAGACCAGCCAAGAAGATTTTTTTTACTTTGGACGGCATTTTGGGGTAATGCTCGGCTTCCATGCTAAAACTCTTGCAAAAATACTGACGAATAACGTACGGGCGGATGCCACGCGCATTTTTGCCTAAAAATGCCTTTTTTGGCTCAAAATTTGAAAGAATGTCAAAAATCACAATTTTTTATTTTTTGACCTAATATGTAATACCTGATTAAGACTTTTCAAGTGATATCAGATTTATTTTCAGTTTCAAGTTATAAACCTGATTAATACACAATTGAAAGTTGGATATTACACACACATATATGGCGTAATGAAACATAAAACTGTGATTTACTCAAAATAAAAGGTTGTGAAAACTACCAATATTTCAAAGTTTTTTACCCAACGTAAATTTGTCATTTTAAACACTTTTTCTTGATTAAACATATCATGTATATTGTCATGTCACACACAGAAAACAAATTATCCGATAAGGTGATAGATAACTCATTTTATGTTATCCCAAATGGAACGATGTATTTTTACTGGATGCGCATTTTGACTGAAAAACACTATTTGAAGGTACATCTAGAGTGTATACATAAGGCAATTATCTCATGTTTATCAGTATAGTTTATGGGCCATAAACTGAAATGTCTCCACCCCCTTAGAAATAATCTTAAATGATTTTTTCCTGTTAGATAGGACCATTAACTATCAGAATATGCTTCTTTGCCCTAAATTAAGAGGTGGGCGTGGCCACAAGGGCTATCAGTACCATGGCAACGGATCAAGAACAGCAGAATTTAAGAAAATGTCATGTTATTCGTGATTAAGAAAGGACAAAAACACATTGTAACATTTTAAAATAATGTATCAAAAGTTTCTCACTTGATAAAAACTCAATAAGAGTTATAAAAGGTGTCCATCATGTTTGAAAATGGCTGTTGCTATGGAAACAGTAAGAAAAAACCCATATATGAGCAAAAAAACCCACGATGCTACCGAGTAAAGTAAATATTATTACATTTATATTGTACATGATATTCTTCTCTTTTACAGGACACTCACTTATCAAAATTTGTTTGAGTAAAGGGATGATGGAGGAGAACACTAAATGTGTAGGCTGTTACCATGGTAACAAATAAATTTATTGCATTTCTAATGAAATGCAGAACTATATTTCTTTTCAACATGGAATAATGGTAAACATCTAATATTTTTTACTGCCTGTTTGATAATATTCAAAAGTTTAGTTTGGAATAGAGCTAAATTTGATATATAAAAAAAAAATCTGTTGCCATGGAAACAGAATTAATGAAGATGACATCTTTCAACTAAAGAAGGAAATGTAACTACCCAATATAAAATATATAGCAATTAGATTAACAAACACCGTCAGCGATTAGAATCTGCTCGTTGGCTGTGAATGTGACCACTATCATAATAGCTGTTACCAAAATTTGGTAGCTAATACAAAAAGTGGTGTTGTTTTTCTACCAGAATTTCTGTTTACTTGATTCCAATCTAGATCCAGAAGATTTGTGTCCCATATATAATGGGTGATACCAAAATTTTCACAATGATATTGATGACAAGACCTGCTACTTGCTTCATTGGTAATTTTATTTATATACAGTGCGTATCAGAAAAAAATTATACCCAACTTAAGTAGCTTCTAATTAAAAAGTTATAACCTCTTTGAGCTTCAAAATTTATTTCATAGTAAAGAACAACTTATATTCTGTGCAATGATACCTTATTCATAACTTTGCTGCCACGGATGACTCAGCAGCAGGCATTTCAAACAGTATTGTCAAACTCCTGTTGTACCAAGTTTGGGCTGAAGTAGCGAGTGTGGGTCAAACCAACTATGCATTAGTTACTTCAGTTGGAAAACAATTGCTGAGTTATTTTCAATTGATTTTGTGCATTTGAATAGAAAAGGTGTTAAAGTCAACTCAAACTCACGAAAGGGCTCATTAAAAGCTAAATTTAAGATTTTTTTTGCCATTTGTAAACCCAATGGTGGCTTCATCTGCATCCCTTTTTTAAGGAAAGCCTTTTTACCGAGTCATTAAAAATGGACAATGTTAATTCTCAACGCGTATCCTTCCTATTCTTCTTTTCAGTCTTTAAGGTCAGTAAACCTTTTAGTCCATGTGTTATTCGCAAAAAACAACGTGTGCACCGTATGCAGGTGAAATGGTGCTATTGACGAATGAGCAGACAGTTTTTAGTTATCACGGGACAAGAAGTTAGAATGCTATTGAAATAAATTAAATATTGTCATGTGGATTGAAACAAGGTCATGGAAGCTTAGATCACTTTACACAATGAATCATTGAAGCACAAAGGAGGATTTAACTTTTTAAAATTATTTTAGACTAAAGTAGCACATTCATATGGCTTGACTCACATTCGTTGCATCAGCGTCAGCCCACACTTGGAACAAAGAGATTTTGATTTTTTGACTCTTTTTAAAAACCCTGGTGCTCAGTCATCCATGGCAGAAATGTCATGAATGCGGTACCAATAGACAGACAATAAGCTATTCTCAACAAGTAAAAACAACAATAATAATCGGCTATGAATATTTCAAACCTAACCAATTGAGTATATTATGCTATGTTAAGACTAATGTGGAATGTGAAATGTGGATAACATCCATGTACTAAGGAGACATATTAAACGTAATTAATAAATATCCCATACATAGTTCCTGTAACTTTGTGGATTGTCATCTAAAATAAAAACCGAAAAAATCAGAGTACTTTTGAAATTTATTTTGGAAAGTCACACAAAGATCATATACATGCATATCGATGATATTCATTAAGGTTAGCTGGCAATTAAATATGGTATAATCACAAATTTAGTGTTGATGTAGAGTGTAGCAACTTGAAATCACGAGTTGACAACTAATCAATATTGGTCACAGACCAGGGCGGCAAAGTGTCTCGTGATGGGGGGGGGGGGGGGGGGGGGGGTAAAGTAGACACCAGCAGAAAAAAGAAATTCTGCGGGAAAGGGGACATGCATAAGGGGGGGGGGGTAACAGAAAGGGCACTTTTTAGGGAAAAAGGAAAGGCATGAATGGAAACGTTAAAGTGAATACATTAGTTTTAGACATTATATACCCTACACTTTGAAGCCATCTCGGGAAAGATTCAATAATCCTATTTGTTTCTCTCTTTACATCACAGTGTGCAGTTGAGTGTGAGGGTCTGTATATTCCTTTTATTTCCAATCGAGCTTAGCGGGGTGTGACACCCAGTGGTTGATCGGGAGGGGGAGGCTTTTGGCGGAGCTTTTTAAAATTATCCCTGACATCTAGGACTTTGGCCCCCTATTTTGGTGGCAGAGGAAAGAGGAAAAAAGTCATCCTAGTGGGGTTCAAAGTACAATGTTATCATGAAAGACTGGATAGACCCTTGGGCGTCGCTAGGACTTCATGAATTGGAGGTGGGGGGGGGGGGGGGGTGTCGAGACCACTAATTTACAGACGAACCTGAGTCTGTGTGCCACCGATAACCGATAAACCTTTGTTTGTGAACGCCAACATTGCTCTGAATACATATGTTTCTAAGCGCCGAAGTAGTATTATTACCCTGGGTTTAGCCCAGCTGCCCTATAAGACGCTGAAAGCAGTCAAGGAATAAATTCCTACCATATACCCATTTACTACACCTGGGTGGAGAGTGGCGAATGTAGATGAATGTCTTGCCAAAGGACATTCGTGCCGTGGCGGGACTCGAACCGCGAACCATGAGATCCACCATGAGATCCACAGTCCGGTGACGTATCCACTAGACCACGACACATCTATTTGATAAATCTAATTCGAATAATTTTGTGTTTCCTTGCCAATTTCTAATTATAAAGCACCACCTACAATCACTTGTTCCACATCAAATGAGTGTTAAATTCATATTCGCGAGCGAGCCCCTTTTTTAATGTTCGATTTTAATCATTATGATACTTAAGGGTAATACTTCTCATTGAAAGAAATTGGCAGCATAAACGGAATCTCCTTGGCAAGGGGCGGGGCGGGCACAATCCTATAATAAGGGAATGTTAATTTTGATTAGGCTAGCGAGCGTAGCGACCGATCAAACTTTGACACTTGTCTTTTGATAATAATGTATAGCATAAACGGGATCCTCTTTCTACGAAGGGGGGGGGGGGGGAATCGTATTTAGGGAATGCACATTTTATTTAAACTTTTTTAAAAATAATAATTGGTAGCATCAACGGGATCTTCTTTCTCCGAAGCGGGGCGGGAAGAATCGTATTCAGTAAGGGAAAGTTGATATTATTTTGTTTTTATGTTTTGTTTTTTCAACGGAAGTTTTAAGTTCTGATGACATGAAATGCCTTATGACCGATTCTAGAACAACTACCCCCTAGAAAAATAACCCCGGATAACTAGTGCACTTATTAAAAGGATAAGATATTTTATAAAATAAATTATTCTTTTTATGGGTCAAAAGGGCACTTAATGGAAGGAAAACGCCATGTATCAGAATGAAAGGGGACAATAATATTGAGGATAAATATGGCACTCAACAGAGATGAAAAGGAGCACCTATTAGAGGGAAAGGATCACTTTATTGGAAAAAAAAGGAATAGGTGTACTTGTCTAAGTAAAACAGGTAACTCTCAGAATTAATAGGGGAATAATAGATGAAGGGGTACTTATCAGCTTATGAGAATGAAAAGAAATGTTGCAAAGGAAAAGAATCACTGATAGAAGGAAAAGGGGCACGTATCAGATTTGAATAGGGGTTTTATCAAAAAGGAATGTATATTTACAAAAGGGACATTTTTAGAGGTGAAAAGGGAGCATTTATTATTAATTAGATAAATATAGCTACTATATTAGTTATTTTGCTGTGCTGTGATGTAATGTAACAGCACTCTCAACAATTTTACGGAATAAACACTCATTATAAAGAAACTATTGGAGGGAGGGATACTTGCAAGAGTAAATGTAGCACCTGTTTTGAATAGGGTAGTAATCCCAATTAAGGGTGGCTTTTATTCATAGGTGGTAAGGGAGACTTTGATAACGGAACTGGCACGGTTCATTTTTCCTAACTAAAAGGGGTACTTTGGGGATATTGCATGTCTTTTGCATGTCTCCGACTGTCAGATGTACAACACAACATTTGTTAGAACATGGAACAATTATCAGGGATTTTTCATGTAAAGGGGAGAGATAGCTAAGTGGTATCGAGATTCCCAAACATAGGTGTCGATCCCGGGTGGGTGGGGTGTGTGTGTGTGGGGTGGGGGGAGGGAGGGGGGGAGGGGGGGGGGGGGGCTGGGGTTATATATTCCCCCTGAAATTTGAGGGGGGATGGCCTGTATAATACCCCAATATTTTTGGATGTGAGAATTACGATACATTAACTTAAAACTAATAATTATCCAAATTCATTATTTAACAACATTTAATCATACAGAAAACCATTTCGGGATGCTCTAAAATGCAAGTTTTATAGACAGATATTTGAAAAAGTCCCTGATGTAGGAGGGGGATATCCCCCCCCCCCCCTCACTCACCTTCCTCTCGCCGGTCATCCCCCAATCATGAACACAGATCGACACCCCTGTTCCCAAGGAAAGTTATAATAAATGACCTTAAATTAAATTCCATGTATACATGTACATATAAGGATATATTTTATAATAGATACAATCTATTACAAGATAAAAATCATCTCTGTCTTTCATTATGAAAACATAAAATCATATCCCAACAAAGATTAAATGCGCTGACTGTGTGGTAATTTTTTTTGCACAGATTTGCACATCCATTGACTTGCCTATTAGGATAAATGTACATTACTCCACTGGAGTTAGTGTGTTTACATAATAAAATACACAATATCATGCAGAGTATTGTCTTCACATAACCCTCTTAAGTCTGCTCTTCCCAAGAGTATAATTCAATTATCTCTATATGGATACATGACACATCATCACTGAATATTGTTGTTTATTTCGCTCACTTTCTGATATGATGTTCCACCTCCTGGAGATTGACCCATTGCATTCACATGACTTTATAATTTTTTTAAAGGAAAATCCTATGTGGACCGCACGCACAGTGAATTTATAATGAAACATAATGATATGTATTAATGTTATAATGTTCATATAACATATATCATTTTTCCAGTTAGTTAACGATAACTTATATTATAAAAATTAAACAAAGTTTGGCTTTTGCACAATAAATTAAAAGAAAAACTGAGATATCAAAGAATATTTCAACCATGGATTTAGTATGCACTATCGCAAATTGTAACTTACAATTTTGGGGTAAATATGATTCAGCATTATTTAAATAATTACAAGTATAATGTTAAAAACTGATGGCTAATCCTTGAAAATTTGTCATAATGAGTATAATCATATCATTTGTAGACTTTAATTTATTATTTATTCATTTATTTTTGAACTTGATGTATTAGTGTACTTCGATAGTATTTTGTTGCACTGATAATAAACTTCACATTAGCGTCAACCTGTATACATAAAATGTTAAGAGAGAGGGGTTTTAATCATCCATAAGTTCTGTGTCTCTGATAGTAAAGGCCCGATCACTACAATAAAATAGTTGGACACTGCCAGGAGCAGATTTGGGACTGCAATTCGGTTATAGGGAACTGCTATGTGACCGGCCCATCCATCCTACAACGTATATGCAAGTTTTCTTACATATTCAATATGATTTTGATACATTATCAATATACCTTGGCGAGACCGACTTCCGAGTGGTCGACCAAATGATGATAGCAATGCAGACGTAATTTTGATGGGGTGGGTGCTAATATTCTGTATAGCTCAAAATCAGCTTTACAGCTTTTAAAGTTTGTGAGCGAGCAACAATTCTGACACTGTTTAGTCAAAACACTTCTTTCTAATATCTAGAAAGATTTGAATTGAAAGAATATATATATTAAGAATGGACATTTGTTTAATTAGGAATGTGTGGTAATTTTCCAATTCCAATAGTTCCGTGATGTGCAACTCACTATTAACCATGACAACGTCCATAAGGAACACATCCGAAACCAACTTTAAAGGCCAAGTTCATCCCCCCCCCCCAAAAAAAAAAAAAAAAAAAAAATGAGTTAAATCAATAAAATTAAATTATACAAAAAGAGGCTAAAATTCATAAAAATCGGATAAAAACGAGACATTTATGGCATTTTAATGTTTTGCATAAACAATGATTGTTTCATGAAACAATGATATGAATAACATGGGCTGTATGCAAATTATTAAGCCGATGATGCCATAAGCTCACTTTTCCTTTTGTATTTTATTATATGAAATTTCAAATATTTCAGCTTTCTTCTCCAAGAATGTTTGACTCCTCGTAGAATGTGTACGATCATCATTATTATAACTTACTGTGATAGAATGAAGAGAATCTTTATAAACATCTATGAAAAAAATTGAAATATTTGAAATTCCATATAATAAAATACAAAAGGAAAAGTGAGCTCATGACATCATCGGATCACTAATTTGCATTCAGCCCATGTTATGCATATCACTGTTTTACGAAACAATCCAAAATTTCAAAATGCCGTAAATTTCTTATTTTTATCTGATTTTGATATTTTGTTACTGTTTCGTTTATTTAATTTAACTCTACTGATTGAACTCAACTCATTATTTGGGTGGACTTGGCCTTTAAGACAAACAAGCTGATTCTGATATAAGATTCTTTTGATATTGTTCAAATTCAGTTTGTTATACATTTATTTTGTATTCGTAGGTCCCATTTCTTTCTTTGAAAGATTACATTCATTAACATTCTGTTTCCATGGCAACAGTTTTTATAAATCAAATTTAGCTCTACTTCAATTAACTAAATTTTTTAATATATTCAAACAGACGGCAAAAGTTATTAGATGTTTACCATTATTTCATGTTGAAAACAACCATTATCTAATGATAGTATTTTGTTAGAAATACAACACAAAAATATAATTGTTACCATGGTAACGGCCTACACATGTAGTAGTCACATCTATCACCCCTTTACTAAAATAAGTTATCAGTGAGTGTCCTGTAAAAGAGAAAATAATAATGGTCAATATCAATACTTACCTCTTTTTTAGGTAGCATCAAGGGATTTTGCTCAAATATCATTTTTGTTCTTGCTGTTTCCATGGAAACAGCCATTTTCAAACACGATGGACACTTTTTATAACTCTTATTTGGGTTTTAAATCAAGTGAGAAACTTTTGATACATTATTTTAAAATGTTACAATGTGATTTTGTACTTTCTTAATCACGAATACATGACAATTTCTTAAATTCTATTGTTTTTTATGCGTTGCCATGGTAATAGCCCTTGGGGCCACGCCCACCATTTAATTTAGGGCAAAGAAGCACATTTTGAGAGTTAATGGTCCTATCTAACAGAAAAAAAATCATTTAAGATTATTTCTAAGGAGGTGGGGACATTTCAGTTTTGGGTCCATAGACTATACTGATAATACATGGGATAATTGCCTTATGTACATATACACTCTAGATGTACCTTCAAATAGTGTTTTTCAGTCAAAATGCGCATCCAGTAAAAATACATCGTTCCATTTGGGATAACATAAAATGAGTTATCTATCACCTTATCGGATAATTTGTTGTCTGTGTGTGACATGACAATATACATGATATGTTTAATCAAGAAAAAGTGTTTAAAATGACAAATTTACGTCGGGTAAAAAACTTTGAAATATTGGTAGTTTTCACAACCTATTATTTTGAGTAAATCACAGTTTTATGTTTCATTACGCCATATATGTGTGTGTAATATCCAACTTTCAATTGGGTATTAATCAGGTTTATAACTTGAAACTGAAAATTAATCTGATATCACTTGAAAAGTCTTAATCAGGTATTACATATTAGGTCAAATAATTAAAAATTGTGATTTTTGACATTCTTTCAAATTTTGAGCCAAAAATGGTATTTTTAGGCAAAAATGCGCGTGGCATCCGCCCGTAAGTTATTCGTCAGTATTTTTGCAACACTTTAAGCATGGATGCCGAGCATTACCCCAAAATGCCGTCGAATCTTTTTCTAGAGCCTTTTTGGATGTTTGGCTGGTCTACTATAATGTTAGAAACTTTATTTATAGACTTTGTTTGTCCCTTTACTCTCTGTATAGTTAATTAATGAAATTCTTCTCTTTTTAGCCGGACTCTGTCTCGGCGTCGTTGCACTCTGCTCTGAGCTAGAGTTACCAGCACTGCAGCCTTGGCTGCATGAACTCCGGGGGAAGAAACCTGCAGTAAAAGCCGTTTATTTCGATATTTTAAGGTTTGAACTTTAAACTTTGGACGTGAGTGACGTTGTTGAGAACAAAAAATGTTTGAGTATAGTATTTGTGGGCTCTGTTTTTCCCTATTCGATCTGTATTTAATTCTTCTTTACAACGCTGGTAATCTGTCACGGCAGCGCCCACGTATAGTCGACATTCTGCGAATGAGCTGTAGTATAGTACGGCTTCGCTGGTTCGAAATGTCCAGCAGTAAATACCTTATACTGAGCGCTGCTTATTTCCAGATTGAAAATAGGTATAGACCTACTTACCATTTTTTTAAAACTGCAGTTAACCGTTGACGATGAATATATCCTACCGTATGTCAGAGCAGTGGCGTACCCAGCATTTTTTTAAGGGGGTGGTTTTTACTTCAAAAATCTCTGGCAAGCCAAAAAAAAAATCAGTATTTTTTTTTTAATGGTGGGGGGGGGGCTTTTTTCAAAAAATATCTGACAAGCAAAAAAAAAAGGGTTATCAGGAATTGTAAAGGGGGTGTTTTAACTTCAAATAACACCAAACGGGGGGTGTTTGAACACCTAAAACACCCAAAACACCCCCTTGGTACCGTGTCAGAGCAGATTCTATACATTACTTGAATTTTAAAGCCCGCACTGCAGTAAATGCCTCACTGGGTTTCTTATATCAAAGTTGGAAACAGATTAGGCCGAATACACCTGTATTATTTTTTATTCGATAGTAAATCCATCTTATTTGAGTATATTCTACATCTATTTTGTTTCTTTAAAAAAGAAAAAAATGTTCCATGAATATTATCAGTTTGAGGGGCAAGCATTATGCTAGAGGAGCGTTATTCCATTAAAGTCATTGGCGTAGATATATAGCGGGCAGGGGGTGGGGATATGTGAATGCACATTACATTTTTTTTTTATTGTAGAAAAATAAACTCAGTGTAGATAGCACTAGCAGGGGTTAAAGATGGGATGGGTGACGCGAGATTATGTGAATCCATCAATCATTTTTATTTTCATTGTATTTGGGACCTTTCTATGCCACCGGATGGAGTAGAGTGAGGGCAGGGGCATGATAGCGCCTGCCTTCACCATCCACCATGTCCAACGGCGGATCCAGACTTCTATTTTTTTTTTAATACTTTTAATGTTTATTGTAGGGTGTGATTGAACGCATTTATTGCTCATACATGACTGTGTCTCACTGAATATGAGATATGTGAATATGTGAATATGTGAATTTTCGCTCGATTACTTATAGAAAATAGATAACTACTACCGATTTCTAACTAAAATTGTATTTCTTGCTATAGACTAATTAGTAATGAGCGACCTCTACGATGACAATATTCCGTACACAAAATATACATAACTAGGCCATTAACTTGCTAATTAATTTTACAACTATATATAATAAAACAATATGTTAAATGGAAACACTAACATCAAAAGAAAGCCTTTTATCTCTATTCCAATTTTCCCCTTTCTGCTATGTTTATCATTCTCTACATCAATTTCTCTCTCTTCTTATCTGTCTACCAACACACACTCTCTCTCTCTGTCCCTCCCCCTCTCTCTATTTCTCTCTCCCTCCTCCTTATGTCATAATGATATCTAAGATAGAATTAAAATATATTCTGTACATTACATAACATTATACAATATTTTTAACTGAGTATGTGGGTATGTTTGACTAAGTAATTGTGATCATGAGCACGTATGCGTGATAATTTCATTAACATAAAAATTTATATAATAAATAAAAGTGAACCCGTGGATTTCCGCGGGTCCCGCTAGTTATATTTTATTTCTGCAATAACCCAGCCTTATTTTTAAAGTTAAACAATACGACTGTGCTGTACTCTCTAAATTCCTTAGATTGAAAACTCAATCGAACAGATTGCTGTCAGTGACGAATCTAAGTTAGATTGACATTTCAACCAAATTAGATTTAAAACTCAATCTATCAGATTGAAATTGTAATCTATTTCGATTGAAATTGTAATCTATTTCGGTTGAAATTTCAATCTAACTTAGATTCGTCACTGACAGCAATCTGTTCGATTGAGTTTTCAATCTAAGGAATTTAGAGAGTAATGCCTTTCATTTTCACATGGGCCGTATTAATTGTGTCATTTGCCAATCAATCAATAATCAGCGTTGACACAATTGTTTTAGGTGATAGAAGTTTTTACACAATTTTGTACTGATATTTTTCTTGTATCAGTATTATTGGTGGAGGCAGATATGACCATCATTTCGTGTCATGCATCTTCTCTATCCATTACAGTATCCTTAATACTGCCAAATATCATAATGCTATTGTCCTGTATGCCCACATACCGATATTTATGCAACCCTTTTCATTGTATACTTTTAATGATTATTTAGTACATAATAATCTATCAGAAAAAAAAAGATCGAAAGTTCTCTAAGGCTTCGTAGAGCTTAAGGTTACGGAAGACAGTTGGAGTAAACTAGCTTATTATCATCCACACTGTTTTCTGCCAACAATATGGATACGGACAGGGCTATACCTGGTCGGATTACAGGGACAATGGCATCACCTACACCATGGCATATGTAAACAGTTGTCCACATAAGATCTTGTATCACCAAAGCTGTTTGTTTGAACCAAGGCAACGTAGCTATCAACTATACATCAAGTGCATCAGACCAGGTGAGAGGTTTGACAAGACTTCAATACAAACGAAACAACAAAACAGCTGCTGGATTTTTGCATTATTGCATAGTTAGGAAGGGAAAATGTATAAAATAATGATAGATATAAATAGGGCAGTTATTGACTAATAAAGATTAATAATTGAGTGACCTACCTCTTCAGATGTGGCTGGTGATACTCTCCCACGCTGTCGGCTTGCAAAGTGCCTTAGAGTGAGTTTAGGCTGGTGGTCTTCGCTGCCACTACGGAGCCTGCTATTATTAATGGCATAGGCCTAAAATGCCTGCTTAAAGAGTCTGAAGTAGGCCTTTTAGAGTTTGAGTTTGAGGATCTATTCCACTCAGGTACTTTATTAACTGGATATAGGATGATTCTGCGGATCATCCATGTCACCTTTGGGAATTGTAAAATATCAGTTTCAAGTTCAAGATTAACAAATTCAATTAATAAGATTATGTTTCCCAACTTGAATAGGCCAGCCCTTGTATCCTTAGACGTAACGAAAGAAACGATGGAGTATGACATCAATCAACTTGAAATTAATGCTTCTTAGAGGTCAAAGTAAATGATAGCAGTTGGAATAAAATTAATAATTATTTCTCGTATTGTTTTTTGTCTTCCATCTGCCAACAACTTGAATACGGGCAGGGCTATGACTTATGGAATGAAAGGTACGCTGGCGCCCTGTACATTTTGACTTTTGTGAACAACTGTTCTCATA
This sequence comes from Heliocidaris erythrogramma, assembly GCA_025617745.1. Classification (NCBI taxonomy): domain Eukaryota; kingdom Metazoa; phylum Echinodermata; class Echinoidea; order Camarodonta; family Echinometridae; genus Heliocidaris; species Heliocidaris erythrogramma. The sequence goes on from CM046858.1 coordinate 25,630,881, forward strand.
ACATCATGTACAATCAAAGCTGTTCGTTTAAAACAAGGCAACACAATTATCAAATATACCTCTTCTGCCACAGTCCAGGTGAGAGGGTTGACAAGGTTTCAATACCGCAAAGGCATTGTTCGAGTATATTTAAATGTAGGGCCTGTAGCTTAGCAGAGCGTGACTTTCGTATATTTTGCACGGACCAAGTCTGAATAATGTTTACAGTATAATGCACTTTTGATAGGTAGCCTAAAACAATTACATTTTTATGATTACAGGAATATGTGTTTAACGATTTAGATGGCTGAATTTATTCCTCATGCATGCATGGATATTTTGAAGGCAGGGACGTTGTTTTTGTTTTTACCACTAAATCTTCTAAAAATAAGATGTGAATTTTCGTTTCACACCATACCCAGCCTCCTTTAAAAAGAAAGGCCTAAAATATCATGAAATTTGGTACAAAACAAAGCGAGTAATCAAATGGAATCCCTTACCTCCTCAAAAAATTAAAACAAGATGAATGCGACTGCAGCTCCTATATGCCTCCGGCTAAGTTCAGTTAAGTTAGTGGTTCGAATTTTTCTTAAAATGATGTGATAACCACAATTTAAAAAAAAAGTAATTACATGTTGATTGACCCCTCTGATTTTTGACCTTTGACTAACAACCCAGAAATCTGATCACTTTATCTCCTCCTATTCATACATACAAAATAGTTGAGATATGGTGATACCAAAACTAACAAATCTTTCATTTCAAGCATTTTGACATATGTGACCTTTGACCTACTAAAATTAAATTATTATCTCTTCGTCTCACTATGGTGATGCATATTATTACAAAGTTTTAGGTTAACAGCTAAAATATTTGAGATATCGTGATAACAAAACTTGAAGCATTAATTTGACGTATATTGACCTCTATGACCTGTGACCTTTGACCTACGTAAACAAATATCTAATCAGTTCGTCTCACTATGGTGATGCATACTAGTACCTACTTCTAAGTTAAGGGCTCAAATTTTTCAAGAGATATTGCGATAATGAGGCTAAAATCCTGAAATTTCATTGTAAATGACCTCTATGAACTTCGACCTTTCATTTACTTACCCCGAAAATTAATCAGTTTGGCTCACTATGCCTATGGTGATGCATACTAGCACCAAGTTCATACCTCAAATGGTTCTTGGGATATCGCGTTAGCAAGGCTAAAAACTTAAATTTCTGAAATGACCTCTGTGACCTTTGCCCTTTGGCCTACGTACCGCAAACCCTAAGCAGATCGTCTCCCTATGGTGATACATACTAGCACCAAGTTTGAAGTTCATACCTCAAGTATTTCTTGAGATATCGCGATAACGACAAAGCGGGACGGACGGATCGACGGACGGAAGGACGGACGGATAACCAGAAAACATAATGCCTCCGGCACTACCTTCGGTGGGCGGAGGCATACTAATCAAATATACCTTGCACTGAAAGGTTCCAGTTGAAATTATGGATTATCTGAGGTAAGTGGTATAGTACTATTTTCTTCGGGGCTGCGCCCCGAAGAAAGTAGTAACTATGCCAGTCACCGAAGAATCCATAATTTCAACTGGTGCCTCGAATAACTAAAACTGTTTGTGATAGAAATTTCAACAAATGCCAGTTTCATACTAAGCTCCTTTGGCATAATTAGCGCCCTGTATTCACTTTCTAATAAAAATAGAATATTAATTTACTTGTGTGATTCAATATCTTTATTATCATCAATTTTCTGTGAAAAAGGGGCACATACAAGTATACATTATGCTATCTTACATTTCTAAAATTAATATCGGCATAAATTCAAATGTCATTAGTTTCATATTTTGGACTACATATTTTTTATTCCTTTATTTTTTGGCATTGAATGATTTCATTGGGCATAAATTATACGCACCCTTTTCCCATAGAACATAAGAGCATGATATATTTACTTTTACTATATTATTGCTTCAAGACCCCCTCGGTTCATTCCATGAGTAACAAAAACCCGGATAAGTTTGTCCCCTCGCTTTTATAGTCGGTGATTAATTGCTCAGTCGCATTTCTTCATAATCATTAAATTTCTCTCGGTGGTACCTGTAATGTCTAGTTCGTAATACCAATTTTGAAAAATTATACCAGCGAAAGGTGGTATTATCTTTGATTTTTTTGTTCATTCGTCGTAGAATTTTGATTGCTGATGTATATGTCATGTTTTATTAATCAGCAACAATAAATAATTTGCCTTAATACTCCTGCGCCCTGTGCTGAGTGTTATTAATATCTTTTGTACATATTCATAATCATCTTTCCCATGTCAAAAGTGAATACTTTCAGTACATTTTGGGGAACATAAACTTTCACAAACTACAATTGATGATTATGCAATAACATTGACGTGATTAAATTTAGACATGGCATAATGCCAGCAAATACAAAAACGGCATATATAAAGACAGCATGTGTGAATTTTTCTTCTTTTTCCTTTTCGACGTACTGGTGGAACCATATCCTCGCTTGGCAGAAGCATCAACTCTCCTAATTACCCTTTCAACTACCTAAACTATGCCAATAAACAATGGGGGTTTCACTCACCTCCCAACAGTGCCATTGGTGCCTACTTCTTGGATCACATCAGATTTTTTGGAAATCGTCATCAGAGTGCACTGTTTTCGGGTTCTAGTCTACCGGTTGACATATTCTCACATGCCCCCTACCTGTGGATTTGATTCACAACCAATGAGTGTTGCACGACATATCGTGGGTTTAACGTTTTTACAATATCTACAGGAACAATCTTCGTATGCCTACCCAGTGCTCTCGAATGTTTCCTTGTTTCAAATGTGTATACTAAACAAGGCGATGACTTCTGACGCCATTACTCTTTAATTAATATGCCCAAAACGTCAATGAATTGCATTAGTGTGCAGTATGCTCCCCTGGCCAATGGGACAAACCCTTAACTACACATTTACAAATACGATTGGTAACTATACCTGTACTTGTCGCTCAGGATACAGTGGCAACGAATTCACATTTAATGGTTAGATTTAGAGTATTCAAAGTGATTATCATTATCATTAATAATCATTATAATACTAATTATCCAGATTCTGATACCAATTAACTGAGTATTTCCGTTTACATGACTAATTCTACAATCTAAATAATCTATCAGACGATAATGAATTTGAACATGGAAACACCGAAATGAAAAATATTGTAGGCCTGGCCAGAACTCTCAAAGGGTTCCATGTTTCAGACGGGTATACAACACAACGCAATGGCTTTTGACGCAGCTGCGGTCGAGTTGTAGGTCAACTCCTGCGATTCGTACGTCCTTCTTACGATCTAATTTGGGGGTCTAACACCGACGTGCAACCGACGCGTGATGTGTCACGGCTCCTTATGGAGCCATGACATGAAGTCCGTGCGCTGTTCACAAGAAGCCCGTGCAGGAAGTACGATAGCTGCGAGTATCACGTGCGTTCAGGCATGGTCACAACCCGCCGTGCGTGTTTTTAGTCCGTACGTGTTCTGCGGAGGCCACGTCCGCCACGTGTTTCTGAAAACGTGGGAAGGGAGTAGCAAGAGCAGGGAAGGAGTACGTCAACGCACTTCTCACGCACTACAACGCAAGGTGTAAGTACGTGGCCCGCACGCCACGCCTGGACGTGAGTGGTTGCGTGCATCGTACGTTGCGCACCTGGTAAGTGAGTTGTACGTGCTTACAACGTGCTTACAACGTACGATCGCCGTGCGGTTGCCTCGGACGGTGTCCTTACTGACTTGCAGGGAATAGATGCGTGCAAGTGCGATAAACGTGAGTTTTTTCCCGTCACCATCTGCCGAGTCTCCATCGCTCCTCCTCATCTGTTCGTCGCCTGCCTTTACATCATCTACGGCCCGTTTCTGTTGGGCCTCTCTGGCCCTATTAGCTGTCTTTTGAGCTGACCCCTTTTTGTTAAAGGTGTTACTCGGAGATGTACAAACAAATCAAAATGCAATAAATTTGGTATCAACGGAAAGGGGAAGATGCCCTAAAACATTCCATCAACATTCGAAATCCATAGGTTTTCATAAATTCATATTATTCTGTTTCAAATGTGTGCCAAAATATTCCCATATTTTCGCCCCGCGAGCAGTTTCTTTTTCAACCTTGGAAATGTGACGTGATACTCGGGACACGCTTGCTTCTAGCTAGCTCACGATCACGTCAATACAGCGCGCGCACATAACGTTCACGGTTCGAGGTAAGCTACAGATTTCTTCCAATCTTTGAAAATCTTGTCGACAAAATGTCTGATTTTGGCCCTGATTCAGATGTTAGAACCTGGGATCACACCGTCATTCCATCAATCACTGGGTGAATCGCTGCAGCAGCCACACACACATATACGATTCATACAGCTACAGTACAGTCAAGTCGTATACCGTAAGCTAGCTGTCCAGAGAATGACGTCATTTTTCTAGTGCAAGAATTCTCGCTTTCGTGGCTCATTTGAGACCCTGTCAGGGGTCTTGAAAAAAAGTCCTGATAATCCTTTTGAACAAGCTTACATCTCTAAAATTTAATTTCATCGTATTCTTTGGGGGATTTGCTTTCCAAAAATGTATAATTTGTCCTATTTCTTATTTTATGGGACATTTCTCCGGTTATCTGCTTTAAGCTTCTTGGGCATCTTGGAGAAGAAATGATGATACTCGTCAGTCTGCTCGGCTTTTATATATCCTGCAGAAATCAGCGCGCACAACGTGCGTTGCAAGTGCATAGCACGTACTTCCTCGGTGCAGTTTACGTGAGTTCTGCGTGCTCACTGGACAATTGAAATGGAGAAGCGCCGAATAAGCACGGACCCCGCACTTATCACGTGCGGAGCACGCACGTGCTAGGTGCGTTGTCCGTAGAGCAAGTAACTGTGGGAAAAATTTTCAAAAACTCACGGAGTCCGTGCGTTGTGCGCTCGTTAGCAGCAGAAGGCACGCACGTCAACGCACGTCACCCGTACTGGGGGTGAATCTGTAGACCGCCCGCAGCCTGAACGCAGCGAAAGTTCCTCGTGCACTAAAAGTGCTACGGCGTGTCTGCGTGCTCCCAAATCCGTACTGAGGCGGTACTCACCACGTACGGATCCCCTGGACATGTCCAACAGCTTCTTTGGCTGTCTTGCGTGCTCCGGAGTGCTTGAAAAAAACGTACTGACTCGTTCGTCCGACGTAAGGACTTTATGCGAAATATAACGCTGTGACCAACGCTTAACTAATTAGACACACTGGAACTTAACACAATTCTAAGCCAACGACCCGGGTTCGATTCCCGGCGGAGACATTTTTTCAGCCTTTGCAAAAATTTCAAAAAGGGAGGACAGCTCTGGGGAACTTTGATTGAGCTACGCAACGTTATTCTCGCATTTCTTTCACATTGTATTTATTCCCACGAGATTTGCCAAAGCTGTTGTATATGTTATTTCCTTAACATGGCACAGAGGGATAGTGGCTGGCACAATAGGGATTAGCACTGTGGTACTGGGGTTGGTACATGAAGGGCAGATTAAGGATTCAGCCGCGATATGGTTTATCTAACCTCCGTATTTTTTATTTCATTCTCTGAAAAAGGGCTTAAGGTAAAAAAAAAAATCACAACATCTGGTATGTACAGAGATTGGGGTGTCTATGGCGTTACACAAATAAAATCAGATGATACAAACCAGGTGAGAAATCTGATACAATATTGCTTAAATGTATTACTTTAGTGTTGTTGTCTTTTTTCGTTATTGTCTTTTTTTGTTGGGGGGGGGGGGGGGGCTTCAATGCAACAAAACGTACATGTATGATATGTTTGACTGAAAGTTAAAATGGTATGAAAGGGTTATTTTCGATGTTAACAGTTTCGATTTATTGCATAACACAACACAGGCTTCAGTCATCCGCCCGGTTTTGGATTCATACCCAAGATTTTCAGTTCGACAGGCTCTACCAAATTACCTAACTAGCCCACCCGATAAAGCATCTGAGAAGTAATTGCACTTCTACTCCCTCCAGGTGTGTCAGCTGAAACGGAGGCGACGTTACTAAGATTTGGGCATTAGTGTGAGATATCTATTTACAGGTTTAGGTGCAGTGGTATCTCCTTTCTATGGCATGCTTGGAAGTGTTCATAATTATGCTTCTTCACATTATTTATCGCCATGAATTCATTTTTTAAACATTCTTTTGGGGAAGGGTATGAAGGTCCCCTGTGACCCATCCCCTCCTCCTTATTTACGTAGTGGACCAATAAATGATATACACATAGAATCGCCATCCCTTCGATTGAGCAACGTCATCAGGAAACAGAAGGATGGAAGGAGAAAAAATTTTCAATACATGTTCGGATTGGGTGGCTCCATGAATAGGTACCTGATTGTCTATCTACTAAATTATTGCATTATTTTGGAACGACAGTTCACACGCATAAATTCGCCTTCCTTCCTGTCGTCGAGCTGTCATCAACTTTGATACGGGCCGAGCTACGCTGGGTGGGAGGAAAGGAACGTTGGCGACATGTACAATATAACATTGGGTCAAAAGCTGTCCTCATCACATCTTGTACTACTGAATTTGTTCGTTTGTAACAACGCGAGACAGTGATCATACATATATCTGGTGTCACAGACCAGGTGAGAGGTTTGACATATCTCCGCATGATTAGAAAAAAAAATAATAATACAACTGATCATTATTGGACTTCTGGAGATTGGTGTCTCCAAGGTTGCGTAGCGGTATTGTCCTCACAATTAATATTTCGAAATTAACTTTTTAAATATCAAAATTTGTGACTGGTCTGAACTACAAATTTATAGCTTTCTGTTATTAGATTGAATACCAACCCAAAATACCAAATTTGGGATGAATGCTTCCCACTGCCTCATTATTTTGGGAAAATGAAAGGGTTTTTATAAAATCATGTACGTTCCACTGGCTACAATCTAAAGCCAGGCCAACTGGCATGTGAATGGAAACCACAAGGGCTCATCGAGAACCACTTCTGTACTTACTAAACTGCACTTAAATAAATGCAAGCACAAGCTGGAATGCCAGCTTGCACACCTCGTCTCCACTAAATAATGTACATTTTTTTAGTCTTTCTCCTCTATGCTGTGGCTGGGTTGTTATTTAAATGTATTAATCACATTGCATCTCCTGTCAGTTACTTTGTACCGTAATCAACTTCTCGAATAGTCCAGTGGTACTTTCTTCGGTCTCTGTCACGAAAATGCCTCCGGATTCCCCCCCCCCCCCCCCCTACAATTTTATCACCTTGATACAGAATATGACTCAATTTTCTTCCCAAAACCGTGGTACCATAATATAATACCATAAATATGACTTGCATGATGAATATGCTAAGTCTTCATGCCCAAACGTGTAAGTTCATTTTTTAAATACTTATTTGTTCAATGTGGCATAATTTTTGCACTAATGTTTTAGCGTTTCATAAATTTACCTCATATTTGTGCGTCCTGAAAAAACGTACGGGCAGTTGTGACTAAGGCTTTAACTGCAACTTTTTTTTTTCTTTTCTCTCTTCAGTTAAGGTATCAATGAGTCTACCGAAAACAACCACAAGAGTGACGTCAAGGCAGAATGAAAAAAATATCATTGGTAACTATAGCTTTTTTTATGTCGCACACGATACAGTGGCAAGGGATATAACTTACGAGTTGACATTCGAAATCGTTTTATAGATGACATCTACTTGACTATTAACCTCGAAACATTGGGGAAAGAAAACACAACTAGGTAAACTGCATTTTTTTCTCACTCTCTTTAACTTAACACAACTATGACGTCAAGGCAGAATGTACAAATACTATTGGTAAAGCTCTATACCTGTAAATGTTGCGCAGGATACAGTGTCAAGGATTGACATGTAGTGGTAAGACATGCTTACCAGTTAACATTTTGACACAATTTAACACTTTATATATATAAATATATATATATATATATATATGTTAAAACTAAACATGGCACAGGGGGATAGTGGCTGGCACAATAGGGATTAGAACTGTGGTACTGGGGTTGGTACATGAAGGGCAGATTAAGGATTCAGCCGCGATATGGTTTATCTAACCTCCGTATTTTCTTATTTCATTCTCTGAAAAAGGGCTTAAGGTAAAAAAAAATCATCTCGCTAACTTTTCTTAATTCAAAATATTTCATAAAAACATATTGGAACAATGATGATAAATCACAAAACTCAAAGAATCGAATCTGAGATTAATGGTATTATGCCAGGGTTGTAGTAGAAAACAACAATTAAAATCAAAGGCTTCGTAGAGCTCAAATTTTCAGATAGCAGTTACAGTAAATTGGCTTTATTTATTCTGCTTGGCTCTTGACATACATTTGTAATCAATTTTAATACGCACAGGGCTTTTCCCAGGCCAATGAAAGATACATTGGTACCTCGTACGATGTGAAAGATGTGAGGAGCTATCCTCACAACATCTGGTATGTACATAGATTGGGGGTGTCTATGGCGTTACACAAATAAAATCAGATGATACAAACCAGGTGAGAAATCTGATACAATATTGCTTAAATTGTTGTTTTTGTTATTGTCTTTTTTTATTGTGGGGGGGGGGGGTGGCTTCAATGCAACAAAACGTACATGTGTGATATGTTTGACTGAAAGTGAAAATGGTATGAAAGGGTTATTTTCGATGTTAACGGTTTCATACCCAAGATTTTCAGTTCGACAGGCTCTACCAAATTACCTAACTAGCCCACCCGATAAAGCATCTGAGAAGTAATTGCACTTCTACTCCCTCCAGGTGTGTCAGCTGAAACGGAGGCGACGTTACTAAGATTTGGGCATTAGTGTGAGATATCTATTTACAGGTTTAGGTGCAGTGGTATCTCCTTTCTATGGCATGCTTGGAAGTGTTCATAATTATGCTTCTTCACATTATTTATCGCCATGAATTCATTTTTTAAACATTCTTTTGGGGAAGGGTATGAAGGTCCCCTGTGACCCATCCCCTCCTCCTTATTTACGTAGTGGACCAATAAATGATATACACAAAATATACGACTTTCTAAAAGATTTTGAAAAAATGAGAGCAAGAATCGCCATCCCTTCGATTGAGCAACGTAACCCAAAATATCTATGGAAGATTCATCAGGAAACAGAAGGATGGAAGGAGAAAAAATTTTCAATACATGTTCGGATTGGGTGGCTCCATGAATAGGTACCTGATTGTCTATCTACTAAATTATTGCATTATTTTGGAACGACAGTTCACACGCATAAATTCGCCTTCCTTCCTGTCGTCGAGCTGTCATCAACTTTGATACGGGCCGAGCTACGCTGGGTGGGAGGAAAGGAACGTTGGCGACATGTACAATATAACATTGGGTCAAAAGCTGTCCTCATCACATCTTGTACTACTGAATTTGTTCGTTTGTAACAACGCGAGACAGTGATCATACATATATCTGGGAAAATGAAAGGGTTTTTATAAAATCATGTACGTTCCACTGGCTACAATCTAAAGCCAGGCCAACTGGCATGTGAATGGAAACCACAAGGGCTCATCGAGAACCACTTCTGTACTTACTAAACTGCACTTAAATAAATGCAAGCACAAGCTGGAATGCCAGCTTGCACACCTCGTCTCCACTAAATAATGTACATTTTTTTAGTCTTTCTCCTCTATGCTGTGGCTGGGTTGTTATTTAAATGTATTAATCACATTGCATCTCCTGTCAGTTACTTTGTACCGTAATCAACTTCTCGAATAGTCCAGTGGTACTTTCTTCGGTCTCTGTCACAATAATGTCTCCGGATTCCCCCCCCCCCTACAATTTCACCACCTTGATACAGAATATGACTCAATTTTCTTCCCAAAACCGTGGTACCATAATATACTACCATAAATATCACTTGCATGATGAATATGCTAAGTCTTCATGCCCAAACGTGTAAGTTCATTTTTTAAATACTTATTTGTTCAATGTGGCATAATTTTTGCACTAATGTTTTAGCGTTTCATAAATTTACCTCATATTTGAATATAAAAGCAACCTCAGAAACGCTCCAATGTCGTTGTGACTACCAGTGGCGGCACCAAGGGGGGGGGGGGGCATGTTAGAAGCTTTGCCCCCCAGCAGGGTAAAAAATACACGGGGGCGACGGGCGATTTCGCCCTCGGTGGAGCGCTAATCGCCCCTAAAATCCTTAAAACCCAGTTCTTTGGGGCGACCATTTTATTTAGAGTCGCCCCCTTGCCTCAGCTCCAAAATTGTATATAAATTTATGAATTGTGAAATTCGTGATCTAAGAGCAGGACTCCGAGCAGGACACTTACGGCAAGCTTTCTTTTCAGAAGTCTAACTACGGAAATCATGAACGAGATCAAACCGAGTTTATAACAGTCTTAGCGTAAATAAATGCGCAGTGGTGGGAAATTGAAGAAAGGTAGCGGGTGTTACGGATCAGCGCTGTAGTAATCCAATAATGATAATCGCTTGCTTCAGTTTAAACTTGTCTTTACGCAATACGGTTTGTAAAAAAATATGAATGGTTTCCAGTTTTCCACGCATCACAGCGCAGCGCGGCGGTGTGCTGTTATTTACGTACATACGATCGATGTGAGACCGTTAGTGGGACTACTTGATATGAGCGATCGTTTTTTTTTAATATTTCTTTTGTGCAAACTTCTAGAGGAAGACTGTTGAATGTTTGTGCAAGTTTGGTGACTCAAACCTCTTTCATCTTTGCCTAAACTTTATGGTTAATGAGGATAGACATGAATTTTCATATTCTTCCTAAGTTTTAGGATGCTGGTTAGGCCTGATGCTGGTGTTTTTTGACCAACTAGCTATGGGACAATCGTCCATTCAGAAAACAAAAGTCTGTGACTGTGTGTCTGATTGGCAACATTTCACTGCAGAGTTACGAACTGCTCAATTTTGATTTTTATTCCTGAAAATAAACCAAAATTATGCAAAAATTAAAGCGTTTTTAATCACCAAACTTTGCTAATGAAAGAAGGTTGTACTTGTCACCCTTCCTCTTTGTACTATCTAAATTTGAGTAGCATCCATGAATACAGTGAAAAAATATTTCAGATGAAAAGGAGCAAGCAAAAGTGTATTTTTTAAACCTAGTATATTTCATCTGTATTTTGCAACTTATAATGTACTATTTAGTGCTATGCCAAATACAGACTTGAAAATTTTACTGCTAGACTAAAGACCTCAGACTCTATCTACTCTCCCCTTTCTGTCTCATCCCTCTCATAAGTCTCAAGTGATTCCTCTCTTTCTCTTTTCCACAACTTTTCCTAGTATTATTGTTTATTTGTGTAAAGATATATTAGTAATTTTACTTTGTAAACTCCATGTAATTCAGATCCTTGTGGTTGAAGACTTGGGTAGTTGTGCTACATGTTCCATATGGACTTTCAAATAGATACCATTTCAATTTAATTCAGTGTCAACTTATAAAAAAGTAAATCCTAATCCTGCAATCAAGATAAATGAATCTGAGACAACGAATAAATCACAAAACAAATTGAATTTACCATTTCAAATGTTGTACATTGTATTTAATTTTTCAAGGAATCTGCAACTCTATTATGACATGGTATGAAATACATAAAAAGGATAATATAATACATGTACAAAAGAAGAAACATCTATGTGGTAAAGTGGTGATTCCTGCATTTTTCAGTACTTTGCATACCTCTGTCAGTCTACTTGTATAGCCTAAAAATAACGGTCATAGACTTTAGTAGGCTGTCAAAATATAGTCTACAGGTCAAAACAGAGGAATGTATTAATCTGATTTGATATAATGCATATTTCAACTTTCACTGTACGTAAAAACTATATTCACTGTAGTATTCAATTCATTTTGTAATATTAAAATTTTTCACCCAGATCTCATTACAGCTGATATTGTGAGTTTATCCTAATATGTAACTCCAGTGTAATTGTAGTTAAATTATGTGCTACCTCTGCAACCTCACAATCACAAAATCAGATGTATTTTAAAATGAAAGGAGGGGGTACTTGATAGTGAAAAAGGGATGATAACAAAACAACAACACACACATTAGCGCATATGAAATTATGAATACTGATACTCGTTACGCAGTACTCGCAGGGAGAAAAATTGTGATATCAGCAATTCAAGATAGCCCCTTGGGCCTAGAAATAGCCCCTGTAAAATTGTCCACTTCTTTAGAAATAATAGCCCTCATGAAAAAAAAAGTATTTTTTACCCTGCCCCCCAGTTGCCCCCCCCCCCCCCAATAATTTTCGGAGTGAAAACAAATAAAAGGGTGGAAATTATTTTTGTCCGCCCTTGCCCCCCAACATTTTCTTTTGCCCCCCCCCCCCTCCACTTTAAAATCCTGGTGCCGCCACTGGTGACTACTCCCCTGCTCAATGCATCACTAATGATCTTGAGGAAATTCTGCGCGGTCCAGCAGTTACATAACCAAGCGTAAGCGAAAATTACAGATGGCGTTGAAGAGAACTAAGGCAAAATTCCCAGCCGGCTGACAAGTTCAGAAGAATGAAGCTTCGGATTTCTCCTAAAATAATAGATCACCCTCGTGTAGTGACATTGAGCCAGTAAACATATAGCACAATCTCTGGTACTAAGCCTAAACACAAGATAAACCAATAATCAGAGAATACCTCACCTCTGTAACCACCCAGGAGGATGCAATCATCAGCAACCTCAAAGAAGCTTGAACTGCAAGCTGTAATTTTAATGATTTAGAAAACAACTTTTATATCTCTTACACTGCTGTCGTTGAACAAATATCGTCAGCCAAGCAGACAATAACACAAGCAGCAATAATCCCACCGCCGCCTTCACCCCTTAACATGTAAGAACTCTACCCACTCTACTCACAGTAGTCACCAGAAACAATACAGATACTGGACAATGTAAATATTAACAGGTTTTGTGCTGCTGATACCTCACCCTCACTGCATCTTGATTTTTTTTTCCTGTGCCGAGACCATCACATCACCCGTATTTCCTCCTCTACTCCCCTTAACCACCCAACAGTTCAGTCTACTAATAATGGCCTTGTCCTGCAACATGAGAAGGTGTCAACCGAATCCTTCAATCTCTGAAATCTTAAATCTCTAATCCAAGATGCAGTAAACAATCTACATCATGACAATAAAGGAACACAGTAGCAGAGTGCAAAGCTACGCCGTTCGACCGAGGCTTCGCTCAGCCATCACCATCATTTTCACAAGGAAAATGGGTAGAGCTACGTTATTCAACGATTCCTCCAGCCTTCACCATCACTTTCAAAAGGAAAATGGTCAGAACTACGCCGTTCCAGGCTTCGCTCAGCCTCACCATCGTTTTCACAAGGAAAATGTCAGGGCTACGCCGTTCTAGGCTTCTTTGAGCCTTCACCATCAATGGTCAGAGCTAAGCCGTTCTAGTCTTCGTTCAGCCTTCAAGGGAAATAGAGCTACGCCGTTCAAGGCTTCATTCAACCTTCAAAATCATTGGTCAGAGCTATGCCGTTCCAGGCTTCGCTCAGCCTTCACGATCATTTTCACAAGGAAAATGGTCAGAGCTACGCGCCGTTCCAGGCTTCGCTCTTCCTTCACTATCATTTTGACAAGGAAAACAGTCAAAAGGACTTGGATGTACTTCAGCAATGGTCTGGGTAGGATCACCTCGCCTAATTACCCTTAGAGCTACCCAAACAATTCGAATATAAAGTGAGGCTTTCACGCAACTCCAAATAGTGCCATCACTGTCCACTTCAATCATTTCCAACCGAAGGGCTGTTGTGATAAAGTCGGAATCTACACTGGGATCACATCAGATTTTGGAAATAATCATCAGAGAGCAATGTTTTTTGCTGTACCAGCTGACATAGTCTTATACGTCCCCTATATATGGATCTGATTTACAAGCGACGGTTTTGGCACCGCCCGTTAAAATAACATCACAGTAGCTTTAAGCCCGGCGCACACTGCACGATCTGACTACGATGCGATTTTGGGAAAAGTTGTTATAACATTTGATTTGAACCTTCAAGCATGTAAAATCTTCGTGATCAAAGTTCCGAATAGTAGTATGAATACTAAAATCGAAATTCCGGGCTACTGCGAGCCCCCGTGTAGGAATAAAAGCAAATTCAGTTCCAAGTCGTAGTGACGTCATACCAATCTTGCGATCGACTAAGATTTGAAGCCGTTTTGGCCTTTACTCTAACCAGAAGAATTGCAGTTAACCCAAATTTCGATATTAGCATTCGTATTATTATTCCGAACTTCAAATGAACTAATTTCACTTTTTTAAACTTTCACATTTAATGCAAACTGCAATTTGTTCGAAAATCGGGTCGCAGTTGGATCGTATAGTGTGCGCTGGGCTTTAAACCAAGAATAATCCCTTTCCAAATGTGTATTCGTTGGTTTGCATCTTCATGGTTATAGACATGATAGAAAAACGTAGAACAAAATATCCAGGCTGGATATAGAGTTCATAAACATGCAGAGATAATATTGCACTATGATGATGTAATACATTTACATCTTAACATTGCTGGCAGTTGAGAAGTTGACCTAAAACTATATATATATTTTTAAATTGGACGTTGCAATAATTTACCATATTCCTCTAACATTCAATATGTTCATAATGTTTTTAGATTTTTTATCATTATAATTATCATTTATTTAGCAGTGTGTTGCAGAGATTCATTCATCATTAAAAAGTTTAGTTTTCTGTCCATATATCTTTGGTTTGTAATCAAGTGCTCTACAATTCTATAAAATGGTATATCAAGAAAAGAGAACATTGTCTATAGCAGTAAGGGCTACTGGTTTCATGAATTCTTTATTACATAGGGGGTCTCCCTCGCCCGCTCACTCTCTCTCTCTGTCTCTATCTCTTTCTGTCTCTCTCTCTCTCTCTCTCTCACTGTTTCCTAAGCGATAAAAAAGCTCGTTCTTTTTCTGAACGTCAATTCAAAATGCGTTTTAAATGATTTAATGTATTAGTTTCTGAACGCACAGCAAGTATAGTTATACCGTTACATACCAAGGTGTGCGATTTGGCAAAACGCACGGCCTTTTGTTGATCGCCAGTAGGTCTCAAAACAAAGGCCTCGTAGAGATCAAATTTACTGATGGTAGTTGGAGTAAACTAAAATTATTATCATTCGGATCGGTTTTTCTTGTACTTCTGCCCGAAACATTGATATAAGCAGTACTACTATTATCTACTGCTATGACTTATAGTTAAACATCTTTTCAAAGGTTTAAATGAATCGCGAATCACATAGAAACGCACCTACCCAGAAAGTAAATTCTTTAAATGATGAGATGTGTGATGTAGCCTATTTATAATTACAATTGCGTTCACGCCTGAAAGCAAATTCACCACAAAATAATAAATAAGAAGTTTGGAGGGATCACATTACATTTCATGCAAATTTTCATCACTTATGAATTGGTACATCAAAAGATGTATTTCGAAGATTTATATATTCCAGATATTCACCAACTAAGTTAAATTATTAAATTTTGTATTGTCAGAATAACTATTATCATAAAATATGCATACAGTGCGCATGTGTGCGTATGTGCACACATATAAAAAAATGTTGACAGTTGGATTGCACTGTTGTACTTCAAGGTTAATATCGATTCCGTATTTAGGTTAAAAAATTACATACACTGGCGTAGACAAGGGGGCACAGGGGGCATGTCCCCCCCCCCCCCCCCTATTCAGCCACTAAAAAAAAGCGAGAGCGAAAAGGCGAGGGAAGTGAGAGAAAAGGTCCTAAAAAGGCGCTACAAGCCGTTATCTTTCTCTCAAATTTGCTACAACGTCAGAGCTTTCGCGCTTTTCGTGGGAAGGGGGAAACTCCCCCCCCCCCCCCCCCCCCCCCCCTCCCTGTACCAACCCCTGTCACAAACAGTGCAGTATTGCGTCCAAATAACTGAAAAGCAGTCAGGGCGTTGAACTAACATTCCGCCTAAAAAGAAAAGGTGCTAAAACGTCAGGGCTTTCGCGCTTCGCGCGGGTAGGGGGAAACTCCCCCTCCCTGCACCCACCCCTGTTACATACAGTGCAGTATTGCATCCAAAATAACTTAAAAGCAGCCAAGGCGTCGAACTATTACATTCCGCCTAAAAAGAAAAGGTGCTAAAACGTCAGGGCTTTCGCGCTTCGCGCGGGTAGGGGGAAACTCCCCTCCCTGCACCCACCCTTGTTACATACGGTGCAGTATTACGTCCAAATACTGAAAAGCAGTCAGGGCATCGAACTATAACTTTCCGCCTAAAAATTTGTTTGCTACGTACGAGCTGTTATCATTGGAGCTTTCCCGCTTCGCGCGGGAAGGGGGAAACTCGATCCCCTCTCCCAGGGCCTGCACCCATCCCTGTTACAAGTCAGCGGGTATTACGTCCAAATAAATGAAAAGCAGTCCGGACGTCGAAATAATTTCCGCTTAAAAAAGGTGCTACGAGCCGTTATCTTTCTCTCAAATTTGCTATAAAACGTCAGAGCTTTTGCGCTTCGCGCGGGAGGGGGATCTTCTCTGCACCCACCCCCTGGGGAGCACGCTTTGCGTGCTCATCACCATTTTTCGCACTCTTCGTGTGCTTACAACCGACCCCCCCCCCCCCCAAAAAAAAAAAAATAAATAAATAAATAAATAAATAAATAAATTTAAAAAAAAATTAAATCCTGGCTATGCGGTTGGATCCTTCACGTCTGCCCCCCCCCCCCCTGCCCCTATTGAAAAATCCTGGCTACGCCTGTGATATTTTATATCTATATATATATATATATATATATATATACATATACATACACATATATCTTCTCAAAAAATTAATCTCAAATAATATCCAACATAAAAAAAAAATTAATCGAATCATATTAAATATGTACAATTTGGGGTAAAGACGATGCTTATTACCATATTAGTAGGCAGTATTGGCTGATAGTATTACAAGTAGGTTTTATCGGAAATAAGACGATATAAGCAAACTTGTTTTATAGTGTGAGCTTGTGGAATAAGTCAGCGGGTATTTTTCTCCAGTCCTATTCTCTATTATTTATTCTTCTACTACTCTTTTAATACGGGAAAATCGATTTTCACAAAGCTCTTGATTCTATATTATTTTATATGTAAGGGGGGTATTCAGATCATCGGCGGACCTTACTGAAATAAAGAATTTTAGAGATCAAAGTTGCTGATGGCATATGGAGTAAAATGAAGTTTTCGGATCGATTTATGTCGTCCGTCTGTCATCAACTTAGATAGGGTGCTATTTATCGATAATGATAGTACCATGCCACCACATTTTACCCAATGACAGCGGTAAAGTGAACGTTTTCATGATATCTGGTGCTAGTAAAGCTGCACGTTTAAAACACAGCGATTCAGTTTTCAATTTTATCTCACTTGCCACAGACCAGGTGAGGGTATACATGGTAGATTGAACTGAGAGAACCTTTATTTCGCTTAACATTTTTTTTTAAATTTATTACTGAAATCTTGAAATCTCAGTCGAACAAGCTTCCGTACAAAGCACAAAATCTTGAAATCTCAATCGAACAACCTTCTGTACAAAGCACGGATGAATATAGATGTGTATAAATATATACAACTCCCTACATGTCTAGCTGACGGAGGGTTAAGCGGTGCGTTTATCTGTCTTGTGAAAGGCCCTGTCCTTTTTTAACTAGTTCGCATGATCTACGCCTCCAAACACCTTGTAATGTCAAATTAAGCTCTACTTAATGCAGATCAAAAATAAGAGGTGTAAGTGTGAAATGTTGCATAATGCTCTGGTACTGCTACTCTTTAATTATTCTAACATTGCTCGGTATAATTGTATAATTAACACTAAATAATGGTAAGTATATTCCCTGGCGCTGGCAATTGAGCTTCCACAGAATATGTTCTGAGTGAATTAAACAGAACATCTGTCGAAGACATATGGACGTTGTATGGATGCAAAGTGGCCTGTAGGATTTGCATCTCGGTACCTGATAAACCTACGCAATAAATACAATAATATACACAACTACAAGACCAGAGCAGCTATATCTAACGGATTTGGTGCCAAAAACAAGGGCAAATTCTGCTTAACTGTGCTTTTCTCATACTGGTTCAATTAGATGGAACTAGTATAATACCAAACTATGTCAGCGAGCTTAATCAAAGCAAGCATTTTTGCCCAATTCCGGAAAGAATTTAATCGTTATTTATATCTAAATGATCTCCGCACACATGAATTCATCAATGTACCAAAACAATTTCTGTTTCCAATTTATCCTTCAGCTCTCTTACTGAAATAAATTTCCACTTCTAATCATTAGGGATACACTTTTCTTTTTTGTGTTTTCTTTTCTTTTCTATTCCTTTTATTTCGCCTTTTTTTAAATTGTCTTTATCCAAATGTTTGTAGTGTACCTCTGCATATTATCTAAAATGTTTCTATCGTAAGTATATCTTTGTTCTTTTTTCTTACACATGCCCTCCAATCATAACAGTGTGAAACCCTCACTGTTAAAGTAAGACCCAAAAACAGATAAGAATCCATTAGTACATACATGTATCATGATAAACAGGCAAATGTCAAACTTTCAGAGGGGACTTTCATGACAATACGATTACCTTTGCTAGTTTTTACTGAGGCTTATAGCTTTATAACTGCCTTCAATTTAGAATACGGCCAGCGCCAGTTTTGGTTAGAGCACATGTACTATTTCGCTTGGTCCTATATAACGTACGTGCTAAGTTGCCCTAACTACATCTAGCACTACCGAAGCTGTCAGTTTCACATAAGGCAATACACACATCAATTCTATCTCACTTGCCACAAGATAGGAGAGAGGTTTGACAGAATTCGTGTTTGCACAATTATAATAAGCCGTAATTTACACATTGCTACTGATATCAAAATGAATTAGAAAAGATTTTTGTCAAGTTTTGACTGAATCATGTGAAGATTTATAAGCAGAATTTATAAGCAGAACAGCTCTGCTGCAATGGCACAGCTGAGTAGGGCGATCCACAGTGGGCCAGAATGGCTCCAAAGTGTGCCAAAATTCATACTCACTGACTGAGTTTTACTGAAAATTTAAACTTAGATGATGGCTTTATGGGTATTCAGACCCGTAGAATCCAATGAAAATATTTTCAAATACCTAAGACGTCATTAAAATACCGATTTCTGATTGGCTGACAAAATCCAATGGAAGATAACATATTTCTCGCATTACAATGATTTTCATAACTCAGAAAATGGATAATGCAATCTCTATGCCCTTATATCAAAAGGTGAAAACGGTGTTAACTTAAAGCTCAGGCATATGGTACGTAAGAGTGACTTAAACGGGGGCGCCGTACTGGGACATATTTGTAATAATGAGAAATTTGCAATGTATTGTAATGTATGATGTCATTACTTGAAATTGAACTTTAATAATGCATATACTAATAAAATAATAATATTCAGCTACCTGAAAAATGAGTTATTTAATGAGTTTTTTTTCTTAATGAAAGAGCGCCCTCTGTAGCCTTGATAATTTTGCTAAAGTGAAACGTACCTGTATCACTAAGAAGTAATTTGTGGGTAATATCTAGTTATCAAAATCATAATACTGACTGATAAAGTCCATGTATATTTTAAGTCCTTTTGCTCTATTGTTTATACTGTCAGAAGAGTGAATTATTTCGAAAAGTCTTCGCCTTGAAATATTCACTGAAGCCATTGTGAATTACTCAGAATGTTGGGTCTGTAAAAAAAAGATAGAGAACATTTTAAGAGCTTGGTTTTGGTGTTGGACAAATTATGATACAAATTATGCTTTCTCCAAAGCCCTATAATTTATTATCTTGTTTATTTCTTATCAGAGTTTTATTCAAAAGATGGGACCTTGCCGTGTAAAATAAAGTCATGCGCGCCCCCATGCGGCGGCGTATGATGACAGGAATCCTTCAGCGGCTGCGCGGTCCAATATAAACATTTTTTCCGGGTAATGTGTCAGGGAAAAATCGGCTCTAACATAAAAAGGGGCAAAAGGTGGCAGCCAAATCTGGTATCAGCTTAAAGCTCAGACATCAGAGAAAATGGTGGTAATAAAATTGAATTGGAAATCCGTGGAAATCTAAACGTTTCATATGGATTTATAAAAAAACACGAATAATCAGCCTATTTTTTAGGATAATTACCCTATTATACTCACGAAGTTTGCGTTTCTTTCCATTTTTACCCCATTCATACAGTGAAATGAACTCTCAGGAATATGTGGGAGCAATTATAGATCGAAAACTTAAAAAGTGCATGTTAAAATAACTTATTTATTAAATTAGTCACAATTTGCACTGAAACTCGCAATATGTGGCTTGAAGTAGGAAATATACACCCTTAATGTACATACCGGAGTTAAATATTTTACTGAAATATTCTTCAAAGTAGTGTCTTTCAACAAGGCATGACAAAAATTAAAAAACACGAACTGCCCTAAATGACTTTGGTTTAGCCCTGGCCCACTGTGCGATCCTTCCAATGATATTTTCTCATGTTATAATGTATGTTATTATATGTTATGTTTTTATATTTGGTAAATCAAATCAAATCAACTCAACTGATATATATTACGCTTCATTAAACGTCAAATCATCAGTGCCTTCAATCTACGATTCGGACATGGCTGACAGGAGTCACGCAGTCCGATCCAAGAGCATAAAGAGCTGTGACTCTCAAAAAGCAATGCATAATTCAAATCTACCTGACCTGCCCCCAAACAGATGATAATTTTGAAAGAATTTTTTTTAATTTCAAATCGGTCCTTTTCGATTAGGTCAGGAATCTGTTACGGGTAATATTTTGAATGAATTTGACACTGTTTCTGAAGATGATATCATAAGCATTGTAATGCATATGTCTAACGCTACATGTGTGTTAGATCCTCAACCCACTTGGCTGTTAAAGAATCATATGCAGTATAATGTTCCTTCCTTGACTTGTATCGTAAACAGTTCATTGACGTCTGGTATTTTTCCAGAAGCTGCTCACCAAGCTGTAGTAGTACCTATCATCAAGAAACACAACTTGGATAAAGATACTTTACGCAACTATAGACCTGTTAGTAATCTTTCACATGTTGCCAAATTAATGGAAAAGGTTGTAGCAATTCAACTCACAGACCACTTACAGGATAACAATCTATACGATCCGATGCAGTCAGCATACAAAACAAATTTTAGCACAGAAATCGCCATCTTGAAGTTACAGAGTGACGTTTTATCATTCTTTGATCAACAGAAATCTGTTCTAATTGTACTACTTGACCTTAGTTCTGCTTTTGACCGTGGAGCATTACATATTATTCAACAGTTAGAGTCATGTTTTCAGATATCTGGACTTACAGGCTGGTCATCTAGGGTAAACATAGTTGGGGATCTATCTGAACCATGGGTTGCAGATTTTGGGGTTCCACAAGGGTACTCGGACCGATTCTCTTTAGTTTATATATATATCACTCCGATCTCTGACATCATTAACAGATACGGTTTACATTACATTACGCTAATGACATTCAGTTGTACGCGCCTGTTGATCCACGCTCTCCGGAAAGCATTCTCACAATGTGTTGCTGAGTTAAACACTTGGATGTTGTTTAATTATCTGAAACTAAATTGTACTAAAACTGAATTCATGGCTTTTTGTTCTTCTGCTCGCCATTTAGAATTTATATCTGCTCTGAAACTGGATGTAAATGGTCAGCTTATTCCTCTGTCCTCCAAGGTTACAAATCTTGGTATATGCATCAATAACATGTTTTCTTTGTCTTCTCAGGTTAACCTTGTAATACGTATTTGCAAGTATCATCTCATCGCAATTTATGGAGAATTCATTGATTCATTGATGTGAAGACTTGTCACCATGCTGTCAAAGCTTTAATTCTTTCCCGAATAGATTATTATAATAGCCTATATACAGTTTTATCTTCCAAAGATAGGAGGAAGCTTGAAACTGTCCAGAATCGAGCTGCTAGACTTATTTTTGGCCTAGGATCTAGGACACATACTTCACCTTGGTTAAGGAACTTCACTGGTTACCTCTACACCAACGTATTCTTTTTAAAGTTTGTTTGTACGTCTTTAAAATTCTAAACCATTTAGCTCCTTAATATCTTAATAACACACTCAAAATATATACACCATCTTGCAATCTTCGCTCAACAGCTGATAAATGTAAGCTCGTTATTCCCAAGTCCAGACTCTCATCAACCGAAAAGCGCTTCTCAGTGGCTGCATCTAAAACATGGAACAATATTCCACTCTGCATCAGAGAAATAACTTGTCTAGCCACTTTCAAAAGATCCCTAAAAATATTTCTTTCCCCAGTTATATAATGTTTTAATGTAATCTCTTACTTTTTTGAGTTTGTCTCTTTGCTGTTGGTGTTGTCTTTTCTTTTCAAATGTGTATTTTTGTAAGCGCTATGGTACTTTCTGTTTTTAGCGCTTCTAAATATTAATTATTATTATTATTACCTAGAATATTTTGTGTTTCCGACAAACCAACGTGCTAAAAAATACGTATTAACGATAGGTAAAATATAGCATGCATACATAATTATTCACTTTTTTGTAAAATTATCAAAATGATATTTTTAAAAGCATGTCGAAATTTTAAGTAATTAAAATAGATAGGAAAACTCTTTTTGTTAAGGAGTCCTTCTGATGTTGATGACTCATGTGTTTCTGATCTTTAAAAGCCTCACTAAATTGCCAATATCATTTTAAAAAACACGGTGCAAAATCAGTCCAATAAGGTCATGGGAAGGAAGACTATCATACTCCACTTAAACATATTCCACGAGATCTTATCATTAAACTTTACGGTCATTCGTACAGCGGGTGGAATTGTATAATTCTTAGAGAAAATGAACATTGACTTTCCTAACCAAACGTTTTTTCTTCTTTATCTTTTAATTTCAACAATCTGGCTGCTTTTCGACTATGTCAATGTGATATCTTTAAAACATAAGACCCTTACATTAACGTCAGTTTCACTTTCTTGAATGAAGATATAAAAGACCCCAATCACTGCATAACGACTGCTTAAGAAGATTGTAGTCGATATTTATTCTGTTGCAGTTTATGACTACAAGATTACTAATGAAGATAGTATCGGTGAACTTAACTTTACAGTAACGGCTATTATAGTACATGGTCAATTACTGGAGTGCATGGGCAATGGCACCTGGCACGATATGACATACGTGACGTACTGTCCTCACGACATTTGGGACTACCGAAGCTGAAATTATGAAACAAGGTAATCTACGCATCAAAACTACATCATCTGCCCCAAAACAGGTGAGATGTTTGTCAGTGGGACGGCACTCTCTTTGGAACTAGGTGAATGTGGGTTCCCTCGTGACCTTAGATCCGTCTTATACTGACTATGATAACTTTGATTTTTTTTTTTTTTTTTTTTTGTTAAATACATGTTCATAAATCCTAAGACGGGAGCAAGAACATATTTATCCTGTATACAACAGACCCGCAAGTTAATAAGCGAGTATTTATTTCTCGTCGATTTTTTTATGACTCATCTTTACCAAGTTCATGATCAGTACAGATCGTAAAATCAGTGCCTTCAGCCCCGCGCTTTACTTAGAATTCAGTCACGGCCTGCTTTGGTAAGAGTACGGCCACTACGGCACATCGTCCGTTGCAGCATATGTGGAGAGTTGTCCTCAGGGCATATGGTACTACCGACGCTTCAATTCTGAAACAAACGTCAAAACTACCTCACCTGCCACAAGATAGGTGAGATGTTTGACAGTGACATTGCACTGCTTCCGTGATACTATGGTGAAACTTTGTTCTCTCGCGGGCTTAATGATATTCCTTCTCTTAACCTGCTACCAACATACAATGTCAGAGACCATCAGTCGATCCCTGTTCATTTGACAGTATGATGAATAAGCAAATATGTCGTCACAAATATTACAGTTGGTAATGATCAAAGTTGTACATGACAGTTGATGTCACTTAGACCTACATGTATTTCTTATCATCTTAATTAACAGTACAAAAAATATTGCTTTAACTTAATTTGCTCACTCTATCTCTATGTATTGGTTGGAGTACGTGGACCATGGCATCATGTCTAATATAACATAAGAGAGGAGTTATCCTCATCGCATCTGGCACTACCGAAGCTTCCGGTTTGAAACAAAAGCAATGCACTCTTCCACACTACAAATGTGGAGATGTTGAAAGGTGAGATGTCCGAAAGTTACCCTGCTTCCTAGACTAGACACACCTATAAGAATGCATTCCATCAGAGTTCAAGTCGGAGGCATGGGTGTCGAAACAGTGGTATGTGGGTCTGAGCGACAGGGGGAGGGGTATGACACCCCATCCTTATTCAAATTTTCGGTTTGTCCACGAATATTTAAAATCCCAGAAGCCTTCTTATTTTGTTCTTGTTGGAAAATTATTTTATGAACTGTGGTGGACCAAGTTAACTTGAGACACATTTTACCCGAAAACACACTACGTCACTTCACATTTTCATTCTCGATACATCCTCATGATTGGAAAGGTAATCACCTCCAATATCCATCTCCTGCAGTAAATATAGATTATGTATCTACATAATGCAATGTTTATCCATCAAGAATGAGAAGATTTCGTGATTAAATTCCAAATTCAAATGATCTCTTATAACCACCCCATAATATATCATTCACTGTGATATCAGTGCTTTGCAAACACACCATACGGGTTTTCAAATCTCAAAATTTCCGAAGGGTCGGACTCGAACAGACTAAAATACACCTATAATACACCACATCAAAAGCAAATAATACTTTATTCTAATATATAATTTTGATAAGAATTATCACGTCATTCGACTGTATTCAAGACCGAAGTCAGGATATGACATCCTGGGCCACTAAAACTGCACGAAAAATATATTGTAATGATTGCTTTGGTGAGGTTGCCAAAACATGATAACACAGACGTCAATTCACATGTGAATGAGAGCGTAAAATCCATATTACTTACTTTATTCCAATCTGATATTTATATCGAAAATCCGACCGCCATCTGTAAATGTTGAAAATAAAGACATGGAAAATATTTTTTAAACTCATGATAAAAAGTAAAAAAAGGCGTAGCAAACGTAGAAAGTAGGTCAACTTTAGCATCTTATTCCATTTAAAGATTGATGATGGATAGCGAATGCTTTCTAAAAGTTATTTTTCACATTGCTTCTACGTCTCACTTCTCCTGATATTTTAAGTGATTGGAGTAAAATAAGGATTTAGATGTCATTATTTAATTTTGATAAGCACTCTTTTTAATGATTTTCGCGACTTGGGGTATCAGCAGCAGACCTAACCAATATTAAAGCTTGCTAGAGTTCAAAGTTGCTGATGCTAGTTGGCGTAAACTACATTATTTTTATTCGCATCCGTTTTTATCGCCATTTTACCTTCAATTGGATACAGTTAGATATATCATGTAATCCAAAACATATAATTTCGCCATCTAATTTAGCCTACGACAACAGTCTCGAATATAAGTATTTGGCACCACTACAGCTGCACATTTTCCACATTGCGATCTAGTCGTTAATTCTATCTTAATTGCCACAGACCAGGTGAGCCTAAATGAGACTGTACTTCATGGACTTTGTTTACCGTACTGAACGGGCTAACGAATTATATGGCTAATTATCTGAGGTGACAGACAACTACTACTGTTTTTTTTACAACATGTTCTTATTAAAGGGAACTAACCTTCAAAAGTTTGTTTTTTGTGTGTTTTTTTTGGGGGGGGCGGGGGGGGGGGGGTGGACACCCAAGGCAAAAGATTGAGACCATTACTTACCTGTCCTCTAGCTCTAAATTCTTTTATAAGCGAAATGTCACATCGTTTATTGATGATACGAGGAGAATAAGAGACAAGTTTTACCTGTCAAGAAAAAATAGACACCTGGTGGTGTTTCATAAAGCTGTTCGTAAAGTTATGCATGCATTTACGAATGACTTAAATATGACAAGCCAAATGGAATGCTCAATCATTTTTAACTGGATCAACTAAAAAGTTGACCTGTGCAGATATAGATTAACATTCTTATTATAACAAACATTTTTTAAAACAAAAGTATGTTTTTGCCATAATTTAATTGAGGTTATTGGAAATACAGTCACTCTCTGTTAAAACATCAGGACAAACTTTGGGCATCCTATCTGGCACTTCATATTCAAGTCGTTCGTAAAGTCACGCGTAACTTTACGAACAGCTATATGAACCCCCCCCCCCCCCTGTTTTATTAACCAATCAATATAATACAGACCGCAACGTTAGTCACTTTAACTTCTGTGTGAGACTAAAACCAATTGATAACATTTTATCCACATGATAAATAAGTGAAGAATGTTATTGTCCAGTTTGCATGCTTGGTAGACGTAAAAATTGAACAGGGCAGTTAAAATTATTAAAACCTCAGTGATTTGAAGGCCTAGATCATAGATGACAGTTCAAATAATTTAGGCCTATAATTTCATTGCATGTAGTAAAAATTAATATGTGCCTTCTTCTGAGGATTCGGTTATGGCTTGAATTGGTGGAATACATGAACAATGGCGCTGTGTACGATATGACAAACGTGGACAGTTGTCTTCACGACATCTAAGCACTACCGAAGCTTTTAGTTTCAAGCAAATCAATCGCGTCTTCAATTCTATCTCACTTGCAACAGACCAGGTGAGAAATTTGACGGGGAAATTTCGTTTCCATGACCTAGTCCACAGGCGACGATGTTGTACTCCATATGGCATATGATAAATGCTAATTCCGAGAAAAAAACATAACTTTTATTAAGGAGAACGGGAACATATCATGGAAGTTATGGTAAGAATTTTTTCCCACATTATTCTAGGGGATGATAGATCCACTTCTATCAATCTAATTAAATAACTGATAATATAGACCTCGTTCTCTTACTGAGACCAAGTAGGTCCATCATGTCCATGGTGAGATTAACTACTTTTTAAAGGCCTAAATTTTATCATGACGTAATGGCACTATGATGATCATTATAATTTTCATGAAGGCTGAGTAAAGGGAAGATGTAAATAATTCTCATATCACATTTTAAACTCAATTTAAGGTAAAATCAGTGCCCTTCATTGGCGGATCCGGGAGCACTTCCGGCCCGTGCCCCCCCCCCCCCCCCCCTTTGTAAGAAAAGTATGCATTTTACCATAGAGGATCCACCGTTTTGTCGATTGTACCCCCCCCCCCCTTTTAGAATGAGAATATGTGGGTTTTTTATGTCAGCTAATCATGGAGGGAAACTGGACCCCCATAACCACCCTCCACCCCCCCCCCCCCCCCCCCCCCCCACCTAGCGAATTTTGGAGGTCTGGCGAAAAAATATAATACTGAGCGACTTTTGAGAAGCTGGCAAGACCCCATAATGTTGAAAACCAACAGCCCTTTAAAACAAAGTAATACTGTGAAGCATGTCGAACCGGTTCAGCTACTAGTATTATTATACCTACGGTATGCCTTAATATTTGGCACCACTAAAGCTGCACGTTTTCAACACAGCAATATAGTTATCAGTTCTACCTCGGATGCCACTATGAGAGTCACAATGAATCCATGAATTATCATGATTTAATTTATTTTGCTCTCCGTTTTAATGGGCAAGACTATGCTATGGATAATTCCTTAGAGTAACACAGAACTACTACTATTTTACCTTCTTGTACATAAACCTTAAACCTTAAAAGAGATTGATATACGTTACCATCTTGTAAAACAAAACACTTTATGACATGTTTCAGTGTTTCTTCTTCTCCTCCTTCTCCTCCTCCTCCTGTTTATTGTCTTCTTTTTTGTGGGAGTTGTTTTGTTTTATTTTGTTAATGTGGTTATTTTTATTTTACAAAGCTTCTTTCAAAATGAATGAAATAGTTAAAGGAAATTGCACTTCATGTTCTACATGCGATTTAAACATATCAATCCCAAGACTATCAAAGAACTATCGCAAATGAAGCTGTACTTTGGACCCCCTGAGTAACAGACTGACAAAATACTTACCTGCCCTTTCGGTCCGAAGTCAATAATTTAAGGGAAATCCTCACTGTTTTTATGTATCTCTTAATTCATGATGATGGACGGCGTATATGAGACGAGTTAACCTGTGAGGAAATTAAAATAAAGTGTCGACATTTGTTTTGTTGAACCGATATACAGACCCATAAGCTAGTCAGATTGATAACTGTTCGAGGTCCTTACTCAATAAGGCATACGTCATCACGGTTAATAGTTTAGATATTTGTTACACTAAAGCTTGGTAAAGGTCAAAGTTGAGGTTGGCTTTTCAAATGATTTATTAAAATCGTGTATTACTGATAATGATAGGATCATCTGGTCAGTGCCTTGAAATTAGAATTTGGTCACAGACTGGTTTGGATGGATTTCAGGGACAGTGGCGCCAGGTACGATATGACATTCGTGGAGAGCTGTCCTCACAACACCTTGGATTACCAAAGCTGCCAGTTTTAAACAAAGCAATCCCGTCTTCAATTCTATCTCACTTGCCACAGACCAGGTGAGAAATTTGATGTATCCATGACCTAGTCCATCAGCAATGATAATGTACTCCCCATGGCATTAAATGTATATCAGGAAAATATACTTCCTAATTCTGACAGAAAATACATGGTGATAATTTCAATTAGCCTGAATAGGCACATTTCATGGAGGTTCGGATTAGAGACTGTTTCCCACAATATGTTGTTGGGGTGACTGCTTCCTTTCCAATCCAATCCAACAGATAATGAGGTAGACCTCATTCCGTCCACCTCCACACAAAAAACATGTTTATAAAATCTGTAAAGGACATACTGCATATTACTCTCATTACGCTTTAACCTATGATAGCAGTCACGGTACAGTTGTAATGAAAAAAAACCCACACGCTAATAATGATGTGACACGAAAAATGTTAAATTGCTTACTTCATTCAAATCTACTATGTAGGATGAAATCCAATCTCCACGTGCATAATGTTGAGAAACAACAGTCCTATGGAGAGAAAAAAATACATAAACATTGAAGAAAACTAAACATATCAAACTTTGTAAACGGTTCAGACATAAATATCTATCGTTAAGGTAGGTCTAGTTGTCCCACTGAAGCTGCACATTTTCCCCATGGCAATACAGTTTTCAAGTCTACCTCGTTTGCCACAGACCAGGTGAGAAGTGAAGAATTACGGGAGTCCACGTGGGGACACACTTTTAAAATTCGTTTTCTGTATTGATGGGCCAAACTATCATAAGGATAATTGCCTACAGTAACATATAACGATACCTGTTTCATATTACGATCTTAAAAATAAAATTTAAAAGTGATCAACGCACGTTATATATTAAACAATGGTGGAGATTTTTTTTTGTCCTTCGTTCTTTTTCTTTCTTGCTTTCTTTTTATTTCTTTTCAAATGTTTTCATTTTGCAAAGCTTTATTCACCATGAATGAAAAGATGATTTTAGATTGCACTTCATGTTTTAAACTATACATATTACATTTTTTTTTATTCATTAAGTAACAAATTACTTACATGTCATTTATCCCCGAATTAGAAAGTAAATCTCCATATCGTTAACAGATCTTTCTGTTGATGATGTACGGTGTATTGGAGATTAGTTTACATGTGAAGTAAAAGAGTTTTGTTTTCTACATAACAAATAAGCAGACCCCTAGGCTAGTGAGGTAAACTTCTGAGGTCTTTACTCAAAAATTATCATTATGAATAATTACAGATATTTGCTGGCAACTTTACATAAAGGCTTAGTAGACCTCAAAGTTGAGAATAGAATAATTTATCAAAATCAAGTAAGATTACAGATGATAGTTGACCAGTACCTTCAACTTAGAATTCGTTCATGGCTTAGTTCGGTTCGAGTACAGGGACACTGGCACCGAGCACGATAAAACATACGTGACGAGTTGTCCTCATTACATCTGGCACTCCCGAAGCTGTCGGTTTGAAACAAAGCAATTCAGCTTTCAATTATATATCAAATGCAACAAGGAGGTGAGAGCTTTGACTGTAAGATCCTGATATATTATCCATGTCATTGGATCAGGAATCTACTTCTATAATCCTTATGGTACTACTACCAATTCCACAAGAACCAAAAAAACACATGTTCGTATTCCAAATTAGCAAGAGGAATATTACATGCAAAATATTTCGGATGGGAAAATGTTACATATTTTTACTTAATACAGAAAAAAACGTGGCAAAATGATCTGAAGACAAGCGTGAAATTGATGCTTTACTTGAGTAATCTTAAAGAATCATCTTTAATCTTTTTTATATTTTTTGAAAAGTAGCAATGCCAAGACTATTCCGATACTTATACCTTTCCTAAAATGAAAAGATGCGCGGTTTTAGTTTTGGTGCATTTTGTTAATACTCCCAAGGTAAGGATTTTAAAGGGTTACTAAAATAGAAAATTAATTGCCCATTTTTCGTAGGAATGAGTCATCAGGAGCCAAAAAATATCTGTCACACACTTGTTTATGCATTCAGTCGTATTTCATAATCATTTGAAAAGTACATTTTTGCTGATTTACACAGTCATAAGCCCCGCCCCTAAAAAAAAACATCGAAGCTACATCGTGATCACGTGATCTGTGACGTACGAAAAGTAAAGGAAAATATTCCACCCACCTGTATACCGTTGCATGCCCGCTGGCCTGGCAGGCCCAGTCCGGTACGGTGCCGAGCGCGAACATGATATTCACCGCATCGACCATTTGCACTGCATATTTTCATGTTCAATTCCTCACAATAACGTTGATTTCGGGACACAGTTTCATCGATAATGCCGAATCGGTGTATAGTTGCGGGCTGTAGCAAGACCCCTAAAGATGATGTAAGCCTACATCTTTTTCCTAAAGATGAAAATCTATGGAAATTGTGGGTCGCAAAGGTAAAGCTCACGCGGGCAGAGTGATCACTTTGCCGAAGATGATTTTGAGGATCCTGGCCTGTATTCCGAATTTAGCATGAAGAAAAGGATAAGCTAACTAGCTAATTCAGCTATTCCAACGATCAGACTTGGAGTCAAGTCTTCCAATCTGTTTTTCAACGACATCATCTCCAGCAGCTGCAGCAGCTTCACCCATAGATCGAAAATTTTGTCTCTCGTTCGTTAGCTCAGTGAAGAGCTAACGAACGAAAGACAGAATTTTCGGTCTACTTCACCCTTAACTCCGGCCAGGGAGCTCCGACGCGTAGCAGCTCCCTGGAGTTACTTCACCCACGGCCCCTTCACCAGGCCCCGGCGCGTATTCCCCTTGTCACTCGAGCTTCTTTGCCTTGGGGATCTGATAAATCATCTGATAAATCAGAGTTCGTATCTGCATGGCTCAAAAAAGTCCTCCAACTCGGAATCACGGTCACTTTTCATCTCTCTATATAAGTTACTCGAATTCAGCCAAAATCTAAGTCAGTACTACCGTACTATGTAAAGCGAAGTAAAAAAAAAAGCTGAAATAAACAAAACAAAAGCGTTCACAAGTCGCTATGTACGAGGGGAACATAGTAACTGCCGTACTAAAGATGTGTAGTACATTGTACAGACGCATAACGGCTGTGCACGCGTTTAAGACCAATGCAAAACTTTCGTTCGGCAAGCTCAGATAAATGAGAACATTGTTTTAAAAAAGTTAAAAAACAAAACAAGAGCTGTATATTTGGGCAAAAGTGTTCGCTGATCTTGTAGAAAATATATTGATTATGATTATTCACTCCTAAGATTATATTGATTAATTTCCTTTTTTCATAAATTGTCCGTTGAAAAGAGGGGTCAAATACCGCATTGTGTGTACAATGTTATATGCTGCAACATGCAGATCTTGTGCCTCTTACTCTTCATACGTCACTTGGGGGTGTGACGTCAATTAGCCAATTAGCTCACGAGTTTTAAGGAGTTTTTCGCCAAAACGAGACATAATTTGGGCAATCGATTGCCAGATTCGTGATTAGAAGGCAAAAATACATGGAAATAGCACCCATTTTCTCTCTAATTTAGTCAACCTTTAAACAGAAATACTTACTAGACCTTAAACCATTGCTATGACGTCAATCTATTCAATAAAGTGTAGATTATTGTACGCAATGGTTTAAATCAGAGAACAGCCTTGGAAGTGTAGATTCGCCACTCCCAATCTATACTCGGCTACGCCTCGTAGATTCGGAACTACGAATCTACACTTTCTCGGCTATTCTCCTTCATGTATTGTTCTTTCGCTCAATGGATAAAGGAAAATGTCCTTATTGTTAACGGATCTCTCTATTTATGATGGAAAAGAGTGAACTCTACCTGTCATGAAGCAGAGTCAACAATATCTTTTTAAACAATCCAATATTTTAGAGACCCCAAAAGCATATGTCGCCATGATAAATAAGTGAAGGTACTTGTAATGAACTTGACATCAAGATTTAGTTTAGGCCAAAGTTCAGGAGTGGAGGTTGCACTGATTAGAAAGAATTCAGCCAAGATTCGGTTGCAGTACAGGGACAATGGCGCCAGGTACGATATGACATATGTGACCGATTGTCCTCACTACATCTGAAACTACCAGAGCTATTGGTTTGAAACAAGGCGATCCAGCACTCAATTATACCTCTCTTGCCACAAGAAAGGTGAGATGTTTGACAGTGAGATTTAGTTTTTACATGACTCAAAGTCTATCTACGATGAAAAGGTATTCCCCGTGGCCTAAGATATGAAAACTTCACTCCTTATGATACTTCTAATTCGTGGACAAATTTATGTGGTGATTCCTTTGCGAGGCAACATAAATACTGTTTAGAAATGTATGAGATAATATACATTTTTAAGCATGTCCAACATGGGCTTCTAAAGACTAACTAGGTCTAAATTATCTAAAGAGAAACGTGGAATTGCTATTTTACTTGTATAAGTAGCCTTTCACCTGACATTCGATATGTGGTTCTAATCTTTAAGAAAAAATAATGATTCGCTATAAGCTCTTAAAGTATGCATCTACATATGGCCCGTTAGTGTATGACTTGTATAAACGGTACAGAGGACACCGAATCTAACATTATATTTTTCATTGATTTAGTGGAGTACATGTACAATGGCGCCTTGCGCGATACAACATACGTGGAGAGCTGTCCTCGCGACATCTGACACAACCGAAGCTGCAAAGTTGAAACAGGCAATACAACCATCAAATGTACCGAATTTGTCTCAAGAAACATAAGAAAAGTGAAATGAGTGTCAGTAAAATTTTACTCCATGTATGCATAGGTATAACAAGGTGGATTTTGTTTTCTTCCCTATTTTAGAGCGGGAAACTATACTTCCTATAATCCACAAAAAAAAACCATGGGGGCATTTTTTGATGCTGCGCTGTACCCTACGGTTAAAAATTTATAAATTTGGTATCAAAGGATTCGTAAGACTGTATGTATAATAAAATCCTGAAAGCTCGCGGCGCAAAAAAAAATATATCCTCGAACGTCCGGGGAGGGGGAGGATTCCACCCCCGGCCCTTTTAGGGTTAAGTTTTGAATGAAAGACTATTCCTTCTTTTAGTCTATTACCAAAATGATTGTGTCAGAAACCATTCACAGATTCTTGTAAATAATAGACGCGACTACATCTGACACGATGATAAGCGAATATAACCAAAATTAACTTCGTTGTAATCAAAGTTAGAAGTGGCAGTTGATATGATATACTGTAGACCGGGTTTTTATCATCATGATTATAGAGCATGTAGATGGTACAATCATTGGTGTAACTTAGAATTCGGTCAATGCCTGTTTTGGTTGTAGTTCTTGGAATAATATATCACCACGTCCAATATAACATCCGTGAGGACAATACAATATGGAGAGGTGTCCTCACTACATTTGGCACTACCGAAGCTGCTATTTTCAAACAAGGCTATCCAACATCTAGTATTTCCTCACTTGCTATAAGACAGGTGAGATGTTTTGCAGAATTTTGGCTTAATGACTCAGTTCACCTGAGATGATTTGTTCCATCAAAGCTTAAAATCAGAGGATATACTCCCTCTATTACATTTTGATCTCGTTTATAAACCGTTAACTCCAGTGTATTAGAATTTATTGCTGTACAATGTTACAGTATTTACATGAGAGCAGTCAAGGTAATGTAATGCTATATTAGGCTACTAAAGATATGGGTGATGGTAGTCTTGGCAAGGCGGCGAAAATATGATGATAACACAGACGTCAATTACTATGTAAATGAGAGAAGATATAACACATGACCTGTCCATTTTGAGAATAAAAATGCTGCACAAATATCGTCTTGATATAATGAAAGCTGTACCAAATTAATATATATTATTGAAGGTCAGCTTGGGCTTCTGATGATATATATATATATATATATATATATAAATCTAATTTTCACACCATAAAAACAGTGCATGTTGGATGCAGGCCGTAAACAGAGTTTTTGTATTTTCATTTTTACAGTCTTAAGGCGAAACTTTGGCATTAGCATTCTGCAATTAAAAAAAAATGTTAAATCCCACATTTTCTACATGTTGAAGATAAATCTTGATGTTGCCTTTACGCGTGATTGCTTCTATATTTAAAGTGTTTGGGGTTAAAAATGAAAAGTGAAATGTTATTTCTTTTTCCATCTTAATGAGCAGTTTAAAGATTCTTGAAACTTGGAAGGAAACATCAGCACACCTTCTGAAAATAAAATCTTGGTAGAGTTCAAAATTACTGTAGGTAATATGAAGTGTATGAAATCATTTGTATTCGAATCCGTTTCTATCGTCCTTCTACCTTCAATTTAGATATTGTTAGAACTTTTCATCTAAACCTAACCGCCATTTACTTTCGCATAAGAAGCACTCATGAATAGAAGTTACGGTATCTGGCACTACTAAAGCTGCACGTTTTCCACATTGCGAACTAGTCGTCAATACTACCTCACTTGCCACAGAACAGGTGAGACGTTAGAGTAAAAAACAGAAATATGAATTAGGCCTACCTGTGATTCTGAACGAGGGTGTGCTTAATGCATTTTGTTTTCCGTATTGATATGGCCAAGTTATTATGTGGATAATTGTCTGCAGAAACTGATAACTACAATTGTCATTCAACAAACTTTGGGAACAAACACTAAAAACTCTTTCAGACAATGAGATGGGGTTTCAATTTTGGGGGTTAAATTTTAAGTGTTGTCCACTTTAATTAGCAAAGCTCTGGTAACCATGGATAAAATAATAATTTGTGATTACGTTTCATGTTCTACAATAGATTTTTAAAATCCAAGCAAAAACTATTTTGATACTTTTGCAAATAAATCAGCATTTTTTTTTATCTCGCAAAAGTTAATGATTAACAGAAATACTATTTGGCCTATACCTGTCCTTTCACTTAGTAGTTGAAGAGAAAGATGCTCATTGTTAACCACGTTAACAGATTTCCCTATCGATGATGGACGGTGTATAAGAGATGAGATTACTTGTCAGGAAAATGAGTCGATATTTTCGTTTATAATGTAGAGGTCCCCCCTGAAAAATAATAATAATAATACAAATTTTAAAAATGCTCAGTTTAACTCCTTTTAAGACCCCAATTCAAAATACAACCTTGTGTCATCGTGTTGGATAAGTGAAGATACTTTTGTCAACTTGACATGAAGATGTGTTAGAAGTCAAAAGCCAGTGAAGCAGGTTAGATAATCTAGGCCTAGGTTGGAACAGTGCCTTCAACTTAGAATATGGCCGTGGCTGGGTTTAGATGGAGTACACGGACTATGGCTCCACGCACGATAAGACATACATGACAAGTTTGGATTGGATTCATGGATTTGTTGGAGCACAATGATCGTGGCGCCTTGCAGGATGTGACATATGTGGATAGCTGTCCTGACGACATCTGGGATCCCCGACGCTGCAATTATGAAACAACGCAATACAACCGTCAAATCTACCTAATCTGCCACCAGAAAGGTGAAAAGCAAGTCAGTGAAGTTGCTCTTCATGCACGCTTAAGTATAACAAGGTGGGTTTTATTTCCCTCCCTGCTTTAGAGAAGGGAAGTATAGCCCCCCCCCCCCCCCCCCGTCCAATACTATCATGCTCCAAAATATAATGCGTAAGTCCTATGAGCGTAAAGAGCAATGATCAATTTATCGCATGCACTTGTTACCACTAGCGTACATGAAGGGAACAAGGGGCGGTTTGCTCCCCTATCCCTCTTGAAAAATTGTCAACCATTCAAAAAAATATAAGTAACATTTCAATGAATAGGAACAAATTTTTCATATTATATTAAATTAATCCTAAAACCTCATAAAATATGAATTGTTTTTGTTGTGTTTTTTTTAAATTTCGCTCGGTCGCATGGCGACCTCGCAAAACAACATTGTTACGAAAAAGTTGTTGAAGCCAACTTTCAAAAGTGAAGCTA
Organism: Heliocidaris erythrogramma; assembly: GCA_025617745.1. Classification (NCBI taxonomy): domain Eukaryota; kingdom Metazoa; phylum Echinodermata; class Echinoidea; order Camarodonta; family Echinometridae; genus Heliocidaris; species Heliocidaris erythrogramma. Next base: position 25,667,446 of record CM046858.1, read on the forward strand.
AGGAATATTGGGGGCCACTTATCCACCCCAACAGACCTAATGTAAGCACCATTTTTAGCATAGCTGGAAACCCTGAACCCATTTATGGTAGAGTATTATAATTTAATTGTTGTGCAATGCTACAATATTTAAATCACTGAGGTCAATTGAGGTGATGTAATGATATCTTAGACTGCTACAATTATAGGTATGATAGGTAAAATAGATTGATGTGGTTGTCTTGGCGAGTTTGCGAAAATATAAGAATACAGATGTCCATGGACATCAGCTACGTCTAGATAATGGGAGAAGACATACCAAGTGATCTTACTTCATTCCGATCTATATATATGTTGAGGTTCCGATCGCTATTTGTCTTTGTTTGAAAATATAAGATTGGGTGCCATCATCAAGGCCAAACGCTGTGACCAAACCGGTGTATCCCCCCTGAAGGAAGGAAACTTATTGTACAGTGACCCCACAAGTAAGGCTGATATCCTGAATAATCAATTCGCATCAGTCTTCACTATTGATGACACTTCTAATCTACCAGATCTCGGACCTTCCCCTTACCCTCCAATGGATGGTATCACCATTAACATCCAGTGGATTGTCAAACTACTCAAGAACCTAAATCCTCACAAGGCAACAGGACCGGATGGTATCCCTGCCCGACTACTGAAGGAAATTGCAGAAGATATTGCACCAGCAATTACACTTTTGTATCAGGCCTCTCTTGACCAAGGGATTGTACCATCAACATGGAAGAAAGCATTGATTGTTCCTATATTCAAGAAGGGAAACAGATCATCTCCAGCCAACTACCGACCGATCTCCCTAACTGCCATCCTATCCAAACTGTGTGAGCATGTCATCCACCGCGCCATTATCAACCATCTCACAGATCACGATATTCTATGTGATGCCCAACATGGATTCCGGAAAAGAAGATCATGTGATACTCAGCTGATTTTGACCATTAACGATCTGGCTCGAGGAATAGAGGACAAAGGACAGACCGATGTAATCCTGTTGGACTTTGCCAAGGCATTCGATAAGGTGTCCCACAGGCTACTCCTCCATAAGCTTAAACACTATGGAGTGAGGGGGTGTACTTTGCAGTGGGTAGAAGACTTCCTCAGAGATCGCACACAGCAAGTTCAGGATGAAGGTAAAGTCACCAAAGAAGTACATGTGGCATCAGGCGTACCGTACTTCATACGTCAAGAGCTCTACAACTCGGCTCTTTGCAGATGACTGTGCGTTATACAAGAGGATCTTATCTCCCCATGATGCCAAACTACTTCAAGAAGATCTTGATGCCTTGCAGACCTGGGAACGCACATGGCACATGCAGTTCAACCCAGCAAAGTGCCAAGTGTTGCGTGTCACCAAGAAACGCAAGCCAATCACCTCCACCTATAACATCCGTGGAGTAATCCTTGAGAAAGTTGAGCTTTTCTTCAACGTAACTTCAGAAGATGTCCTCGGAAGATCAAAGAAGCAACCTACAAGACCTATGTAAGACCCACAATAGAATATGCAGCGGGAGCATGGGACCCACACACGCAACGAAATATCAAGAAAGTGGAGCAGGTCCAGCGGAATAGTGCTAGATATGTTATGGGTAACTATGACCGTCGATCAAGTGTCAGTGCCATGCTGAATGAGCTTCAGTGGCCTACACTCCAGAGCAGACGTCGGTACAGTCGGCTAGCAATGCTCTACAGGATACGGTTCAACCTGGTTGATATCGATTGGAAGGACCACCTGATACCATTGGCATCAACCACAAGAGGCCATGCTAGCCGGTTCTGGATCCCACATTCCAGCTCTCAAGTGTTCTCCTCATCCTTCTTCCCCTGCACCTGCAGAGAATGGAACAATCTAAAGAAGGATCCTGCAGTCTTCCCGTCACTTGATGTCTTCAATAGGGCATTGAGGGAAGCCCTCATCTAGCATGCAGTCATGTCAACAAACTTTTTAGGAGCACTTCACATGTATATTACTGCACGGCACCCTGTTCACATGTAAATACAATTTGCACCTGAAGTCTGTTTGTGCCATGACAACTGCATGCACGCCACTCTGCAGTGTGTTGATCTTCAACTATGAAGGATGCACTTTTTACAGAAGAAGAAGAAGTCCTGGAAAATAAATAATTAAAATTAAAAAAAAAAAGAAAAAGAAATCATCTTAATATGAAGAAAGCCATACCAAAATATCCTATAGACCTACTGATGGCATCTGATCCTTTTTTTTTCTCTCTCTCTCTCTCTTCTTCTTCTTTTTTTTTCAAATCTAATTTTCGGATCATGAAAAAAATGATAATGGATGCCGAACGTAAACCGAAATCATTTTAACGATCTTAAGGAACAGCTTTCGAATAAAAAAAAGTTGCTGCGATAAAAAGAATTATTAAATGCACCATTTCCTACTTTTAAAGATGAATTTTGACGTCGTATCAAAACGTAATTGCTTCATGTCTAGTGCCTGATGTAAAATTCCAAGTTGAGATGGCATATTTTTCCCATTTTTTTTTATTTATTTATTTATTTTGTGGGGGGGGCATTTTAATGAGCAATTTCTTAATCCTTGAGACTAGACGAAATCGTCGGCAAACCTGGGCGAAATAAAAGCTTGGTCATGTACAAAAAGTTCAAAATTAATGCTGGTACCACAAGGTATACTAATTACTTTTAATTCGTTTCGATTTTTATCGTCCTTCTACCTCAAACTTAGATACCAATAGAACTATTCATCTAAACCTAACCACCACTTACTTCAGTTTAGCCTAAGAAGTAGTCAAGAATAGATGTCGTTACGGTATCTGGCACTACTAAAGCTGCACGGTTTCCACATCACGATCTAGTCAACAATTCTACCTCACTTGCCAGAGACCAGGTGACGTGTTCAAGTCTACAGTTACACTGTGTGAGGGTAATTTTATTTTCGGTATAGAGAGGGCCAATTTATCATTAGGATAATTTTCCAAGATATTAATAACTAGAGTTGTCATACTATGATCTTGTTAAACATACATTTGAAATTGATTATTGCACGCACTCTTTCAAACAAGGGGAGTGGAATTTTGAGTTCTGAGTATTCTAAATTGTTGTCCACTTTGATTAGCACAGATCGATTCAACATGAATGAAAAAAAAAAAATTTTGGATTGCGGTTTTTGGTTTACAATGCATTTAAAAAACGTCAGTGCAAATACTATTCCAATGCTGCATTTTGTTTTGTCTTTTCCCCTTAAGGTAAAGGATTAACACGAATATATATTAGGCCTACCTGTCCTCTTGCTCAGTTGAAGAGAATATGTTCGTTGTTAACAGATCTCTCTACCTATGATGCCTGATGAATAAGAGATGAGTTTACCTGTCAGGAAGAAGAATCGATGTTTCCTTTCCCGGAATCCTGTATAATGGAGATATTCAAAAAACACCACCCCCCCCCCCCCTTCGCTTTACTCACTTTAACTTCCTTTTAAGCCCCAAAGTCAAATACAGTCTTATGTCATGTATAACCTGATAACCTGAGATGAGGATTTGTTAGAGATCAAATGTCAGAAGAGCAGATTGCATAATCTAAACCTAGATGATTACAATTACTGGTTGGAACAGTGCCCTAAACTTAGAATTCGGTCATGGTCTGGTTCAGTTGGAATACAGGCGCCTTGGCGACAGGTACAATGTAGCATACATGAGGAGCTGTCCTCATTACATCTGGCACTACCGAAGCTGCCAGCTTGAAACAGAGCAATTCAGCATTCAAATCTATCTCATATGCAACAAGAAAGGTGAGAGTTTTGAATGTAAGATCTTTTCAGTATGAGTAAGTCCAAAGTAACGATGAAATATATTCCCCTTGGCATCAGATCAGGAATCTACAATTTTCTATGGTACTGATAATTTCGGGGCGAAAAGCACATATGAACTTTAGGGCAAGAGGAATATGCTATGTCGCTGGTCCTACCATTACCAATGGTTGGATCAGTGCCTTCTTCTGAGAATTTGGTCATGGATTAGGTGGAGTACATGGACAATGGCGCCTTGTGCGATACGACATTCGTGGAGAGGTGTCCTCACGACATCTGGCACTATCAACGCTACACTTTGAAGCAAGGCAATACTTCCATCAAATCTCCCTAATTTGCTGTAAGAAAGGTTAAATGTTTGTCAGTGAATTCGCGCTCTCTGCATGTTTAATATCAACGTGGATTTTGGTGCAATCGCTACTTCAGAGCTTGAAACCAGTGGCGGATCTACATGGGGGGACCGGCTCGTACCCCCCCCCCCCCCCCTTGAAACCCAACTGGCATACCTTAAGTACACAATTTAAAAAATGGCCTCCTTAATTGCGTACTTTTCTGGCTCTGTGCCCCCTCTTTCACAAAATCCTGGATCCGCCACTGCTTGAAACTATTCTCCCTTTTATAATGCACAAAAATACATGACTTGTTGATCATTCCTAGAGGAATATTGCATGCAAATATCCTCAGTTTTTTATGAAAGACTATTCCTTCTTCTATTCTATTACCAACAAAGTATGTCAGAGACCATTCACACTGTACACACAAAAGACGCTAGCTCAGTCATGACATTTGACGCCATGATATAAGCGAATACATGTATATGAAATATACATGACTGGGATGGCAGATGTTAGACTTCTACCTGGCAGTTCATAGAGTTCATAGACCTACTCTTTATGATGATTATTGATGGTACAACTTAAAAGTCAGTTAATGCCTGTTTGATTGCAGTATGAAGACTATGCCACCGCGTACAATATGGAGAGGTGTCCTCATGCCATCTGGCACTACCGAAGCTGCTAGTTTCAAACAAGGCAATACACTTTTCAATACTACCTTCACTTGCCACAAGACAGGTGAGAATGATGTTTTGTAGTGAGATTTTGTTTAAATGATTAGGTCCACCTACGATGAATAATTATATAAAATAATAGTAATGTACAAGTCATGTAGATCTTTGCCGACCGCCCCCCCCCCCCCTTCCTTACTTTAAATTCTTTAAGATCCAACTGATTGAAACAGTGCAGTCAACTTATAATTCAGTAATTATGGTAATTCGGTTGGAGTACAGGTACAGTGGCGCCGAGCACGATATGACATATGTGACGAGTTGTCCTGACTACATCTGGCACTACCGAAGCTGCCAGTTTGAGACAAGGCAATCCAACAATCAAATCTACCTCACTTGCCACAATACAGGTAAGATGTTTGACAATTGTTATTTTTAAAGTATATAGTAAATTATTTGGTATAATAGTTCACTCCTTTTTCCTTCTCAGTCACCAACTTAATTCACAAAAAATGTCGATATGATATAAAGAGAAATATGCAACGTTTTTCTCCCTTCATTTGAATTAAACTTTATAATTCTTATAATTTCAATTACTGTAAAAATTGCCTGTAAATTTATGATTTTGATGATCTAATAAAACACATAAATACATTTTTAAAAGTTTCCTTCAGTTTACCTAGATTAATCTATAGATGAGTAAACGACATGACATATCTCATGACATCGGTCATCCAGGTCTAAAAGTAGGTTGGGTATTAAAGATCAAAGTCTCAGACGGGAAATAAGATCATCTCGAGCTATCACGATAATTCCCGATGGTGGCATCAGGCTTCCATCTGAGAAATTCGGTCATGGCTTGAGTAGGTTGGAGTACGTGTACATGGTGCCACGTCCAATACATCATACGTGGAGGGTTGTCCTGATGAAATTATTTCTGGTACCATTGGCGTACAAGGCGGGGGCTGGGGGCTGCAGCCCCCTGAGGATTTTCAAAATTCCGATATTCGGGCAACCACCACCTCATATGTTGGCTGCTAGATGCCCGAATATGTAATTTCCGTACATTTTAACTACAAGAAGAGTATTTTAAAAAATTACTCGCTCGCTCGCATAAATGTAAAAGCTCTAAAGTTGATATTATTTGGGCAAAAGGCATCAGCCTTAATTCCCTCACGAAAATTCGCCCGTAAGCTTATGTCTGGCACGACAGAATCTGTAAGTCTCAGACAAGGCATTACCCCCCGGTTTATGTTATGTTAAGACATCTATTCAGATTTACAATGAATTAATATCAGCAATATGCGATGTAACGTCCAATGCTACTTTGAAAAATCAATCAGCATAATCATTTCACATAATACCATTTTTTTAAAGATAATGGACATCTCACTTTTTTTCAATATTTCATACAATTTTGCATTTCTAATCTCTACTTCGCCTGCCTAGTATGCTTAATAGGAATACACGAAACGGCTGGACATTCGTTTAAAATAAAGAATGAAATTCTATTTACCCGATACCCAGTGGCGGCACCAAGGGGGGGGGGGGCATGGGGGCATGCCCCCCCCCCCCCCAGTCAGAAGCTTTGCCCAGTTGCCCCCCCCCCCCAATAATTTTCGGAGTGAAAAAAAATAAAAGGGTGGAAAATGATTTTGCGATGTACTGTACATGCAATATTTTTTGTCCGCCCTTGCCCCCCCCCCCTCTCAACATTTTCTTTTGCCCCCATTTGCTCCCCACTTTAAAAATCCTGGTGCCGCCACTGCCGATACCCAAAACTCCGGTGTCATTGATTGCTAGCAACATGGAATTTTTTGCAGTGGCTTCCTACAGATGCGCACACAAATTTCCAAAGAATAGAGTGCTGGAAAACACGTCTGCTCCATAGGCATATGAGGCGGGGGCCTGGGGGCTGCAACCTCCCAGAGGATTTTGAAAGTGCCGATATCCGGGCAACCACCACCTCACTTTCGGTCCGAATATCCTCATATTTAGGCAGTGATGTGCCCGAAATTTTCGCTACAAAAAGTGTCAACATCTTTGGTCGCTCGCTTGGCTTGCTCACAAAAAATAGAAACTGCAGAGTTGATATTAGGGCAGAAGGCATCAGCCCCTCTCACGAAATGGTGCCCGTACGCCTACGGCCTGCTCTATTGTTCACTTTTTAAGCAATTAGATTTTTTTTTTTCATCTTTCTGGAAACAAAAAAAAAAACTATTATAGGAAAAATACAACTTAATGGTATAACTATCAACATCAACATTTCATATGGAAATGCAGAGATGAAGAAAAAAGATAAAGTTACATACAAAAGGTATGGAATGAAGATTCTTCATGATACCCTTAAATATCAATAATACTTGATTCTTTCATTTTATTATTCAAAGTGCATAATATTATGTGCTGCTTGAAGAGGATCCACTATACACAGTATACAGGGGCATGCAATGAAGACGGAATCGTAGGCGATTCCTTAAGCCTTAGTCACAACTGCCCGTACGTGTTTTGAGAACGTACGGCTGCTGCGATTTTTGGGGTTTTGGAAGGACGCAGGGCCTGGCATGGGGAGTAGCGGTAGTAGATAGGTTGCACGGACTTCCGACTTGCAGAGCACGTGTCCCGTGCGGATCACGAGCGTCACGCAAGTGGTCCGTGCAAAATTCAGTCGTGAATTGAACGTAGAACACGTAGGTGCTCTGTGCGAACGGCGCAAGTATAGCGTGCGTCAAACTTACTTACCACGTACGTCCTAATCCGACGTACGGCCGACGTACGACAAGCGTGCGAATGACGCGCGCTGCACTCACGTCAGAAGTAGGTTGCAAGCAGGACGGCGTACGCACAACGTTTGGGAAGTCGTCCATTTTGACCATAATATAAAAGCCGCCACCCTGTGTTCAACAAGAACAAAGAAAATAAAATAATAAAAGTAGACAAAAGTAAATTCGCACTGTTGCTGCTGAGAGCTGACTTTGTCCTGTGTGTGGTGCTGCGAACTGTGAGCGGCGAAGAACTGGAGTGAGTGTGCTGCACGTCCTTATAAATGACACGCGAGGACCACGCTGGGGTGGAAGTGCCACGCACGTCCTCTGCGCGTGCTCAGTGCGTGGACGTGCGTGCCACGTGCGTCGCACGCACTCACCACGCACTCCACACGCACGCTCTCCGCAACCATTGGACGCTGGAAGGAGCACGCACTTAGTGCGTGTGCAACACGTGCGTGCAGTGTGAGTTTTTCGCGGGCTTTTTGGGTCGTAGACAAAGAAATGAAGCTTGCGTGCCACGCACGCACTGCGCCCTCCCTTCTTGCGGCCTAGTTACGTGCTCATTGCGTGCTTCCTTTCGCAGCGAGGACGCCAAGAAAAATGTGCATGCACATTTTCGGTCTACGGGCTCAGCGTGCTGTCTGCAACCTATAAGTTGGGCAAGGAGCGCGTGCGTCCTCCGTGCAGATTTTCAGATTTTTTGGCCGTAGACCACCCGTAGGAGCACGTAAGCCCAGTTGTGAAGGCCCCTTTACTACACGCATTGTTGATTGCAGCAACTTGTGTCCGTGTGTATACTGTACCTACATGCGAAGGGATCGCATAATAACCGCCGAGGATTTGTGTGTATACATAAAATACCTCTCGTAATCGCGCACTCGCATGAAGGCATGAGGCTTGGGAGAGATCAAAGTTGCTTTTGGTAGTTGGAGTAAAATGCATTATTTCTATTCCCATTGGCTTCTATCGTCCTTTTGCCATCAACTTGTTTTCGAAAAAGAAAAGAAATAGAAAGGAAAAGGGAAGGAAAGATAAAAATAAGGAATACTTTGCTTTAATATGCTGGCTCGCTTCGCTCTCTCGCAGAAATTAAACACTTGAAATTTGATATTAGGGCAAAAGGCGTCAGCCCTCTCCCTCTCCAACCCCGACCCCCATCCCCCCCCCCCCCCCACCCCACTCCTTCCCAAAAAAGGACCCGTTCACCTATGTTAAAAGGGCATAGCTAGCCATGAGGAAGAACAATATAAGAATGAGATATATAAAAGATGAAGAGGAAACAGAAATGATAACGGAATAGAAAACAAAAGAGAAAGGAGAAAAGAAAGAGTGACAGGGGAAGAAAAAAAAAGAAATTAACAGGAAGAAAAATGGAAAAGAAAAATGACACTGACGATAAACAAGGCTGCCCAAGTAAATTTATTTCAGAATAGTTTCATCTCTCAAACTCAGTGAGACTCATTCTTTCTAAACGAACCTTCCGCTAAATCCTCCGTGTATAGCTGCCAACGGTAAGTTCTTGTGCTAATGCAATATGTGGATACATAATAATAGTACATCATCCTAACTACATTTATATTGGTATGAATGAAAATATCAACATTTTTGCTGACAGCATATCATATCTGTTACCCTGACATACCACATACATGTCTAGAACAAAAAAAAAATGAACAAATATAAGGACACGGACTATGGTATGAAATTGTTCCACCATCCTTGACCATTCGGAATGTATGCATAGGCGTATGAGGCGGCCGGGGCATTTCAGGCATTAACACATTTTTAATGACGAAATTACATTTTCAAAGTACTAAAAAGTCTAATTTTTGCTCGCTGAATCAGGAGGCCAAAAAGAACTTAATACACATGTATTCAGGCAAAAGACGTAAGTCCCGTACGCCTGTGTACGCCAAGGGTCGAGACGCTTTTTCAAGCCTTTTCCCAAAGAATAACGTGAATGAAATATTTGAACCCCTTAACTTCCATGTATTTCTTCCGGAAGTAGGGGTGGATACATGAAATTTAGATACAAAACTTCCAATTATCAGATTATCTCCATGTGCTTCACCAAATATGTAACTTCTGTACATTATCACTACAAAAAGTTTTCAGAATTTTTACTCGCTAGCTTCGCTCACGCGCAAAACCAGAACGTCAGTGACGTAGCTCTCATCCGGCATACGGATAAAACAATTGTCACGATTTTCATTTCTCTACTAAACTGGTAGGAAAATGAATGAGAATAAGCATTTTTTGTAAATTTTAAATTTGAATAAATTATCTTATTTAATGTTTGAGGAAAATTTGCAACATTCTGTGTAGAAGTTATGTGTATCCCATTTGGATCCACCAAATCAAACAAACAAATCAAAATCGGTCAAAAAATAAAGGAGAAGAATTTTGTTTGATTTTGAATAATATTGCATTAGTAATCATAGGCAATGTTTGAGGCATAATTTTAACATTCTGTGTAGAAATTATGTGTGTCTCACTTAGCTCTACAAGATGAAACAAAAAGAAATCGAAATCGGTCAAAAAATGAAGGAGAAGAATAATTTTTTGGTATATTTTTAATAAATTTGCATAACTTATCACAGATAATTTTTAAAAGCAAATCTTCAATTAGATTAGTGTGCAGCATTTTTAAAGCAAATTTGGGTGTCACAATCTAAAATTTTGTCGACTACTTCGGGTGTCCCCCCCCCCCCCCTCCTATTTAAAATGTTCTAGCGACGGCCGTGGTTTTAACGTCGTGTTAATCATGATGATATAGATGTGGAAAGGCCCCAAATAATAAAAATATATAGCGTAATAGTAGCAAATTTACTGATGAATAGGCATGATAGGTGAATATTTGCTATCAAAATTTATGAAAGCTGGGTAGAGGTCAAATTTGCAGATGGCAGTTAAGATCATCTAGGCCTGTTTGATTATCAGTATGACGGTAGAATCAGTGCCTTCAACTTAGAATTCGGTCACTGCCAGTTTGATAGAAGTACAAGTACTATGGCGCCTGGTCCAATATGACACAAGTGAAGAGCTGTCCTTACCTCATATGGTACCCTCGAAGCTGTGACTTTGTCACAAGGCAGCCTACATATCAAATCTCACTTGCCAAAAGAGGACAGGTGAGATGTTTGACAATGGAACTGAAATGTTTCCTCGACTATAGGCCCGTCTTTAGTTATATTCCCCTGTGAATTTCTGCCTGGTCCTTCAACATGACCTACTCATAGCCCATTAATACACTTGATAACGTTAAAGAATATTTTATCATTTAAAGACAATTCTGCCAGTGAAAACATATATCTGTAAACTGAGCAACATGGCCAATGGGGGCACCTGACTCGTAATGCTGCACGTAAACGGAAAAGATACAATTCTTCCTGTGATAATGAATGAATCTACGTCTGGAGTGTTCCTTCTGAAGTGCTTCCTTAAGTTCTTGATCATGTTGATGGACAAACTGGAATTTTAAGGTGAATTGTTCACTTTGATAGGCAATTACATTTTGGACTTAAATTTGAATTTCTTGATCCGGAAACAAATAAAAATTGATTTTATACGTTATTACGTGTACTTGCAACATGGTACCACCATAGATGTGGGTATTGCGTTATAATCAATAATTTGAAAATGAAGACATGGATAAAGAAAATATAGTGCTCACGAAAGATAATGAAATGAAGATTCTTCCTTCACCCTTAAAGATTACATGATACTGAATTCCTCCACTTCATCATTTTAAATGCATAATACAAGTTAATTGAAGAGGGTCCTCCACACTTAGAATTATTAGTGAACCTGACCAAAATCAAGGCTTGGTAGAGATCAAAGTTGCTGATGGTAGGTGGAGTAAAATGAATTATTTTTATTCACATTCGCTTGTATCATCCTTCTGCCATCAATTTGGAGACCCATTATCATAATTATGCCATCATTAACTGTAGCCTATGACAGCAATCGTAAATGTACACCATTACGGTATCTGACACTACTAAAGCTGTTTATCTTACCCATTGCTATCTAGTTATCAATTATATCTCGCTTGCCACAGACCAGGTGAGAGTTTGATGTTAAGAACTGTAAATTTAATTGTGAAAGCACGATGTGATAATTTCCCCCGTCTTGACTGGATATGATTTGATTACAGTGACAAAAATGAAGGTGACGGCCAGCTGCGTGAACATCTGCCCTACACCTCCCACCCCCCCCCCCCCCCCCCCCCCCCCCCCCCCCCACCCCCTCCTACACCGTTACCAGATCTAGTAGTTAAAACTTTTTTTAAATAAGGGAAGAATGGGACAGGGGGAATGATGATGAAGAAAATAATAGAACCTCTCACAGAACTATATCCATTCGGTCGTCTCGTTTCACCCATCTCGTAAAACCCTAGTTGTAGAACAGTCTCCATTCTTATTTCCATTCCATTTTTTATTTTTGTAATCAGACCTCCCACTCCAATTTCATTAAGTTTTAAAGTCTTACTATACATGTTAATATATATATATGTTGATATAAATATAATAATAAGATATACAAAAATTATAAAAATGATTTGTCTTTGTATTTCATTGAATGAATACCAAATTCCAGCAATTATACCTTGCTTTTATGATACAGTATTTTAGTACTGTATTTTATTTCCATCTTACCACAAAAATAACAATATCAGTAACCATTCCTGGTCTAATAACTTTTTCCATGGCTGTATATATATAATTATATATAAAATAGGTCAAAAATCAATATTAGCATACATACTGATGAATTGATAAAGACATTTGCGATCAAAACTTACAAGGAAGCTGGGTAGAGGTCAAAGCTGCGGTAGAATCAGTGCCTTCAACCATGTCAACTTAGAATTCGGTCACTGCCAATTTTGGCTGAAGTACAAGCACTATGGCGCCTGATCCAAATATGACACACGTGAGGAGTGAGCCTTACCTCATCTGGTACCCTTGAGTTTGTCACAAGGCAATCCACCCATCAAATCTATCTCATTTACCACAAGAGGAGAGGTGAGATGTTTGACAATGGGACTGAAATGTTTGTGCAACTATAGGCCCACCTATAAGGTCAGACTATTCCCCTGTCAATGTCTGCCAGGTCTTCCAACATGAACTATTCATAACCGATCGTATACATCTGATTACGTTTTGAGGGGAACAGTAAGTGGGATCATTAAAGGGGCCGTCAGATATCTAAAACGGAGCCCGCCCGACTTCTCTGCAAGCTCAAAAGGGCACTTTCGCCAGAAATACGGCCGGTGTCTGATCGAACACTGCGGGCTCCGCCGTGTTTTTTAGTGGTTGGCCGACGTTCGTAGGGCACAGAAACCTGCTCCCAATTAAGCGATTTTTCAATGGCAAATTTTAAGGTCGCAGAGCTCGTAAACGGGTCCCCCGTAGATCGGTCGGGCATTGGCAAACATTCGATCGATATTAGACCATTCCGACGGAGCTCGGCAGAGCTGCGCGGCCGCCGCAAGGGCTCCCTACGATACTCGAACAAAACCATTCCGTATCCTGCCCGACTTGTACAAAGTCGGGCAAGCTTCGTGCGCGCTCCGTGCTGGTGTCGGGCCGTCGTCGGGCGGCTTCTACGTACCCAGGCCGGACCCCTGCTGTCAATGTATGCGTGTATATATATCCTACATTTTACGTTAACGCCTCCTGGCTCCAAACAGACGATATATTCGAGGCGCGGACGCGTCGGAGGACGCCAGACAGGAAGTCGGGCGGGCACCGACAGACCTACTGATCATCGACTGCCGAAACTCGGACGCGCGCGCCCGCCCTTATGTCGAGGGAGCTTCGTGTACCTTATCGGTGAATCATGTGAATAGTTATGATCAGCGAATCTGACCATAATCAAGGCTTGGTAAACTGGTAAAGTGGCTTATGGTAGTTGGAGTAAAATTAATTATTTTTATTCACATTCGCTTCTAATGTCCTTCTGCCACCAACTTGCTAGTTGTATATAGTTATTTATGAAGAAAAAATATATCATACCACATTTACATTAGGCCATGACAGCAGTCGTAGATGTAGGTCATTTAGGTATCTGACACTAATAAAGCTGTTCGTCTTACACATTGCAATCAAGTCATCAATATTACCTCGTTTGCCACAGACCAGGTGAGACGTTGAAGTAAAAATGGTAAATTAATTTGAAAGCATCATTTTTCCATTTAGCGTTAATGTGTATGATTTTATTACGGTAACAGCTGCAACTGATAAGCACAGTCAGCACACAGAGGAGTCGCGTCGCGACGATCGACGTTCCGAAGCGTCGGAACGTCGATCTCGGAAAATGGATTGGAGGAGCATCTTTTGTCCGCCAGACAAAAGATCTCCCACCCCCATCCACTGTCCGAGCCCAACGTTCCGACGCCTCTGTCGGCACAAGCCTCGTCCCCCCCCCCCCCCCCCCACATCGAACAGTTAAAATAAAACTTTTTTATAAAGGGAGAAAGAAAGGAAGAGGATGGAAATGATAATGGTAAAAATAATAATAGAAACCCCTTAAAGAACCTTATCCGTTCTGTCGACTTGTTCCCTTTTATTTCACACTTGTAATAACAGTCTTCATATTTATTGATTTATTTATTAATTTGTTTAAATCGGATCTCCCACTCCAAGATTGTAAAGTTTTAACGTCTTGTTAATCATGTCAATATAGATATGAAAGGCCCACAAACAACAGTACCATACATGCCATATGTACTTATGAAACGTGCAGATGTTTGTTATCAAAAATTACACGAAAACTGGGTAGAGGTCAAAGTTGCAGATGGCAGTTAAGATCATCTAGGCCTGTTTGAATGTCAGCATGACGGTAGAATCCGTGCCTTCAACTTAGAATTCGGTCACTGCCAGTTTGATAGAAGTACACGTACTATGGAGCCTGGTCCAATATGACACAAGTGAGGAGTTGTCCTTATCTCATCTGGTACCCTCGAAACTGCGAGTTTGACACAATGCCATCCATCTATCAAATCTATCTCTTTTGCCACAAGAGGACAGGTGAGACGTTTGACAGCGAGAGTGAAATTGTTAAGCGACTATAGTCCTGTCCTCTTAGTACGGTCCTGTGAATTTCTGTCAGATCTTCCAACATGATCTTCTCATAACCCATTATGATTCATTTTTTTAATACATTTAATTTTCCCTGCTTGCCACAGACCTGCTAAGATGCTGAAGCAAAAATTGTAAATTATTAAGGCATTATTTTTACAGTGTTGATGAATATGATTTTATTACGGTAACAAATAGTTACAGCCAGTAAGCAGAGTCAGCACAAGCCCCCTCCCTTCCCTCAAACAATTATGTTGTAAACGTTTAAAACTTTATCCGTTCTGACGACATCCCCCTTTCATTTCACTCTTGTAATAATAACAGTCCTCAAATGATACTAGATCCCTCCATTTTATAATTTAAAAATATACATGATATTATTTGTAGCTTAAAGAGGATCCTCTACATTTCAGTGTACCTCATCGCTAAATATGA
The DNA here is from genome assembly GCA_025617745.1 of Heliocidaris erythrogramma. NCBI lineage: Eukaryota > Metazoa > Echinodermata > Echinoidea > Camarodonta > Echinometridae > Heliocidaris > Heliocidaris erythrogramma. The sequence goes on from CM046858.1 coordinate 25,682,538, forward strand.
TAAGCGAATCTGATCGTTAGCAAATCTTGGTAAAGTTGCTTATGGTAGCTGGAGTAAAATGAATCTTTATTCACATTTGCTTCAATTATGTACTTTCAGGCATACAAATATTTGCTATTAAAACTTACACTGGTAGAGGTCAAAGTTGCAGAAGGCAGTTTAGATCCTTTAGGCCCGTTTTGATTTAAATGACGGTAGAATCAATGTTTTCAACATTTCAACTTAGAATTCGGTCGGTCACCATGGTCACTGTCAGTTTTGTTAGAAGTACGACTACTATGGCGCCTGGGGCCTGTAACATAAAGAGATACAATCAATCTTACGATCATTTGTAACTCTTCAGTACATGGTTTGCCATAGACTTGCGATTGATATCAGTCGTAAGATCAATTTCAAGCTTTATGTTACAGGGCCCTGGTCAAATATGACAAAAGTGAGGAGCTGTCCTTATCTCATCTGGTACCCTCGAAGCTGCGAGGTTGTCACAAGGCAATCCACCTATCAAATTTATCTCATTTGCCACAAGAGGACAGGTGAGATGTTTGACACTAAGATTGGAAAATTTGCGCGGACAATAGGCCCGTCTTCTTAGTAATTCCAGTGTGAATTTCTGCCAGATCTTCCAAAATGATCTAGGCCTACTCATAATCCATGATGATGGAATACATTTTATTTTCCCTTGCTTGCCACAGACCTGCTGAGACGCTAAAGCAAAATTTGTAAATTATTAAGGCATCATTTTTAGTGTTGATGTTTTTATTACCAGTAAGCACAATCAGCACAAGCCCCCTCCCTCTCTTTAAACAATTAAAAGAAAACCTTTTTTATAAAGGGAGAAAGAATGGGATAAGAAGGATATGATAATGGAATAAATGATAATGGAATAAATGATGATAGAAACCATTAAAGAACCTTATCCGTTCTGTCGACTTGCTCCCTTGTATTTTAGCAGTCCTCAAACTATCAAATGATCCCTCCATTTTATCATTTAAAATACAATGTACATGGTATTATCTGTAGCTTGAATAGGATCCTTTGGATTTCAGTGTACCTCATCGGTGATTATGATAAGCGAATCTGATCATAATCAAATCTTGGTAAAGTTGTTTATGGTAGTTGGAGGAAAATGAATTATCTGTATTCACATTTGCTTCAAACAATATAAGGCGTAAAAATATTTACTCTTAAAACGTAAACGGGTAAAGGTCAAAGTTGCAGAAGGCAGTTTAGATCATTTAAGCCCGTTTTGATATTAATGATGGGAGATCAATGTTTTCAACATTTCAACTTAGAATTCGGTCACTGTCAGTTTTGGTACGAGTAACAAAGAATATGGCGCCTGGTCAAATATGACGCAAGTGAGGAGCTGTCCTTATCTCACCTGGTACCCTCGAAGCTGCGAGGTTGTTACAAGGCAAGCCACCTATCAAATCTATCTCTTTTGCCACAGGAGGACAGGTGAGATGGGATTGAAATGTTTGTGCAACTACAGGCCCACCTATCTGGTAATACTTCATTCCCCTGTCAATTTATGCCAGGTCCTCCAACATGATCTACTCATAACCCATCGTATATATTTGATTACGTTTAAGGGGGACCATCTAAGGAGAGTGCTCTTATTTCGTTGATGAAACATGTAAAAGGCATTAGCATTATTATGCTGAAGACTTTCCTGGTTTCATTGCCGTCCCGGTATCTAGCAAGTTATATTACTTACGATTTGAGAGTGACATCATTTTTTTTTTTGGGGGGGGGGGGGAAATATTGAAGCAATGCTGATGTAAATTTCTTCCTCTTTATCTGAAAGCACTAAGACCTTTTTACGAACAGAAATTTCGTGTAGAACAAATTGTTATATTCAGTAAAATTCTAGTACATTATATTGAACTGTTTCTTTATAGCAATGCATGTTGCTGTCACAAGTTGCAAGAAAGGCGGGTTTTATACTTCCTTTTCGTAATGTATCATTCTAGTATTGAATTTCATTTCACTAATATCCGCGTTTCTTGTTTCCTGGTTTATATTTATTCATGAAATTCCAGACAATGATGCCAAATCAATGATATCACTAAGAGTTAATTTAGAAGTAGGCATAATGAACAGCTACAATGACACACTTCGCAATGAAATTAAATAATTCATGAGGTATCTAATCCAGGAGCCACGGTAGCTTTCTTCGTGGACAGATGTACAAGTCTGCATAAAAAAAATTATGAAATACGGGCCCATTCTATGGAGATGAAAGAAAGCCCACGAAAGTCTTGATTTTTCAAAGGGGTGATCAATGAAGCCGGTTTTAGAATAATGCGATGCTTTTAATTTCCTTTAATCACAGACGACTATTAACACAAAACCAAAGAGTTCAATTCCAGAACAACATGACACATACAAGTTACAATTGAGTGTTCTTACATGTAAATGTTCGTACATAAAATTCAATCTAGTATTAGTATTGAGAATCTATACTGATTATTTCATTTTCCTTTCTTTGAAAAATTAAATGTTTCTTCAGTACGTTATACATGTAAATCGACGTATTTAGGCCTATTGTGTTATTTGTTTTCGTATAACAAAATATTTTTCCCTCAGCGATTAATTGATTCCCCCCTTATTATCTAGTATTAGTATTCAGAACCTATACTGATTATTTCATTTGCCTTTCCCTGAAAAATTAAATGTTTTTTCAGTAATAGGGCTATTGTGTTATTTGTTTTCGTATAACAAAATATTTTTCCCTCAGCGATTAATTGATTTTCCCCTTATTAGATAAACCTAATCACCCCCTTTCAAAATAAATAGATCTACGCCAACTAAATGACAAATAAAAACCAAAGACAGAAGTAATGAAATAACCTACCCATTCATTTTGTCGACTTTGTCCATCCTTTAAATCCCCGAATCTCTTTCTACGACCAAAAAAGAATTATATTGCTCCATCTGTCGCTCATCTCAAATTCTGTAATTGGCTTAGGCTGTGTCCTACATTAGCTTCCTAGTGTTATCTCCGAGTATAAAAATGAATTTAATCACAGCGAAAATGAATCAGTATTGAAGACACATTCAGCTTAACAAAGCTCCAGTCAGTTGTACTTTTTCGTGGTCGTTTCATAAAGTCACAAAAATGTAAACAAATGCTTTATATTCGATTACAAGTGCGTAAAATATGAGATAGTAGACCTTTGTATGATATCAATAGCACTTAACGGTCAGATATCTTCGCGCTCAGCCTGTGGTTATTCTGAGTGGCGGATCCAGACCTTCGACATAAAGGGGTGCGCACCTTTTGCTATCCAAAGCATGAGTTATGCATAGGCTTTGGGAAGGGTTTATTGTTTTCCTTGCGATAAGTGTGTGTATATATATATATATATACTACATGATTATGTGCACTTTTAGAGGGGCATGTCCCCTTTGCCCAGTGTGGATCCGTTAATGATTCCCACCGACAAAACAACAGATACAATGATACATGCAGCATATATGACGTAAGCGGATCACATAACGCAAACGTCATGCCGAGCTCAGAATTTTGTATTTATTTACTTCTTTGGGGATATTTTGTTTTGTGTTGATCTGTTTTGATTTTTATTTTGTTTTGAGGGTTGCGTGTTTCCTTTTTCCTTTGCTTTCTTCTTCCTCTTCCTCTTCTTCTAAGTTCTTTTGTGTTTGTTTTGCTTTTGTTTTGTTCTGTTTCCCCTTTATTTAATCCAGTTTTGGCAATTCTAATACACTCCGTAATTTAATGAAATCGCGTCCCATTTGCTTAAGAAAAATGTCGCCATCTTTAGTTGGTAATGGGCAGTCTGAATCCTCAGCTCGAAAAGACAAACTCTTACTGATTTGCAATTCATTCCAGTGGAACAATGAAAGTGGTTTTGCTCAACAATTTTATTTAACGATCAAACAAAGTCAAAGGGAAGGGTACAAACTTACAAACGCTATATGATTTTCGAGGGGAGAAGGTTGTCAACATCTACATTTGACACAAATAACCAAACAACTACCAAAGCTCAGGAATGTTTGACTGAGAAACTTTTTTTGGGGGGGGGGTTGTATTGTCTGGGGGTTGTCTTTATTGCTTTATCTAAATCATTTATAGACTTTTTAAGTAGATCTGGAAGAAGGTATTGTAGGGGTTCTTCTTCCCGTCCTTCAAACTTATTTGATAAAAGTCGTATTTTGACAAAGGACAAAAATGTTTTAACGTTTGAAAGTCCTGAAGACGTACTTGGGTCTGTCTCTCGTCATTGGAAACTATAACACAAGCGAATCCCTTCTCCTCCTAATGAACCATTCCTACGAGTTGAGCATTTGAATTGCATCCATAATTGACAAAAGAGTATTGGACTGGACGGGATTTCCCTTATACATGTATCTTTTTGCGGGATTTAATATTTTAAGGTCCATGTCGAAAAATCGATGCAAAAAAATATATATATCTATATACATGCCATGTACATATATACTCAGGAGCGGTGATCCCCCGGAAATTTAGGGGGGAGTACATATCTATATTTTTTAAAAATGTTTGTCACTACAGTAAATAATGAGTAAAGAAACACACTGATAAGGCTTTAAAGTGCTCTAGAATGCAAAGTTTCACCACGTGGAGAAAAAAAATTCCCATTCAGTCGATACGCGCATAAATTGATAGGCAGAGATTTTCCCTTGTGTGTGTAGTTGACAAGACTGCAAACTGCGAACATGGCTAAGGAGGCCTATACTACGAAATGGAGAGTCACAATTCATGGGGGACTAACGACTCCTCTCTCTGGAATTGGAAATGTTTGTTGGGGTCGTTCCCCCGCCATTCCCCCATGCGTCTTGGGTATAATTATATACTTTACTTAAAAGTAGTTAATTCATTGGAGATAATTTTATATATAGGCCTATGCCAAATTATTTTATTTCTAATAGAAGAATGCTCTAGTAAACATGGTAAAAGGTTGTTTAGAATTGTATTGTGTAGAATATAGGATGAATTAGACTAATCTAGTCTAATCGAGGCGCGGTTTTTTTTTTTTTTTTTTTTTTTTTTTTTGTTTTTTTTTTTAATTCTTTATTGGGGGCATGGGCCTGGGAGCCGGGGTGCGCTACAGCACCCCCTGTAAAAAATCAGGGGGTGCGCAGCTGAGGACCTTTTTTGTTGCTTTTTTTTTGCTTGTCAGAGATTCTTGGACTTAAAAAGAGACACTGAAATGCTGAGGACCTTTTCCTTTTTTTTTTTCTTTTGCTTGTCAGAGATTTTTGGACTTAAAAAGAGACACAGCACCCCCAGTAACAAAATCGTTCCCAGGCCCCTGGGGGTGATTCTCCCTAGGGGCTCAAGTCCCTTCCACCCCCCCCCCCTTCCCCGCCCTCGCCCCTGGGCTGGGGTACATCCATTACTGAGCTTTATTATGCAGTGTTTAATTAACGATAAACAGCTGAACCACCAGAGAACGGTTATGGACAACAAAAATAATGATTGCCGTCCCGTTTCCAGATTTTAGCAAAATGTACATCACGTGGTTCAGTTATATCGGCTAATAATAATCAACGGGTATTGCACCAATATGAAAGCTTTGTGGAGGTCAAAATGCAGATGACATTGATAGTTTATAACGTGTTATGTTTAACAGGCTTGTATATTGGTACCAGTAGCTCCTTTGTCGCCAAATTGATGGAACCTCATAATTATCGTCATGATCGTAGACGTTGGCACCTGTACAATAAAACATAATTATGTGAGGAGATGTCCTCAGCGCATCTGACACTCCCGAAGCTGCAGTTACCATTGGCCTAATGTACACACAAACATGTATGCATATTGTACATAGTATAACTATAGTGTTGATTGGACTTGATTAGAATTGTCTTAAAAGCGAGACCATGTTGAAATTGTTAGAATAGCCATAGTGTTTTAACTATTGTTTGAATGATAAACAGTAACTCTCTTAAACGTGGGGAGGGTGTACTGCCCAGCGTATTCTTTGCAAAGAGATTCGATCATACCAGTATGCCCTCTCGGCTAGATACACTTCATACACTTCTACTGCTTTATCAGGGAATTAAAAAAAAGAAAAAATTGTGACCGGTGCCTGTGATACTTCCAGAAAAGTATGTTCCATTACATACCAGCTAAGAACAGCATGAATTAACGTCCTCAGAAACCGACAGTGGAAGTCGACAAACATGTCATGCAGTCTAACTTAGAATTACAGCGATTAGTGACAAAGTTTGCTCTACCACGTCTTGGCAACAGCTTGTATATGAGCGAATACGATATAATTTCAATAAAAACTACATCACCTCCGCTGCCCCCCCCCCCCCTACCCCGTTCGGCTTTTTCTGCCTTCTTGCTGCCCAGATCAACTCAACTGAATATTTGAAAAATCCCCTCCCAACCCACATCCCTACATCCTTCTCCCCGCCCCACAAAACAAAATTACCTCTAAGGCCATTTTGCATTTATTCCATTGTAGATGTTTATATTGTGAATGGTTTACAGAGTAGACATCAAAGTTGCAGATGGCAGTAATGGAGTAAAGTGGAATTATAATATTGTTTCCGTACATCTGCTGAGCCTTGCTTGTATACAGAGCATTATTTTCTCTACTCGGTGGCATTACCGTCACAATGGCATCCACTTGCTGAACAATGGTGATCCGCTGTCCTCATTTCACCTGGCACTACCGAAGCTCAAGCTACTCTTTATTCACAGATTCAAGGAACCCTCCGCCTTTTCCCTTGTTATAGTTTGTTTTTTTTTTGGTGTGTATTGGACCCCTCCCCTAATTTATTTCATCTTTGATAAGATTTTGGGTGCTTTTTCAGAGATTTGTTAGGGAACTGCACATCCCTCCATATTGGCTGATCCCCCCCCCCCCCCCTCATTTGGGAGGGGGAGTGAACCCCGCCCCACTTGACATAATCCCGGAGCCGCCGGGAAAAAGGGACCTATTTTGGGCAAACAGACCTCCTGTATTTTAGTCTCGTATTTCAATCATTCGTGCCCGTATCAAACCTCCGAGAGATGCCATTTTATCCGTATTATCAAATGAAATCAGAAAATATTACAAAAAGCTATTATGTCATTGCAAATGTATAGACATCTCTAATAATGCACATGCACAAAATTTCTGTTCGCTCGCTTCGCTTGCTCTCATACTCTCAAAATCAGCGAAGTTTTATTCGGGCATAAGACGACAGACTTCTAACGAAATTCCATGTGATATGCAGGAAAACTTCTAAGCGCTATGGCGTTGCTGGTTTTAGTAGAAGTGCGCCCTCATATGTCACTCCTTTTCGTTTTTCTTTGAGACAAATTCTGCTGTTTTCGCTATTGATGTTGTTGCTGCTAGCTGCTACTGTTTGTTTGTTGTTTGTTTTGTTTGTTGTTCTTTTTCATGTTTTTGTTTCCTCCACCTCATCCTCCTCTTTCTCTTCCTTCTTCTTCATCTTCTTCTTCTTCTTCTTCTTCTTCTTTCTCTTCTTCTTCTTCTTGCGGAAGGACGTGTGTCTAAGTTGCTCTAGACTTTTGTAAGTTTTTACCTTAATATCCTGTCGTTTTTACAGGTTTACTTTACTAAGTGTCTTTATACACATTTTTCCTGTAATACCAGATCAAGTCCACCTTTTGTTGGGTTTTTTTCTGTGGTTTTTAAGTCTTTTTTGTTACTTTGCTTCAAGTTTTTTGTGAGGCCAACATGTCCACCGGGGTCGAACAGGCCTGCCGGGGACCAGTACGGCTCAGGTTTATGGCTCAGCCCCGGAGCCGTTCAAGTCTGTTAGGCGAAATAATGGAATTTCTTTCATTGCTGAGCAACATGTTCCCATTCGTGACTATGTTAAAGCGTTTGCACAAACCACACCTGCACAAAGTATTGTTTCTGCTTCTCGCATTAGTAATCAGCGGATTGCCATTTACCTCAATTCCAGAGATGCAGTCTTGCGTGCTGTAGACAATGGCATCACTTTCCAAAAATCATTCATTGAGGTCTCTCCACTTGTATTGCCAACAACAAGGCTAACAATGTCTAACGTTTATACGGAAATTCCGAATTCCGTTTTAGTGAACAAATTTCTTCTTTCTGTAAAGTAGTTTCTCAAATTCGCCCTATTCCTGCTGGCTTTAAGGAAAAAGATTTTGCTCACATAATGTAATTTCGTCGTCAGGTACAAGTTTTGATTAATCCTAATGTCACCCCTCCCGGTTACAATTTTACTCATCTAGGAATCAATTATCGTGTTTTTATTTCCACGGAGGCAGCTCGCTGCTTTATGTGGCCATCTTAGTACAAACTGTAAAAAAAGCCAGCTCAACAAGATGAGCCTACAAATTCCACCCCCCGTTTGGTGCAGAGCAAAGGAAAATCTGATCCACGCCATCCTTCCAAGCAGTCTAGATCTCTGACTAAAACCTCAAGTCGGGAGCAAACCCAAAACGTTATTCACCATGGTGATGCTCTTGCGCCCCCCTCCCCGCCCCCCTCTCCGCAACCTAAGCCTTCGGCTGCAACTGTGCGAGAGACCCCAATGGAAAGCAACCAGGATGCCGAGAGCAGACGGCCTTCTGAAGAACTTTTGCCTCCCTCAACCAAGGAGTCATCACAGACCCTTTCCCCTCATGTACCCCCTGTTTGGGGCTCACCACCCGTCCCATCGAGACTTTTCTCTGACGTTGTTGCAAAACAATCTACCATTCCTCTTTTAGAAGACTCCCCCAAACTTATGCAGCTTGTTTCAGATACCCCTTCGCGGAAAATGATGAAAAAAGTTTCCTCCCCTGTATCATCAAAGCCCATTTCCCCTACCCCTGCCTCACACCGTACATCACCTACATCATCAATTCCACCCTCCCCAGCCTCAACAGCAGGTACTGCTGATACTGATGATGTTGTGTTAGAAGATACACAGTCCGATGATGACTCCTTGGATTGGGCCTGTTCTTTTCCGTCAAGTCAAGGACCCCTTTCAGAAAAAGAACTGATCAAATTCCTTAAAATGGTCAAAGCTCGGAAAAAACCTTTAGAGGCCGCTAGGAAATTTACTTCGAATATACCAGGACTTGTAAGACAATTGAGGCCCCTGCGTAAAAGCCCTCTTTTCACAAAGAGTACACAGCAGCGGATCTTTAAATTGATTAAAAATCTTGATGTGTAATCCTTTCATTTTATGTGTACTATGGACGTAGGCCTGCATTCTCTTTTTGCCTTACTTATGACGTTGTCGTTGCTCACTTTCAACACTGGAGGCTGTTCCAATTCCACTAAGAATGCCTCCATTTTCTCTTATGTTGACAAATTGTTTTTTGACTCCGATATTGTTTTCTTGCAAGAAATTAATGAATTATCCCATAACTCACATTGTTGGAAATTGTGGACTTCTTACAGCCCCTTTTGTGCTCCGGGTTGTACTGTACTCGGGGCTCTGGGGTTGCCACCCTTGTAAAGTGTAGACAATGTAGTGTTTGTGAGCATCAAATTATTTTTAACAATTATATTCTCTATGTAAAAATTGAATTTGACTCTAATATTTATCATTTGTACAATATTTTAATGCCACAGGACGACAGCTTTGCTCTTGAAGCTGTCAATTCTCTTATTGTTCATGTTAACCAATGCAGTGATGGGATTATTATTTTTGGTGGAGATTTCAACTGCACCATTGACCCTTCATTGGATAGATTTTGTAGGCCTACTGAACACAGAACAAAATTATTTTCTTCTCTCAAACATATAATTGAAAGTATCAACTTATGTGATAGCTGGCGTAGATTGCACCCTTTCGAAAAGAAATACACGTGGCATAGAAACAACCCCCATAGCATATATGGCGTTTCCAAGGCAAGACTTGATCGTTTTTATGTACCTCTATCTTTAGCACCTTCAATTTTTTCTTGCCGTATTCTTCCATGTTCTCTTTCTGATCATTGTGCAGTTTCCCTTAAAATTAAAATTCCTCCAAAGAAACCAAGAGGAAGTGCTTTTTGGCATTTTAATAATTCTCTTCTTGGAGATAATGAGTTCATAAATATAATTACTCATTTTTGGTGTGACTGGCAAAAACAGAAAACGGATTTTCCGAATATTTTGTCTTGGTGGGATTTCGGTAAATCTCACGTCAAATCGCTCAGCCAAATGTATGGTGCTAAACTAGCAAATGAAAATAGAGAAGCTTTTCTAAAAATAAATAAGTTTATTGATGAGTTGCAGTCTACGCCTGTTTTCACACCTGACATTCAGCGGGTCCTGGCTGAACAAAGAAATGAATTTAACAATCTTTTAAAGAATCAAGCCAAAGGTGCCCTTGTCAGGTCACGTTTTCAATATGCTAATGAGATAGACACAAATTCAGCCTTCTTTTATGGTCTTGAGAAATCTAATTCTTCTTTCAAAACACTCACTCGCACTCGTCTTCCATCCGGTGTTGTTACAGAAGATCAGAGTGAAATTAAAAGTCATGTTCGAAAATTTTACAAGAATTTGTACTTTCGTACTCCTATTGATATTGATTCAGTTAACTCTATTTTAAATGATTTATCGAAACTCGACCCTGAAGATTCGAAATCTCTTGATTCTCCTTTGTCTATTGACGAATTTGATACTGCTGTTACCCAACTAGGCAAAAACAAAACACCTGGTCTAGACGGCCTTTCTTCTGAATTCTATCAGACGTTTTGACCCTTAATTACGAATGATCTTTTTTCTGTGTTTCAATATGCCATAAAATCTGGATGTCTTCCTAAGACATTTTGTAAAGCTGTAATTACATTAATTCCTAAAAAGGGAGATCTAGCAGATATTTCCAACTGGCGTCCAGTTTCGTTACTTAACAATGATAATAAGATTTTTGCAAAGGTTTGGGCTAATAGACTTAAAACACATATATCGAAAATAATATCTGAAGATCAAACATATTGTATTCCTGAAAGAACAATATACGACAATCTTAGTTTAATTCGTGACATTATTCACTTTTCTAATTGTAATGACACCCCCTTGCTATTGTTAACTTAGATCAAAAGAAAGCTTTTGATAACGTCGACCATAGTTACCTCTTTAATACAATGAGGAGTATGGGCATTGGTAATTTCTTTATTTATTGTATTCAACTTCTGTATAATGACGCAGAGGGCCTAGTCAAAGTGTGTGGCTCTCTTACTGCACATTTTCCCTTTGAAAAGGGCTTCCGACAAGGCTGTCCTTTGTCTGGTTTATTGTATTCTCTAGCTATAGAACCTTTTATTCATAAGTTAAAAATCAATCTTGATTCTTCATGTTATGTTTTTCCTAATAACAGTGGAAATGTTGCTGTTTCAGCCTATGCTGATGATATATCAATTTTTGTAACCAATGATACAGGTTTTGACATAATCTCTAATACATATAATATTTTCAGTAAGTCATCATCCACTTGCCTTAATCATGCAAAAATCACAGGGACTATGGGCAGGATCCTGGTCCAGACGGAAAGATAAGCCTCTTAATTTTCAATGGAATAACGAGGTTTTACTTTTTCTTGGGGTTCATCTAGGCAATAGTACTAGTTATGTGAATAATAACTGGATTAAATGCAAAGAGAAACTAAACAAAACTCTCTCTCGCTGGAGTTATCTTGTTTTTTCCTTATCCTTAAAAGGAAAGATTATTGTCGCTAATCAGTTAGCTTCAACTAAACTCTTTCATTGTTTGGCTATTGTTTCTCCTCCTCCTCATATCCTGGATGAACTCCAAAGATTGCTTATTGATTTCATTTGGTCCAGAAAAAGGCATCTTTTGAAATCAGAGATTTTATTTCAACAACCTAACAAAGGTGGACTTGGTTTGGTATGTCTCCAAGCACGGACCCTTACCTTTCGGTTTACTTTTTTTACAACGCTTTTTAAAGCTCTATTCTCACCCCGCGTACACATTTTGTTCTTATTTTTTAAGACGATACAAAAAACTTGATTTCAATTATCAATTATTCTTAATTGAATTAGACCCAAAGTACTATACCAGCCTCCCTTGTTTTTATTCTGAAATTTTGCGTGCTTGGAGCCTCTCTGGAGCTCGCGTAGACACATCGTCCTTCTCTGTCAACCATGTTTTAAATATTCCTTTAAATTATCATCGTTTCCTTTATTGTACATCGAGTGGCGTTAACAGTTTCCCTTCTAGACTTTTTGCATGTGGAATTAAACTCGTCAAACATTTAGTAAACAACAATGGCACTTGGCTTCGAGCAGCAGATGTGGTCATCTCTTCTGTTCTACAGCGTCCATCCCTTCGCCTCCTTGAGTTTGAACTTTTAAGACTTCAGGCTGTGATTTCAAACATTTTCCCTGAGTTTTTCTCCACCAGTGGACTGAGAATGTCTTCCGTCACTTCACATCTTCCGAAATTGGCTACGTTGACTGCACCTATTGTGACTCCTTTCTCTTTTATTATTGACACCAAGAACATGCTTACCATACCGAGTAAATTAGTTTACCATATCTTCAATCGAGCTGTTAACTTTCTACCGAGAACTCAATTTACTCACTGGCATGATATTCGGATGCTTTCCCCGTCTACGTCAATAAACTGGACTGAAGTCTACCGCTATCCATCGTATAAGAAAGACGGTGACATTCAGTATAAACTCTTGCACAATGTTCTTCCATCGCTTGCTGTTCTCCATCATCTCAACCCAGACATCTCTTCTTCACGTGGTTGGTGTGGTGAAAAAGGAACTATTGTTCATCTTTTCATCGAGTGTTCTTCTATTCAGCCTGCTCTTGATCTTCTATTCAGCCTGCTCTTGATCTTCTGCATCATCTTCTCTCACGTCTTCTTCCGAACGTTAAAATTGACTTTGATCTGTACTGGACTCTACTTTCACATGCAGGAGGTCGTTGTCGGGAAGCTGTACGCCTTTTCAACTACCTTATTATCAGTTTTAAAAGTACATTGTATTGGCTTTATCGTACTACCCGTTTTTCGATCCTGTTCCTTTTTGGACATTCAGAATAAAAAACAGGATAATTATTGATTATGAGTTTTACAAAGTGCAAAATAATTTGGCTTTATTTCACAAAACTTGGTCACATAACAATGTACTCTTTCTTTCAGATAATACCGGTATCACAACATGGTTGATTTAATATGTTGAAGAGGCTCTATACATGAGCCTTATCCCCCCCCCCCCCCCCCTTGATGTCTTTTGACATCACTGAGTTGTTCATGGTTTTTTCCTTTGTTTCTATTGGAGATTATTTCTTTACTTGTATTATCTATTATGTACTATACTGGTAAAACATACGATTGTAAATAAAGTTTTATTCTGAAAAGTCAAAGTCTTCTTCTTCTTCTCCTTCTTCTTCTTTTTATATTACAAATATTACAAAAGGTATTATATCATTGCAAATGTATAGACATGTCGAATCACGCACACAACATTTCTGTTCGCTCGCTTCGCTTGCGCTCATACTCTCAAAATCAGCAAAGTTCTAATTCGGGCAAAAGATGACAGACTTCTATAGTGAAATTCAATGTGATGCAGGAAAACGTCTTAGAGCTTGGGAGTTGCTGCTTTAGTCAGAGCTAAGTGATACATAGATAAGCTGTGGCTTTAGTAGAAGTGCGCCCTCATATGTCACTTACTCCGTTTCGTTTTTCTCTAAGGCTTATTCTGCTGTTTTTGTTATTGATGTTGTTGCTGCTGCTACTGTTTGTTGTTTGTTGTTTGTTTGTTTTGTTTGTTCTTTTCTTCTTTTTCTCTTTGTTCTTCGTTTGTTCTTCTTCTTCTTCTTTTTCTTCTTCTCCTTCTTCTTCTTCTTCTTCTCCTTCTTCTCCTTCATCTTTCCCTTACGATTTTCGTCAAGAGCCGTCCCCCATGCAATAGGCCCTACCCCCCCCCTCCCATTCCATCACTGATCAATAAGGCGCTGCTCAACAAATCTTGACTATGACTGCGTCGAAAAGATTGACAAAACTATAGGCCTACTCCGTAACGGTTATCTCTCATATCGATACAGCTCAAGTCTCTGTGGCCTAGCGGTTAAGGCGATGGTTTCCAAAATCATAGACCCGGGTTCGAATCCCGGCAGAGACATATGCAATTTTGATTTGAGATTGTTCTGACAATTGGGCCTATTCCGAGAACCCTCACATGTGCAACGGTACAAATGTAATTAAGACTAGACCAGATAGTATGCCATTTAGGGATGGAAAACAAATACACCAGTAACATTTAGTGTTTGGGAATTAATCCATAAAAAGGCGAACATGGAAACAAAATATCGATCCCAAATTTTATAGGAATAAAAAAGGGGATTTCACTCAGATTTTCTCCCGGACACTGGCGTACAACGCGGATTGGGGAAGAAGCTGGGACCCCCCCCCCCTCCCCCCCCCCCCCCCCCCCCCCCCCCCCTCCTTCGAATTTTAAAAATAACAGTATTTTGGGAACTGACAACTGCAATCTTCGCCTATATGTTATTTATAGAGTATAGGTCCGTTTTCTTCTTACAGTGTAACGACATTAAAGTTTCACATTGAAAAGTATTTTTAAAACTGGAAATTTGGGGGCAGGAGACTAAAGACGTAAGCACCCCCACCCCTCCCCCCCCCCCCCTCCACCAGCAATTGTCGTTTCCCTTCAGACAGTCGCCTATCGATCTTGATCTTTCTCTACCTAGATTTCTCGTTTTCACTTTAGCTCAATCTCTCTCTCTCTCATTTTCTTTTATCTCCATTTCGTTCACTCTTGCCATCTTTGTCCTCTTCAATTTATGTTCATTTATTCTATATATCTCCATCTAATCTCTTTGCTCTACCTTTAACCTGTAAGTCTCTCTCTCTATCTCTCTCCCTCTCTCACACAGACACACATACACACACACACTCTCTCTCTCTCTCTCTCTCTTTCACCTTCCTATTCTCTTATCTTGTTTCTCTCACAATATCTCTCTTAATTTTCCTCCTAGTAAAATGTGTACATGCATATATATATATATATTTTCTTGATGTAAGAAATGATTTCAAAGGCAACTGGACCTAACATTACATAAAAATTTTTCTTGAGAGCACATACAAATATATCATGTGACTGGATTGTAAAACAAATAGTTTTACATGAAGGGTGGGGTGAAAGTAGGACTAGGACATCTTCAGTTCTTCACTTGACGAAGAAAAGTTTTCTTTAATAGAAAATCTAGAGTGGATATATAGTTTTATTAGGTTTTTTAATTTAGGCTTTGTCTCTTCCAATCACTACTATTTAGGCATGCTCATCTTCAGCAAAAGAGCCATGAATGCTAAAATGCATTGATTCATATTTATTTTTTCACAGAGTAATAAACAGATATATAGCATTACATGTATTATGTATTAGTTTTTCTTTTGGTCTTGTCTCTCCCAATCACTAACAAATACTAGTGTATTGATGTTTATCTTTGGAAAGAAAGCCATGAATGCTAAATTGCATTTATTCACATTTATTTCCACAGAGTAATAAACAGATCACATGGTCATTCATTTTCCAATATAATATATCAATGTACTAGTGCATACAAATGCATCTTGCAATAACCCCTTGTAATGACCTACATTATATTTACATAAAATTACTTCACCTGTAATAATAGCATACATGCAGCATAGATAAACATGAACATGTAGTCCACATGAATGGAATACATATTGCATGTATTCGGTGCTGTTATGCCTTGTTCAATATTTCATGGTAACAAGATCAACGACTACATGTAGTACAGTATTATACATTTATACAGAATTGACATGCATGATTTGGATATGTAAATACCCATTATAATCATTTTTGTCGACATAAGAAGAAAAAAGGTGAATAAAAATCTGACAGTATTTATCATGAGCTTATATTTTTGGATGGAATACTGTACATTAGGATTCCATTATGTTTCTGTTTTGTTTCAAGAGGCTTCTGGAATGCACCTTCGAGTTCTTAAATAAAAAATATTAGAGTACCTAATTAATATACATACATGTATAATGCTTTCATGTGGATTTAAACATGAATATATGGAGGATAAGCTTTTGAATACACATTTGAGTTGTTTAAAGAGCTTTGAGTTGTTAAAACCTATAAACATTTGAGTACCTACATGTAATTACATTAACACATACTGTTTTCATGAGGAATATCTGCACATCCATAAATACATGAGTTTTTGAGTGCAGCTTTGAGTTGTTAGATCCAAAATATTAGTGTACCTTTAGTATATTTATACCAATGTTAATTTGAATTTCTACCAACTTTCAACTTACGACCATGATTTACTTTCAAAAGTTTTTGACTGGTTCTTATTGTTCTTCCCTTTTCCGGTATCACTAGAAAAGCAGCTCCTTAGTTATGACTGACCATAATGATTCATGGCATTTATTACCCTATATTATCTTTTAACCCTATATTATTTTTTTAACTTATAATGTTGTGTAAAAAAAAAACATAGACTGGGGTGGATTTGCCGCTTGCAGCATTGCAAGGTTAAACATTGATAATCAAAAATCCTAATACAGCTGACTGACATTGACTAAAAGTAACGTCTGTTTGGAGCCAGAAGGATGTTAACTCATATGCTTTAACACAGAGTTAACGCCCTTCTGGCTCTCAATATATAGTCCTATCCTCTGCATAAGTCAATTTTTATATGAATTTGAATTCTATTAGAATACTTCTACTAATGCAGTTCTCCAGTACCTTCTCAGATTTGTGTATTCAAATTGAAATCAGATTGTCATCACATCCAGGACAATATATTTATTTCATTATTAAAGTGAAGTTCGAAGTGAAGTGTGATAAAATTTCTATGCAACATGTCTCAAAAAATATTTGTAGGGCCTCTGAATTGTACATACCTAATTGTACATGTACATTAATGAGATTATGATTGCTTATTCATGACTCATCTGGCGGCACCCATTCCATATTCAGTGGCAAGATATTTATATTTTTTGTCATGCACACACTGCATGCACTGAATGCAATGCAAAGTTCACAAACGCTTTTACAGTATCAAAGGTAATTAATTTTTTTCTCCGAGTGCGAATTATGTGATGAAATCATTGTTGAGACAAATTAAATATATGCTGCACCACAAATAAAACTGTTCTTACTTTTCTCCAGTATGTATATTCACATGGCTAATAAGATCCCACTCTGTACCAAAGCCCTTATCACATTCTAAACAATAATAGGCTGTTTCTCCCGAGTGAGATTTTACATGGTCTAAAAGATCGCGCTGCAAAAGGAATTTCTCATTGCACTCTAAACAATGAAAGGGCTTTTCTCCTTTGTGCATTTTCATATGCTCCATAAGATCAGACTGCAAAAGAAATTTTGTATTGCATTCCGGACAGTGGAAGGGCTTTTCTTCTTTGTGTAATTGTATATGGTCCATAAGATCAGACTGCTTACAAAATTTCTTATTACACTCGGGACAGTTGAAGGGCTTTTTTTCTTTGTGTAATTTCTTATGGTTCATAAAATCAGACTCCATAAGAAATTTCTTATCGCACTTTCGACAATGGAAGGTCTTTTCTTCTTTGTGTGATTTCCTATGGCTCATAAGATCCGATTGCAAAAGAAATTTCTTATCGCACTGCAGACACTGGAAGGGCTTTCCTTTTTTGTGCGATTTCATATGGTCCATAAGATCAGACTGTATAAGAAATTTCTTATTACACTCCGAACAGTGGAAGGGCTTTTCTTCTTTGTGCGATTTCATATGGTCCATAAACTCAGAGTGAATAAGGAATTTCTTATTACACTTTTGGCAATGATAAGGGATTCCTCCTGCTTGAGATTTCGCCGTTTGTGTAAGCTCCGGCTGGGAAAGCAGTTTCTTACAGCAGTCGAAACAGTACTCAGGCACTTGATCTGTACGAAGGCTTTCATTGGGTATTTCCTTCCCACACAAAGAACAGTTAAGTGGGATCATTTCATCAGCATGGACTTTCATATGAGCTGTAAGCTGATTTCTACGAGAATATACCTTATCACACAAAGAACATTTGTGCGGCTTTTCGCCCGTGTGTATTCTCATATGGTCAGTAAGATGACAGCGTTGACCAAATACTTTTCCGCATATGTTACAGCTGTGAGGTTTTTCCCCACTATGAACTCTTTCATGTCTTGTAAGATCAGATTTAAAGAGGAACGCCTTGTTACACACAGAACAATGGAACGGCTCTGATCCAGTGTGAGATTTCATGTGATGCGCAAGGTGGCTCTTGTGAGAAAACGCCTTCTCACACACAGAACACTCGTGAGGTGCCTTTTCTCCAGTGTGGGATCGCATGTGGTTTTTAAGATCATTCCTACGAGAATACGCCCTTTCACAGAGAGAACACTGAAATGGCTTTTCACCGGTATGGATTCTCATATGGGTTTTGAGATGGGTTTTCCGGGCATAGAACTGCCCGCAAATGGCACACTGATGCTTCTTTTCTCCCGTGTGGATTTTCATGTGGTCCGTGAGGTGACTTCTTTGGGTGAACACCTTTTCGCAAACGGTGCACTGATGCGGTTTTTCTCCGCTGTGAATCCTCATGTGTCGTTCGTAATCCGACTTGAAGCAAAATCCCTTCGTACACACAGAGCATTGGATGGGTTTGTCTGAAATGTGAGTTCTCATATGATTTCTGAGGTTATGTTTGTTTGAATAATCCTTCTTACACACAGGACATTGATAATTCTCTTCTCCATCGTGAGTCTTCACACTTTTTCCTCGTCCTAGAGGAGATTTCACCTGCGATTTCTTTCTACCTCTTGAACTAGTTGGAGACTTGTTTATAAGCTTTATTCTCATGTGAAGGGGATGATCAACTTTTACGCTGTGAAGAGAACCTCTTTGATTCCCTTCACTGTTAGATTCATCGTTTCCAGAGTCGCACTGTTCTCTTTTTCCCTCACTACGTAGACTGTGGCTAGAACTACAGGATGATTCATTTAAAATGACAGAACTACCTTCTAGAGTGGCTTGTGATGTGGGTTGATCTTCAGAATTTGAGAGTGCAGAATCTTCTTCTCTACAGATCTCCCCTGGAGTCTCGTTGGAGGTAGAATCTGAGAATAGAAGGAAAGATGGACAGATAAGCTCCTGAACAGATTACTGCAAAACTATAACAAATGTGTGTGAGAAATTTGTTTCACAAAACCATGAAAATGGCAGTTGTCAACATTTCAGAAAAGTTCCTAGTTAGAAAGCAATCTATCATTATATTAGAAAAGATTATCCACAATAAAAACACAAATAAAAAGAACAATTTTTTCTCCACGCTTTCCTTTGATATACATCTTGTATGGTATAAAATTCTGGAGTACCAGACTTGGAAAAGGATACCTATTGGTCTTACCCTTAGAAAACTCATTGTCTCATTCATTACCTTCATCTGTTTTCTAAATCATTCTAACTCTCTTGTAGCATAATATTTTGACCAGGTTGGAGACTTATTCATTCTGATGAGAAGTGGATGATCATTTTTCATGCTACATGTATTTTTTTCTGTTCCTGTTAAAAGAACTTATCTGATTCACTTCACTGTTAGAATCACCATTTCCAGATTCACAATTTTCTGTGTTCTCTAACTACATAATCCAAGGCTACAGCCATAAATTGTAGATTTATTTATGATGCCAAACTACCTTCTGATGTGGCTTGTAATGTGGGTTGCTCTTCAGAATGTGAGCGTGATGAATGATCCTCTCTACAGATCTCACTGGGAATCTTGATAGAGCCAATTGCTGAGAAGAAAAGAAAGAAAGATGGGCAGATGAGCTACTGAACAGAACAAAATTTTCAGTGTTAGAAATTTGTACAAATTTTGTGGGCTATTCAGTTACATGTACATGTAGGTGGTATTATCATATAAATAACTAAAAATTTGAATTGCACTACGATTAAGAAAAGTTTGTGAAGTGTTAAAGTAAAGGTTTCTCTTGTATTGAAAATAGCAGTTAACATTAAACAGCTCATGACTGGTTTTAAAGCAATTAATCTATCATTGCCTAGGAAAATATTTTTTGTTTTTGTATTTTCCCCCCTTTTTTTCTCTCTGTCTCTCTCTCCCTCTGTCTGTCTGTCTGTCTGTCTCTCTCTCTCTCTCTCTCTGCTGTTCTTACAGCAATTAATCTACCATTGCATAGCCTGGGTAAGGAAACAAAATTCTCTCTCTCTCTATGGTCCTATTCCTTTCCTGATTCACATTTATTTTCTTTATTACAAGGCCCCACTGCCCAAAAAGGCCATCCTTGCTACCAATGGCCTCACTAGTGAATATTTACAGACATGTAGCTAACTTACATGTACATTAGATGCCATTTTTTATGACAAAGATATATATAGAGTACAGTCATTTAGTTGAACTGATAATGATCACCTTTCATATTTTTAGAAAAACATTTTTTGCAGAATACTTACCTTGTGAGAATGTCTGAGAAGAAGACTGCTTGCTGTCAAAGTATCCTTCATCAATAACCTCCTGCTTGATGATGATATCAACTGCAGAAAAAAAGGAAAATAAACAGAACATTAATACAGGAAAGAAAGGAACATGGACATGTACTTGTAATACAATTAGGGGTGGGAGTTTCGGGTATTTTTTTCAATTCGGGAACCCGACGATTTTTCGGGCGGGTTCCCGGTTACCCGAAAATCATATAACATAAAATACAATCTTATATTTACCCTTAAGAAGCTATTAACACTGGGAAAAACTCGAAAGCGCATCAGTGCAGTGGGGCGCTACATGGATATTTACATGTAGATATTGAATGGCTGGTTGACGTTATCTACCGCCTTGTCATGTTACATGTACATACATGAGTAATCATTAAATACTTATTTTCGGGAAACGGGCATGTAATATTTTGACCCGGGACCCGATGCTCTCGGGCGGGACCCGGGTACCCGGTTTTTAGTCCCAGCACTAAATACAACCAGCAAGATTTCTTCAGTATTTGCCTCTGCCTACATGGATAATATGCTGCTGATATAGCACTTTCCTATTCTCTGTGAAACTATTTTACCGAGTCTGGAAGATTAAAATATACATGTATTTGTACACTAACCCTAGAGCTGGACAAGTAAAATATAAGTACCGGTAAACAGAGTGGAGGTAGACTGAACAATAAGGTATTTTCGATTGTGTGGACGAGGACGCCATTCTCGTTCTCTAGCGGTGCCAAACGCTTGCTGTCTACTCGTCCCGTCTACTCGTCCCGTCCACCTTGCTAGAACCCATTTTGATATTAGTTGACACATGTTCACTACACCATGACGTCATGGCCCCGCCCCCTCCCATCCCCCGATCGCTCGTAGCATTCGAACCCTGAACCTTAAACGCGAGTGCAGTAAAGAAAGAGAATACTGCGACAGTCTGACCAGACACCTTTACCACTAGACCACGAGCAATTGACAGCGAATGATCTTGCTGCACTAGATCTATTACTTAGTTTCTTAAGCCGCTTTATACCTCCGCTCCATACAAATCGTATCTATACCTCCGTTCTGCTGTTTTTTTTATATCCTAGGTAGGATTCTTGCCAATTTGAGGATTTAATACTGGGCATATTAGCCATAATAGCCGATTCTCCAATAGGATCTGTATCATCTTGATCAAGTGAAATTTTCAGGCTGTTTTTGGCATGTTTGGCCAGCGATCTTGCTCCTCTCCAGCACACATACATGTATGTGCTAAATATCACACACTTGCTGCGTCTATGAAAGGCAATTCATAGCAGTACGAAGGTGCAAAGTGCGAGGTTACATGTACAAATGTAACTGCAATGACCTCACATACAGTGTATGTGACTGTGAGTGCCATCCGGAGACCCTGCAAATACAAATTACAATGCAACGCAATCAATACGCCAAATATCTGATGTGATTGAGCAACAAGTACGGTTTATCATTGACATTGACATGATTGAGCCTGAGGTTTGGCATTTGCCAAAATTAAGCCAAAAAGAATATTGATTTCCCTTTATTTTTTGTGAGATTATCATTATTAGGAATCATGGTGAAAATCACCTCAGTCAGCTTCAAATTCAAGATATGCATTCATTTATTATACATGTCCTGCATGTGCACAGCTTTAAGCTTAGGACCCTTCATGCCCATGATGCCCTTTCTCATTTTGTCAAACAAACTTTGACATGTTAATTGTTATCGATCATGTCGATATCGACTTGAAAATGTTGGTTACTTATTTATTGTAATATTATTATTTTATATTAAGTTATTTATTGACATTCATTCGCTCCAATTTTCTCAAACTAAGATTCAACTTCAGAATATGTAGAACCAAGGTAGATAAAATAAGTTCACCTAAACTACAGAATCAAATGTTTGGTAGCCACTGACATGACTGAAAACAAAGTGCTTAGCTTTTGTTTTGGTCGCCCCATCAAGCCTCAACTCAAGCCTTGTCAAGCCCAAGGCCAAGGCATCATGATCATACTTTTCGTAGCGTAGCCGGAGGCACAAGCTCCCCACGCACTCTCGGGTTAGTCCAGGCAGGGAAGTGTTAGGCCAACTCACCATGCTCACTCTGCGTTGTCGTCATACTGGACAGGCAGACAGACAGGCACGATCAACTCAGCAGTTGTTTCCAAATCAGAAATATAAATAGCATTAACAGTATCAGCAGTAACACAGCTAGGTCTGCTCTTTACGACTTAGCTGATGTGGATCATACATTTGACAAAAGCTGTAAATTAGCACCTCAGAAATTAAGTCACTGTACGATTGTTGCGGGCGCGCGATCGTACCGTGCAAAACATCATTTTGTATTGCAAACCGTAGGGAAGTCATATTTTGCGGAGAGAATCAACTCTAGGTACTTCCGTAGTACCGTACGCTCGATGTGCATGGATTAAATTATTTTGATCGAACGGGCGGAGGTTAATACTTCTTTTCTTTTTTGTTTTATGTATTTATTCAAACAAAATCAATCACAATCACAATATTTACAATAAATTAAATGAATGATTTGGGGTTTTTTTTATAATGAAGGGGTGACACACACTAAAAAGAAGAAAAGAGACAGAAAGAGACAGAAATTGCAGCAGAATCCTGAAAACATGAATCATGACTGGGGAAAAAATGCAGCCATGGGGAGTCAGGAAAGTTCCCGAAACCCCCACGAGGACACCGACATGAAAAATGATGGACATAAAATACTAGGCCAGAATGCCTAATCTCAAAGCATATAATTATCACTTGCTTTCTTGGCTTGCTCGAGTATGCAATGATCATCTGATGGCCATTGTGGAATTTTATTTTTAATCTGTTCGAAAACTTGAGAACTTTTGAAATTTTACCAACAAAAGTGTATAATACCAACACCGACATCAGTATTGGAAGACATCATAATTACTGATGGAAATTCTAACAAAAAATCTGATAGTATATATTTCCTGTTAAAAAGCTTCATTTGGTCATGATTCCCTTATAGCCCTAGCCAACTCCAAAAACCAATATCGGCCTATATACTCTATTATTATTATTATCATTAGTTTACATACATGTGCAATTACAAAGAAAAACAAAGAAAAGAATCCAGAAAGGCTGAAACAGATACATGTATAATTTAAACCCCCACGTGTAGTTGACAAGTTTGTTTGGGGCAGGCAAACTAAATCATTTTTAAATGAAAAATGAAATAAGGAAGATCAAAAGTATGTTCTCATTGGATATTAAAGGATCATAATAGGGGAAAATATCAAGCCTGAGGAAGGTCAATAGATAATTGCACTGGCTTGAAATGGTACAGTGAATGTCATAGTTAATTATTGTCATTTTTACCAACAAATGGTGTACAGCTACTAATATATGTCAAAAAATAGCCAAATAAAAAAAAAAGACAAAAGAAAATTACCAAAAACAGTCAAAATATGAGCCTTGCCTGAAATCACCCTCTTCGCTCGCTCGAGAAAAATGCAGTCGAATTGTCAAATTAGTACGATCTCTGTGGATTTTTTTTTCTATCTTGATACCGTTCCAATCATTGAATTGTCAGGAAAACAGGCAAGGCTTTGAGGGGTCAAATCTTAATGTTTTGTTGTAGTTTAGCTTTGTTTCATTGCTTCTTACACTTTTATTTAATTAATTTTATACATGTACATTGTTTGTTATAGTCGAGCAATATTCTAGTTTCCATTACACCCACGTTACGGAATAAGTGTCTGTGCAAATCAGTGCATAATATTGTACGCTTGTTGTAGTTGTGTTTTGTTTTGTTTTTTAAGCAGACATACTGTAAATATTGTATATATTTGTATATTTTATAGTTGTTCATGTTTATACAAACTGATTGTGAATTAGTGTTTCTCCAATACCCTGGAAGGGGTGACATAGGAAATAAAATCATTCACGGTCATTGTCATTGTCATTGTCAACTTGATGTCTATCGGGTTGGTACCCACACACCACATCGGGTCGGTACGCCCGTACATGTATGCCCCTTTCGTACTAAAAAGAGACCGGCCATGCCTTTTGCGTGTTTAGTGTAGCTGACCTATTTATCTCAGTAATCTAAGCCTCCTGGCGCAAGAGTATAGTTTGCGCATGTGCAAAGCATACGGGGTGTCCCCCAAAAAACTTGACAATGAAATTCAAATCTCTGAAAGTAGACCTTTGTCATGTAGAAGAAATTTTTATAAAAATCTCGAGGTAGTTGTTGTAGATTATCATTTAGACTTGATGTGAATTTAATACCGATTTGAGAAAGAACAGAGAAGTTGGACTTGTTATCTGCCGGTTATCAGCTTATCAGCTCCATTTTATCTTTAATGATCTATTAGGTTAGGGGTCATTTTAACTTTCCATTCTTCCCCCATGTCTTCTCTTTACTGTTTCGATGCTTCTCACAAACCACCATTAACTCTGATCTCGGATTTGTTCATTTAAATATGCTCTTGATTCAGTATATGAAGGACGTGTCTTCCATTTTTTATATGAAAAAAAATATATTACTTTCGTTGGATTGCAATATAGTTTTATACAACTGGAATTGTTTCATTACAATGACATTACTTGCATATCAATTTAAAAAAAAAAAAATCTCAAAACTCACTTATTGTTTCTAAAAAATAATTGTTAACTACGATTTTACTCATCATCATGCTACAAGAAGCTGAAAATACCCTTGAGTAGTTTGGCACTGCCTATTGAAGATTTTTTTGTAAACTTCATGATTTAAATTTCATTCTTCAAAATGTGTTTCGCTATATTTTGTGCTACTTGGATGATAGTATTTATTACGTTATTTCTGTTGAACTTGATTTGTTTTTATTGTGATGTGATTAATTTTGTACAAACTTTGGAAAAATTGAACATTCAATCAGCCTTTTAGCTGCAAGTCTTAATAAACCATCATAAGTCAATTCGATTCGATTCATTCAATTAGAAGGTCCCATACCAGGCATGTTGGCTCAGTTGGTTAAAGCGCCCGCCTCATGAACGGGAGGTCGCGATTTCGAACACCGGCCGAGTCACACCAAAGACATCAAAAATGGGACCTTCTTCCTCCTAGCTAGTCAGGCGCTGGGTATATTAGAATGGAGAAGGGCAATAATAACATATTATGTTATGCAGGGCCCGCTGGAAGAGCAGTTTGATAACTGAAGTGGCTATACCCTGGTAAATAAAACGTTATTATCACTATATTATTATTCGTCGATCGGCTGTGTATAGCTGTCTCGTGCACGCTGTCTACGCCCCCCCCCCCCCACCCCCGGATTTTCATTCTCTTTTGTTTCCACCATCTTGCATTTTTACTTTACTTTCACACTTTAGTTTTTCTTGTGGGTAGAGGCAATGGTCCTTCTACCTCAACTCACTTATCAATTCTCTCTTATCAATATTTCGCTTCTCGTATGCTTTATGAAATTAGTAGGCCTGTTATTGAACGACGCAATTGTGATTGAGTTATATAAGTCGCTGGACATGTAAGATACAAGCTTTGCTTTTAAACATGTCCAACTATTTTCAACATCACTTCGGTCAATATTGATATGTGCATCATATACTTTACTTATTGATATTTAATCATGTGCCCATATCTATGGAAAAGCATCATTGTTATATTATTGTTGTTATTGTAATTATTTTATGTTATGCACTATATACGATCGAAAACAGTAAATAAATCTGAAATCCGTGATCCGAATTACAAATGAAACTTAATCTATACTTTCCGTTCAGATATAGGACATAAAGTTTCACGCCAGGAGGCCTACATAATTTAAAGGGATGTATAAAACTGTTTTAGTTGTTTTAAATCCATTTCCTTCTGTTTTGTGAATCAAAGGTGACACCAACAAAAAAGGCATTTTTATTAAAGGGGGCTCTCAGAAGGTGAACACAAAGCGGAAACATTGGGGTTGTAAAACAATCTAATAATTAAAGAAAATGATAAGACATTTAAAGTTACAACGATGTTAACAGACGTTGTCCGAGCTGCTTGATTTGGGGGTAAACTGCAGGCCTACAGTAAATACGATCGAAAGTAGCGAGCAAGCTTTGGGGAGAGTTTTAGAAAGCTGCTAACATGCTAAGGAGTGGTAAATGCTTTGCTTTGGGGAAAGTGTGCAATGTTTCATCATTGTACTTACTGTGTCTTGGGGGGAGGGGTTCCTTCTTTCTTTTTTCTTTTTTTCGTCTTGGTTGGCTTGTGGTGCTTTACAGTATACTGGGATTTTAAATCCCTTATATTGTCCAAATAAAGAGTTGTATTTTGGGGGTCCGCTCGCTATTCATAAAGACCGCTATTCATTTAACACGCGTTATGAATAGTGGTCCTTATGAATGGAGGTCCTTCTGAATAGCGAGGTAATTTGTCCGTGGTTTGCTCGCTATTTAGAAGGACCGATATTCATACAAAACCGCTATTCATTAAGTCACGCGTCATGGATAACGGTCCTTATGGATAAGTGGTCCTTAAATGAATAACGGTCCTTATGACTAGCGAGGTTACCCCGTATTTTTACTAGAAAAAAACACATGGGTTAAACTTTGAAAGGTTACGGACACGTTATTGAAATTCAGAAGGACACGGCTATCAGATGTGATTGGTCATTACCTTGAGTTTCAAATGAATAGTTTAAAAGTGCATTTTTTGAAAAGAGATATTTGGTGTGGGTTTTGGGGAAGTAATGGATGTTTGACTTGAGATGCGCAAACAGTTTATAAAGGGCACCTTGCAAAGGTCACATTCTTTTGAATATCCTCTATTGAACATGACTTGTTGAAAACCTCAGACGCTCCATGAGTGACGGTACATGGTATAGTGGTAAATAGGGGAACTTTTATTGGTATTCAAAAGTGACACCTTTTAGGCATTATGTCATCCATGTCTTTTTTTGCAATATTATACTCTATTAGAATAGGAGAGAGCATAAAGTTGTAGAAGGGCACGCGTATAATAGTATATAGATACGAAGATGGTTCTTCTAGAAGGGCAGTAGAGAACATGTACTGGCGGATTAAAGGGCATTTATTTTAGTATAAGAAGGGGCAGCTTTCCTAGGTCTATGGGACTTATCAAGGAGAGGGAAACATTTATGCTGCCGCCTCCTAAAAGTGAGGGCGTTGTGAACCTTCTGCCCCAGCTACACTGCCCTATATCATGTATATTGTGATGGTAGCAATAGGGGAATTGGAAATTATGTTTATATTACAAAAAGATTACAATTAAGATTTTTTAAAGCTAAATAGGGCTCGGGGGGGGGGGGGCTTTAGAAGGGTACATTTCGTTTTCGAAAAGGGTAAATATAGGTAAAAACAGAGGCACCTATCAGAAGTGAAAGAGACACCTTTGGCATACTTGAAAAGAGGGCGGGCGGCACTGTAGCCGTGCCCCCATTAATTATATTCGACAATAGTCCACCTCATTACATGACTGTATTGAAATACGTTCTGAAATATTGGTGTAAAAATACTGCAAACAACGAGACTGTACAATACATAATATCCACAGCCCCCCCCCCCCCCCATACACACTATCTCTCTCTTTTTGCCTTTATTTAATTTCTCCATCCCTCTTCATTTCTGTCACTCTCTCTCTCTCTTTCCCTCTCTCTGTTTATCTGACTATATCTCTTCATCTCTCTCTCTCTCTCTGACTATATCTCTTCCCCCCTCTCTCTCTCTCTCTCTCTCTATCTCACTAATATGTCTCTTCCTTTCTCTCTCTCTCTCTCACTCTATCTCTTCCTTTCTCTCACTCTCTCTCTCTCTCTCTCACTCTATATCTCACCCCCTCCCCCCTTCGCTTTCTATTTCACTATATTCCTTTCTCTCTTTCTCTCATTAACATAATGAAGCGTAAATCGTCATCAAATTATGCTTATTTCCTCAATTTTATTTGACACTCAGTAATCAACACAAAATAATGTGGAAACAATAAATCATCAATAGAAAATATTTTTATATATTTTTATAAAGCACCTGGATTTCATAAGCCTTATTGAGACATGGTTTTCACTTTCATATAAATTGCACTTGATAGCACGCATTTAAGAAGAATGATGTTAACCAGAGGCACTCAAAGAAAGACATGGCAAGAAATGGCATAACATGTTATACGTCACACATCATCGATAAAACGGCTAAAGTCTGATCGTAGAAATATCAACAACAAAAGTACAAGTGAAATGTATTTCACATGCTGGACTATTAGACCCTTTGCTTAAACATTAACCAAGTTAAAACACTGTGGGAACTTCATTGTAGATTTTAAATATGATCATGATAATAAAGGAATAATTGTTCCGATGTAAAACAAAAAAAAAATATCTGCATTTGATAACGTGGCCTTTCGGTCTCTAATAATCGCATTCTTCCTCTTCTTCCCCGCCATCGAGTGAGTCGATGCCGACCTCTTCGTAGTCCTTCTCGAGAGCGGCCAAATCCTCACGAGCTTCTGCAAACTCACCTTCCTCCATACCCTCACCGACGTACCAATGGACGAAAGCACGCTTGGCGTACATCAGATCGAACTTGTGGTTCAAGCGACCCCAGGCCTCGGCGATGGCGGTAGTGTTGCTCAACATGCAGACGGCACGCTGAACTTTGGCAAGATCACCACCAGGGACGACGGTGGGTGGCTGGTAGTTGATACCAACCTTGAAGCCAGTTGGACACCAGTCCACGAACTGGATGGTACGCTTGGTCTTGATGGTAGCGATGGCGGCGTTGACATCCTTGGGGACGACATCACCACGGTATAGGAGACAGCAGGCCATGTACTTGCCGTGACGGGGATCACACTTGACCATCTGATTCTGGGGCTCGAAGCAGGAAGTGGTTATCTCCGAAACACTAAGCTGTTCGTGGAAAGCCTTCTCAGAAGAGATGACTGGTGCGTACGTGACAAGAGGGAAGTGGATTCTTGGATACGGCACCAAGTTGGTCTGGAACTCCGTCAGATCGACGTTGAGGGCACCATCGAATCGCAGAGAGGCGGTGATGGAGGACACAATCTGACCAATCAGACGGTTGAGATTCTGGTATGACGGACGCTCGATGTCGAGGTTGCGACGGCATATGTCGTAGATGGCCTCGTTGTCGACCATGAAGGCACAGTCGGAGTGCTCTAGGGTGGTGTGTGTTGTCAAGATGGAGTTGTAGGGCTCGACAACGGCAGTGGAAACCTGAGGTGCAGGATAGATGGCGAACTCCAACTTCGACTTCTTGCCGAAGTCGACGGAGAGACGCTCCATGAGAAGAGCGTTGAGCCCGGATCCAGTTCCACCACCGAAGCTGTGGAAAATGAGGAAGCCCTGGAGACCACTGCAATTGTCCGCCTGAGGAAATAATGACAGGGGAAATTATCAGTTCATGTGATATATTTGCAGTTACCATATTAACGTCTTTATAGGCCTATCTTATGTTGCTTAATGTTTGTTCAGCGACATTTGACATGTTTGAACTGAATTATCATGGATCTATATATGACATGTATAATGGCTTTGACATTTCAAGGCCTCCTAAACAAGGTGTTTTCTTTGAATTTAATTTTGTCAGCATAGTCAGATATCTATATTGATAGTCTTACCAATCGTCGGATCCTGTCCATGACGTTGTCGATGTGTTCTCGACCGATGGTGTAGTGACCACGGGCGTAGTTGTTGGCAGCATCCTCCTTGCCGGTGATCAACTGCTCAGGGTGGAAGAGTTGACGGTAGGTACCAGTACGGACCTCATCTGAAATTAAGAAGGATTATCACACGTTTTGATAATTCTATCTCACAACAGTACTGCATTTTTTTTTTTCAAAGTTCAATTATACTTGGATTTGCATGTCCCCTCATCTGTTTCATCTCTCTCTCTCTCTCTCTCTCTCTCTCTCTCTTTCTCTCTCGATCTCTCTTCGTTTTTTATGGCATATTCATATGACAGGTCTTTGGACTGCATGTCTTTCTGTGAGGCTATATTCTTTATAGTCTTAGCACAATATGAGCACTTGATATTTCTCCCATATAAAGTAAACGAGTAATGTGCTACAAATTAACAAATTTCATATTTTCTTCTCTAAATAGAATGCTCATGCAGCTAATTAGCAGTTACCGTGATTACAGAATTTTAGGAATAGTGTCTATATGTGTTTACCATAATGAAAGTAGGCTTATACAAACAACGCATTATTGAAATATGATATTCTTAGATACATGTATATGAACATTTTGCTTGAAACTTTGCCTTTCTTTCTGCGAAAATTTACCACGAAGTGTGCCTCCAAAAAAGAGACGTTCAAAATTTCTTCCTGAACAAAAATCAATAGCGAAAATGAAAATATGCCGATCCAAGAAACCTCACAAGAAATCTTACGAGCATAAGGACTCTTACCAACTACAGAAGGCTCGAGGTCGACGAACACGGCACGGGGTACGTGCTTCCCGGAGCCGGTCTCGCTGAAGAAGGTGTTGAAGGCATCGTTCTCCTTGCCGACTGAAGTGTCACTAGGCATCCTACCATCAGGCTGGATGCCGTGCTCCAGGCAGTACAACTCCCAGCAGGAGTTTCCCATCTGGACACCGGCCTGTCCGACATGGATGGAGATACATTCACGCTGTGGTAAGGGAGAAAGTTGGGGAACAAAACAGGATCATTGGATAAGCAAACCATTTCTCTGAATATATTAGAATGTCAAATGCGTGAAGTGGTCATTTGATCATTCAAGCTCAATTAAATCGTCGATGTTGCCAGTCGTCAACATTTATGTAACTGCAGGTACGTATCTGTCAAAAATGTGCTTTGGGAAATGATTTATAGATGGGTGTGTGTACTGTGTGTTCGTCATTAGCAACGTTGGAAATAAACGGTTCCGTGTGTAATTTGTTTTGTTTGTTGTGCCCCCCCCCCCCCCCCCCCCCCCCCATTAAGAAGAATGATTAAAGCATCCACTATACAATCAGTCTGGCGACTATTCTGTTGTACGCCGTAATTCAAGGTGGCGCACTTTACAAAACATCTTAGTTGAAAAATTGACCGTCTGCATCGATACGAGTCATGTCATGTGCCCGTGAAAATATCCATGGTTGATGATAATTATGTTAAAGGAACAAAATGGGTCGGATGCTGCAAAAAAACAAGATAATCAAAAGTAATAGCCTACAGCAAGCAATAGATGCTACCATTGTATAGTTACCTGTGGAGCTTGTTTAGTGTACAATTTCGTAATCTTCTCCATGGTGCTAAATATAATTATAAACGGTCCTCAATAAATAATTAAGTATAGTGGCAGCCAGAGATCAAATGGCCTATCCTGAATTAAGTGGATCCCGACTTTCGCAAAAAGTGCCGAATTCCGTCGCATAAATTTCCAATGTAATCCATGCAACTCTTCTAGACGTTATGCGTGATAAATTTGTAATCGCCTGCCTATGTAGCAAGGTTTTGTGTAGGACCCTCGTTGTTCTAAGATGGTGATAGGATACTAAAGATTAAGTGTAAGAAGTTGCCTAAATTGGATACTTTGAATCACTTCCGCAACAGGCTGCCTGTATGGGGTGACACGGGAATTCGCTAATTATCGCCGGGGAATAGTCATGCAGACAATAGGCATTTTGCCATGTGTTAAGCCGCAGTTAGAGAGTGTTGGGGCTCAGTCAGTGTTCTAAAATGTACTACATTTTTCAGAGGGTTACAATTCGTATTTTTTAATGTTTCGTTTCGTGCTAAAGTCTTATTTCATTGATCAGAATCAAAGAAATTGAAACACGCCTACAGCTAAATCGGCTATTTGGGGAATATCAGCGCAGTTTAACATTCATGCTATTAAAACTGAGTCGACCTGATAAATCTAGATTAAAGTGTAGTTTAATACCACACAAGCACATTGCGTATATGCTTGTATACATGCATATAATTATATACGCAATATATGCACAATGTTATGTGCGTATGTAGTGGGGTTATGTGGTAAATGCTCTCGTATGATAGCTGACAGGGGGAGCAAAGTGCGCCGGGGGGGGGGGGGGGGGTCAAACTCAATATTTGCTTCTCCGCGTGTGCCACCATCATGTATATTGTGACCATGCCATGAAGTATTGGCCTTGCGTGATTGAGAGTGAGAGAGAAAATGTTTAAAATATAGGAAGATAATATAGATACAGGCATTGTTATATAGTTACAGTTTTAATCATTTTGGTAAAAAAAAAATAGCATGCCGTTTATTTTCGAAATACTCGGTAACTATCATTCAATGGACTTATTCTATAGTCGAATGAATTCACTTACACATTTAGACCTATATTATCTTGATGAAGTTTTTTTGAAATGACCATTAAGCCATTATTAGCAATATTATTCATGATGAAAAGCAAAACCTTCCTCATTCGTAATACATGTAACGACTTCAGGGGGAAATTATCTTAATCATTCATTGAGTGGTTATTTCCGAAGAGATATTTCACTCTATAGTTACATTCCCCTGATTAGACTAAATCTAAGATGTTATTGTACTTAATCGCATATATATGCATACTTCTCTTTAACAATGGAAAGCAAGGCAATTAATCCAAGCCCGTATTTCATTTCCTTGATCTGTATAACCATACGGCCAGGATGGTGTTTTATATCTAATTTCCAGGTACTTTGACTAAGATATAGGAATGGCTTTATCCTTTCCAGAGTCACGAGATATCATTATATCCGGCATAAACATGTTAAAGGTACTAGTTGTCTATTGAAAATGCTGACATGGTCGTGAAGGTTTACAGCGGGATTGTTAATTGATTTGGCTCCAAGGCCCTACGCACCAGAAATTTCAAAATCATACTTTTTTTAAAATAGGGTTTTAGACTTTTAAATGATCAAATAATAAAAAGTGATCATCTTGCCCCCCCCCCCCCCCCAGGAAAAAATTTCTGCGTACGGCCTTGTTTGCCTCAGAATAATAGTAAAAGTTAAAGAAATCATATCGGAAAGCTTCAAGGAAAGTGATCAAATTTTAAATGAATAATAAAGATTTCTTATCGTACGGCCGTATGAATAACCCCCCCCCCCCCCCCCCCCAAAAAAATAAATAAATAAATAAATAAAATAAAAATTAAAAAAAGATACCGATTTAAAAAAAAACTTGACCCATAATCAGCGATAATCACGCCATGTAACACATCATGTGACAGCAGCATGCCCAGGGCAGTTTGGATTCGAAACAAGGCGTATCCGGAAAAGAATGGTTAGTTCTCAATGCACAGGTGGCCATAAATATCCGAGCCTTTCTCTCTTTCTTTTAATTGGAAATCCATCGATAAAAATGGATTTATTTAGATGGGGCACGAGTGTTTTGTGTCGGATAAAAGTTGGCATTATCCCTCTCCCGACATACCCAGCCATTTTGTTACTTAGTTTTTAACATTGATGTGGTGCTTTCAATAAAATAACCACAAAAGTAACACAACAGTTTACAAGCGAGCTTTATTGAAATTACCCTAAATCTTCATCAAACAGTCAATTTCTTCGATACAATGTATAATTTTCTTGTCATATACCTGTTTTATTACGGTGTACAGAGTATTTTTGCAAAACACTTTTGGAATATAGTTTTTAAATGCTCTAAAAGAACTTGTCATTGTCAGATTATGTTTATAATTGTTTTGTGGTCAACATCAAACCAAGGGATATGACACGGAAGTTACAAAATTCATGCGGAAGGCTCTTTCAAATTTATGCAATACGTTCGATAATGTAAATGCTATCTCTTCTGTACAATCGCAATTTCCGTAAAGAGGATCACTTCATTATTGTAACATAAAAAGGCTTTATAACTGTTTCTTGATGAGATGTGCTCAAACATTTTGTTTTGATCTCCTGTAAACATAGGAGGGGTGTCTTTTAGAATGTCCATCTATATCAGTGGGAAAAATTAGGGTGGCACACCTTGTCCGCACCCCTCGCACCCCCTTTTAAAGCCCAATGTGGCATATCTTATAGATACACAAAGAAAAATGTGCTATACTCCCTATTGTATCTTGTGCCCGGCCCTCTCTTTACAGAATTCTGGATCCGCCCCTGTCTCAAAGCATAACTTCCTTGAAAGTATCGCCGTGATCACAGTTATGAATATAGGATAATTATATGCTAAAGGCGTACAACATTGTATTGATTTTCAGTTTCGGTTCAAGTATGCAGGGCTCGCATAGACAGCAAGTGAAGTGAGGAAGTATATATGTAATAAAAACAGCTCTTCTTTGTATGATGTAAATTTTCTATAACCATGCGGTTTATTTGTATACAAATAACATGAGAGGCATGCACGATATCATTATCATTACTTTAATGATATGTCAAAAACTGAACGCTGAATGAGATTGTTCTTTAAGTGCAATTCAAAACCCCATAGTGCAATGACGAAGGCAAATTTATAGCGACTTATTATTAAAAAAAGAATTCACTATAATTATGCTGTCATTCTACTACAATAATCTGTAAATGATATAATGCCTTAACAAATTCCTATTAAAATACGTCTTGTGAAAATAAGGCAAGTTTTAATAAATCAAAGAAGTTGACAGGGTTTGTCTGCAGTCGATAATGTCGGTTCACAAAAAAGACAAGCATTTAGTGTTTCTGCTGTTAATTTTGCCCATAAATTAGACATAACAGTAGACACATTCTGTTGGGTATGCAAGATCTCACCGACTAGATCTAATTCAATTAAAACATGTATTTTTTCGGCATATACTTAAGACCATAAACAGTATAAATGAACAACAGGATATTATGGATTGTATAACTTACCATATCGAAGGAGGTGTGGCTTTAACAACAACGTAGTTGTTGTATTTTTTAATGTTTCGTTTCGTGCTAAAGTCTTATTTCATTGATCAGAATCAAAGAAATTGAAACACGCCTACAGCTAAATCGGCTATTTGGGGAATATCAGCGCAGTTTAACATTCATGCTATTAAAACTGAGTCGACCTGATAAATCTAGATTAAAGTGTAGTTTAATACCACACAAGCACATTGCGTATTATGCTTGTATACATGCATATAATTATATACGCAATATATGCACAATGTTATGTGCGTATGTAGTGGGGTTATGTGGTAAATGCTCTCGTATGATAGCTGACAGGGGGAGCAAAGTGCGCCGGGGGGGGGGGGGGGGGGGGGGGGGGGTCAAACTCAATATTTGCTTCTCCGCGTGTGCCACCATCATGTATATTGTGACCATGCCATGAAGTATTGGCCTTGCGTGATTGAGAGTGAGAGAGAAAATGTTTAAAAAATAGGATATAGGATAAGATAATATAGATACAGGCATTGTTATATAGTTACAGTTTTAATCATTTTGGTAAAAAAAAAATAGCATGCCGTTTATTTTCGAAATACTCGGTAACTATCATTCAATGGACTTATTCTATAGTCGAATGAATTCACTTACACATTTAGACCTATATTATCTTGATGAAGTTTTTTTGAGCCATTATTAGCAATATTATTCATGATGAAAAGCAAAACCTTCCTCATTCGTAATACATGTAACGATTTCAGGGGGGAAATTATCTTAATCATTCATTGAGTGGTTATTTCCGAAGAGATATTTCACTCTATAGTTACATTCCCTTGTGGTCAATACATTAGACTAAATCTAAGATGTTATTGTACTTAATCGCATATGCATACTTCTCTTTAACAATGGAAAGCAAGGCAATTAATCCAAGCCCGTATTTCATTTCCTTGATCTGTATAACCATACGGCCAGGATGGTGTTTTATATCTAATTTCCAGGTACTTTGACTAAGATATAGGAATGGCTTTATCCTTTCCAGAGTCACGAGATATCATTATATCCGGCATAAACATGTTAAAGGTACTAGTTGTCTATTGAAAATGCTGACATGGTCGTGAAGGTTTATAGCGGGATTGT
Organism: Heliocidaris erythrogramma; assembly: GCA_025617745.1. NCBI lineage: Eukaryota > Metazoa > Echinodermata > Echinoidea > Camarodonta > Echinometridae > Heliocidaris > Heliocidaris erythrogramma. Next base: position 25,718,908 of record CM046858.1, read on the forward strand.
TAATTGATTTGGCTCCAAGGCCCTACGCACCAGAAATTTCAAAATCATACTTTTTTTAAAATAGGGTTTTAGACTTTTAAATGATCAAATAATAAAAAGTGATCATCTTGCCCCCCCCCCCCCCCCAGGAAAAAATTTCTGCGTACGGCCTTGTTTGCCTCAGAATAATAGTAAAAGTTAAAGAAATCATATCGGAAAGCTTCAAGGAAAGTGATCAAATTTTAAATGAATAATAAAGATTTCTTATCGTACGGCCGTATGAATAACCCCCCCCCCCCCCCACAAAAAAATAAATAAATAAATAAATAAAATAAAAATTAAAAAAAGATACCGATTTAACAAAAACTTGACCCATAATCAGCGATAATCACGCCATGTAACACATCATGTGACAGCAGCATGCCCAGGGCAGTTTGGATTCGAAACAAGGCGTATCCGGAAAAGAATGGTTAGTTCTCAATGCACAGGTGGCCATAAATATCCGAGCCTTTCTCTCTTTCTTTTAATTGGAAATCCATCGATAAAAATGGATTTATTTAGATGGGGCACGAGTGTTTTGTGTCGGATAAAAGTTGGCATTATCCCTCTCCCGACATACCCAGCCATTTTGTTACTTAGTTTTTAACATTGATGTGGTGCTTTCAATAAAATAACCACAAAAGTAACACAACAGTTTACAAGCGAGCTTTATTGAAATTACCCTAAATCTTCATCAAACAGTCAATTTCTTCGATACAATGTATAATTTTCTTGTCATATACCTGTTTTATTACGGTGTACAGAGTATTTTTGCAAAACACTTTTGGAATATAGTTTTTAAATGCTCTAAAAGAACTTGTCATTGTCAGATTATGTTTATAATTGTTTTGTGGTCAACATCAAACCAAGGGATATGACACGGAAGTTACAAAATTCATGCGGAAGGCTCTTTCAAATTTATGCAATACGTTCGATAATGTAAATGCTATCTCTTCTGTACAATCGCAATTTCCGTAAAGAGGATCACTACATTATTGTAACATAAAAAGGCTTTATAACTGTTTCTTGATGAGATGTGCTCAAACATTTTGTTTTGATCTCCTGTAAACATAGGAGGGGTGTCTTTTAGAATGTCCATCTATATCAGTGGGAAAAATTAGGGTGGCACACCTTGTCCGCACCCCTCGCACCCCCTTTTAAAGCCCAATGTGGCATATCTTATAGATACACAAAGAAAAATGTGCTATACTCCCTATTGTATCTTGTGCCCGGCCCCTCTCTTTACAGAATTCTGGATCCGCCCCTGTCTCAAAGCATAACTTCCTTGAAAGTATCGCCGTGATCACAGTTATGAATATAGGATAATTATATGCTAAAGGCGTACAACATTGTATTGATTTTCAGTTTCGGTTCAAGTATGCAGGGCTCGCATAGACAGCAAGTGAAGTGAGGAAGTATATATGTAATAAAAACAACTCTTCTTTGTATGATGTACAATTTTCTATAACCATGCGGTTTATTTGTATACAAATAACATGAGAGGCATGCACGATATCATTATCATTACTTTAATGATATGTCAAAAACTGAACGCTGAATGAGATTGTTCTTTAAGTGCAATTCAAAACCCCATAGTGCAATGACGAAGGCAAATTTATAGCGACTTATTATTAAAAAAAGAATTCACTATAATTATGCTGTCATTCTACTACAATAATCTGTAAATGATATAATGCCTTAACAAATTCCTATTAAAATACGTCTTGTGAAAATAAGGCAAGTTTTAATAAATCAAAGAAGTTGACAGGGTTTGTCTGCAGTCGATAATGTCGGTTCACAAAAAAGACAAGCATTTAGTGTTTCTGCTGTTAATTTTGCCCATAAATTAGACATAACAGTAGACACATTCTGTTGGGTATGCAAGATCTCACCGACTAGATCTAATTCAATTAAAACATGTATTTTTTCGGCATATACTTAAGACCATAAACATTATAAATGAACAACAGGATATTATGGATTGTATAACTTACCATATTGAAGGAGGTGTGGCTTTAACAACAACGAAGAAAGAAAGAGAAGGGGTCGTAATAATTGATATTCTGGCAGATTATTGTTTGGTCGTCGTCTTCTCAGAACCGTGTTCGATGCGCGGACCAAGAAGCGAGCGGGAGGTTGAACCGAGAGTGGCGAGTATCAAGAAGTGAGTTGGACTTATCGACTAGCGCCAGGTTTTATACGAACTTTGAACGTCCGGGGTGAACGCTTTAACAGGAAGAAGCTGTTGAAGATTTTTTTTTTTTTTTAACGTTGAGGGTTCTGAATAATGACAGGCGATTTCTTTCTTTTTCTCCGTTTAGTCTATTTCTGCCCCCATTTGCCTTTTCGGAATGTGGAGCCGGGGGGGGGGGGGGAGGAGGAGGAGGGGTCTTCATAATTTGGATAACTTTTTTTCATTTGTTCATTTCATCTTGCCATACCTCCATTTTTCAAGCCGTATGAAGCTTTCATAATAGGCTACATAATATATTATGTACATGTCTGTCCTCATTATGAACGGCGTTTAATTAACACAAAGCAAGATTTTCCCAAAATCAATTGCACCAATATTGAAGCACGATAAATCATTGTTATATGATTGAAACACAACACTCTAAAAAATAGAGTGTTAAATCACCATTTAAAAGGGCCGAGGAGTGACCACGGTAGATTAACACGCAGTGGATGCAACATTAAATGCTGATTCCAGCTTTTTAGAAGAGTTAATCTGCCTCTTTGTTTTAAATCTCCCTTGATAGAGGCATATCCATGCACTAAACCGTGGTCATGGTGGGCCAGATCAGACACCACCATTCAAGTTTGCAGGGCCACATATCGTTAGGGGATAAAAGAAAGTTCTATGATATATTTATACCGTAGATCTCCTCATACAGGCGTACGAGGCAAAGATCTGAAGGCGCGCACATTCGGGCACCAAGTTGGTCGATTTTGCATTAGTTTGTACTAGTTTGATGACAAGAGACGTCAGCACACCTCATCCCCCTCCTAAAAGAGTGGGTGGGCCCGTATGGTGTTACAGCATCATGAGGAAAGTGCCTACTAGATAATATGAGGGGCATGCCCCTAGTAGTCCCCCTAAACCAAACGTGAAGCTGTGGAAGGAAACCATCTTACATTTTTGCCCCCATTCCCCATTTATCAAATTTCTGGATATGCCTCTGCTATATGATCTTTTTAAAGGTTATAATATGAATAAAATCTCCAAAATCAATGTGTTCGGTCACAAGGATTCTTAAAACTTGCACAAACATTTAACAAGTTCTTATTTTGCCCGTGTGTATGGTCATTCATTTGTGGAGAGGTTGTGGTACTTGTGGTGTGTGCGTGTTGTGGCATCTATATGGCATTGTGAACTGAATATGTTACAACATGGACTCGTTGTGGTAAAGTCCTTGATTACATCTAAACCAACAACAGGAAGAACAGACGCCATGGTCGGAAATGAGATTGGAACACGTTGCCGGAAGTGACGGTGAGATTGATTATCATTAAAGAGGAAACATGGAAACGCTGTGATAGGCTGTAATAGCAATTTGAATAAACAAGTCTTTATCCTGATACAAAATTCAGTGTTCACAACGAAGACCAAATTTTCAGTAATGATTATTCGTTTGTTCTTTGTGTGTGTTTTATAGCAGGTTTCGGGGGGGGGGGGGTAATTAATGTGAAAATATTATGGTACACTCACTACATAACAGATAGAAGTATAGTAGAAAATTCAGTTAAACAGAAGTGCATTTTACTTATCATAGTTAAAGTTGAAGATGTAGAAACTTTTTAGGATATAGTAGTTGTAGCAGGTGGTAGTAGTAGGAGTAGTAGTAGTAGTAGTAGTCATGGGTGTCCCGGGGGTGGGGGTATATCCCCACCCCACCCCCCCCCCCCAAAAAAAAAAATATATATATATATATATATGTATATATAAAAAAAAAAAAAAAATAGGTAGGGGGGATGGCCTGTATTATTACCCCCCCCCCCCCAATATTTTTGGATAAAATAAATAAGAATTATGATACATTAACCCATTGCCCACGGGAACCGGGTGGTCCCTGTATTATGCCTATGGGGTGAGAGAATTCAGTGATCAACGGGTTAACTTAAAACTAATAATTATCCAACCTCATTACATTTGATCTTGAAATACGATCACATTCTTTAATGATTAGAAGTAAGGACATAAGAAATACAATAATTTAAATGCGAAAATATCGAAGAAAATGGGTTCGCTCACCGTTGTTATTCTCAATGAAGGGGTTCCGTCCATTGGCGTAGATCCGTGCATTCCATCTTTTCATTAAAAACCATTTCGGAATGCTTTAAAAGGCAATTTTTATAGACAGATTTTTGAAATATGGTGTGGGAGCGGGGATACCCCCTCCCACACCCTCCCCCGCTCGGTCACTTTGGTCCCTCGCTGGTCATGAGGCGCGTACCCGGGGCGGTCGCCCCCCCCCCAAAAAAAAAAGCGGGGAAGTGAGAAAAAAGGTTAAAAGGCGCTACGAGCCGTTATCTTTCTCTTAAAATTTGCTAAAACGTCAACTTTTCCCTGCACCCATCCCTCATACATACAGTTCAGTATTGCGTTCAAATAATTGAAAAGCAGTCGGGGCGTCGAACCAAAATATTCGCCTAAAAAAAAAAAGTGCTACGAGCAGTTTTCTTTCTCTCAAATTTGCTATAAAACGTCAAAGTTCTCGCGCTTCGCGCGGGAAGGGGGAACCTTCCCTGCAGTCACCCCTGTTATACAGTGCAGTATTCACACTTAGAAATAAAGGTTCAGGTTTGCACCCTAAATGCAACACTGGCAGCACCTTTTTGGGTGCAATCTTGCACCCTACATGAAAAGGGTGCAAAAAATGCACCTTTTTGTTCTTGTTTGCACCCTTTAATGCCCGTTTGCACCCTAAAAGATGCCACTTTGCACCTTTAAGGGTGCAGAAACGTTTGCATCCAAAAGGGTGCAAATTTGTACCTTTTCTAAAGGGTACAACTCTGCACCCTTTAAGGGTGCAAATTGTAGCTAACTGCACCCTTAAAGGTGCAAAAAGCTTCTTAGGGTGCAAATTTGCACCCAAAAAGGTGCTGCCAGTGTTGCATTTGAAGGGTGCAAAATTGTACCTTTATTTCTAAGTGTGTTGCGTCCAAATAATTGAAAAGCAGTCGGGGCGTCGAACTAAATTTCCGCCTAAAAAAAAGGGGGGCTACGAGCAGTTATCTTTCTCTCAAATTTGCTATAAAACGTCAAAGTTCTTGCGCTTCGTGCGGGAAGGGGGAACCCTCCCTGCACTCACCCCTGTTATATACAGTGCAGTATTGCGTCCAAATAATTGAAAAAGCAGGCAGGACGTCGAACTAACTTTCCGCCTAAAAAAGGTGCTACGAGCCGTAATTTTTCTCTCGATTGGCTCAAACGTCAGAGCTTTCGCGCTTCGCGAGTGAGGGGACAAACTGCTCCCCCCCCCCCCATCCCTGCCCCCACCCCTGGGTAGCACGCTTTGCGTGCTCACAAAAAAGTTAACAGTCAAAAAAAAAAGTCTCCCCAAATATATATATTTCAAAATATTTGAAGCTAAATTTCATACCTGTGGATATGTTATGGTCTCTTCTATTACATGACACCTAAAGATCTGGCGATATTTTACGCTCGAGTGAGCAAAGACCACTTTTGTGAATAGGTGCAAAATCCAGACTTGACAAGAATTGGTATATCTTCTAGCTGGTATCAGCAAAGTTGAGTGTCATGAAAAGGCTTATAAATATTCATATTTGATCAATAATAGACAATTTATTAAAGAAGAGGTTCTGTTCTATGTATGTCCTTACGTATCTCATCAATACTTTTATGCTTCAGTGAGCTATTAACTGCTTTATTGAGTGTTTTGAAATATTACTTTGGCAAGGTTTTAATTCAAGCTGTTTTTCTCAGTCAACCATAAAGTTTTGATGAGATATGTCAAGACATACGGAAAACAAAGCCTATTCTTTCATAAATTACCTTTTAATGATCAGAATATGCAAGTTTCGAGGGCTTTTCAAGACTCTTAACTTTGCTGATACCAGACAGAACCAATACAAAGTTTTGTCAACCATGGATTTTGCACCATTTCACAACAATGGCTTTTGCTCACTCAAGATATTAGATAAGATATAAGATATCGTTAGATTTCTTGGTGTCATTTGATAGGAGAGACCGTAAGCTATCCATAGGTATGAACATTTCATGAACATATTTTGAAATGCTCATTTAGGATGACTTTTTCCAACTGTCAACTTTTTACGGTTCTCAAATTTGTTGATAACAGCCAGCACAAAATACCAATTCTTGTCAAGTCTGGATTTTGCGTCCTTTAGCAAAAGTCGCTTTTGCTCACTCGAGCTCAAAATATTGCCAGATATTTTGGTGTCATTTGATAGAAGAGATCGTAATCTATCCACAGGTATGATAATTTCCTCCAAATATTTCGAAATATTTATTCTGGGAGAATTTTTCCAACTGTTAACTTTTTGGGGGGACGCACTGTATAGGCTAATTGTCGTGACCTGGGAAAATACATAACAAATTCATTCAGGTCGTGTAGGCTACACCGCCCCCCCCCCCCCAGAGCACCCCCTCCCCATTGTAATATCCACCAAATTTTAGGCTGTCGACAAATACTAAACCCTTCCCCCCCCCCCCCCCTTATGAAGATCTGTGGGCAAATTTTATATTCTAAAGTCTGATGCTACTTTTATGCTTGCTTGAAACTTCACGTACGCTAAATGTGCCCCTACACTCCTCCTCCCCCCCCCCCCCTTCAGCAAAATGGCCTAGTATTGAACTTGCTGCCCGCAAGAAAAACCGTTTCCTATAGTCACAGGAAGTGGATTGATTTGACTTTGACTTCAGACAGTCTGACAGTTAACTCTTTCAGTACCGATATCACGTATACGTGATGACAGATAAACTAGTCATTTTCATTTACCAATTATTGCTCGACCACAGGGAAGGTGGTCAATGTATATCGAAATTTTAAGCATAAATCAAGCATTTTAAAAATATGATAACATAATTATATGCTATACCATAACAATTTTCTGAGAAAATTGCAGATATTTAAAAAGATATTACCGTCTTTCGACATTAAACAATGGTAAACAAATGAGAAACCAAAACAAATTATGGACAAAAAAAAAGAAACTCAAATGTAATTTTCACTAATTCGTATGCATTAAGTTGGGTAAAGTGCTAATGTTTGTTATCATAAGAAATGATGATAAATTTCCTACAAGTTTTTTACACAATATTTTGTGAAAGAATACATGGATAATAAAGTGCAGATAATGAATAGTGACAATAAGACGAGTTGAGTGATCCAAGATTCTAAAGCCCCCCCCCCCCCCCCAACCCCAACCCCATACAACACACACACGTATGCACGCACACACTGTTCGCCACATTTCATTCATCAAAGAAGGTGATTTTCTTATAAACGAATCCCAGGTTCACCACCAAAATGACAGCGCTATATAGACAAGACGTCAATATGCAAATAGGCCTAGCTAGTTTGGGAGTAAAAAAAATACAACCAACTCTGCATTAGGGTAGCATGTTATTCGTTGAGTTTCGTATGGACAGAACCGTTCAGTATCGCATTAGAAATTGACAAAAATTCGGCATTTTCGCTAAATTGGGGAGAAGTTAAAGGAGTACTCCGGCCTGAAAATAATGTTAATTGAATGAATAGATTAAAATTAAACAAGCAAAACAATGAAAATTTCATCGAAATCCGATAAAAAATATAACGAAGTTATTGAATTTTCAAGTTTTACATTATTTTGGGAAACAGTCCTATGCATGTCATCATGAATATGTAATGAGTGAGCTGATGATGTCACGTCCCCACTTTCCTTTTTTAACTATATTATATGAAATCTTCATTATTTCATTTTTTCATACGTATCTATAAAAAATATCTCCCTTGTAACAAAAAAAGTTACAGCAATGATGAACTTACACATTAAATAAGGAGTCAATCCTTTTAGTTATAGGCTTGGAGCAAAAAAATTGAATAATTGCAATTTCATATAATAAAATACAAAAGAAAAAGTGGGGATTTGACATCATCAGCTCACTCATTGCATATTCATGACGACGTGAATATAACTGTTTTACAAAAATAATGCAAAATTTAAAAATTACATAACTTCATTATTTTTCATCAGATTTCGATGAAATTTTCAGTGATTTGTTTGTTCAATTTTACTTTATTTATTTAATTCATATTAATTTCAGGCTGGAGTACCCCTTTAAACCTACTTAATGACAGAAGATGATCATGAGATGGCGCTACACATGTTGGTCCCACCAACGACATTCCTCTATAATAGCGCAGGCTTTGCACAATTACCATCGTCAAAGGAGCAACGCGCCGACGGCACTTACCATGTTTTGACCAACTCCCAGAAAATAGTCTTTCAAATAACTTGCAAGCACATCAGAATAATGCTAACGTATCTTATATGTCCCCCTATCTATCTATCTCTCTATCTATCTATTATGATTATACAAACATTAGCCTATATGACTTGAGCCTAATCATAAACGTCAGTAGCTAAATTGTGTTGTTTAATTTTATACTTCAGTACTAGTGATTTTGCCCAAGGAGTTGTTCTGTTCACCATGCCATTTAATTCTAGAATATAAAGGTATATTTAGGGGTCATAACCCGTCTGTGGTTATAATCAACAGAACCATAATCCACCCTGTAAAAGAAGGAGAAAACATGAGAAACAAATCAATGAAAGTTTGAGCAAAATCCGTTAAGAAAATAAGGAAATTATGAATTTTTGAAGTTGTAATCCATCAAACAAAATTCATAGGCAACTCCGTGACCGTCGTTTCTTGCGAGCTTGCCCTTGCCCTGTTCTGAAAAACTAATAAATTTCCACTTTTTCTAAAGAAAATATTTAATCATACATGCCATGTTCCTATGTATGATCATTGCACATATATTTTTACACAGAACCTGTATGAAACAAATGTATTCCTTCATCAACAACTAAGAAAATGAGAATTTGTAAAAGACCAAATGGTAGAGGAACCCGCAAGATATGTCGCCGAGTTTTGTGTTTAATTGATCACAACTTCAAAAAATCATAACCGTTCTCGTCGGATTTTGCTCAAAATTTCATTAATCTGTTTTTCCCATTTTCTGCTTTTATTCAAATTAACTTAATACCAGGATGGCCTTTCCCTTTACAAAGAATCTCAACTGTTTTTTTGTTGGTTTTTTTTGGTTTGAAGGGGCAAACTCTCGAGCGATTATTTAATATCTTGGATTCACCATCCCCTTAAAAGCATGATGAATATTTTCCCCCATTGGTATTGTTGAAAGTTTTCATACTTCTGTGACACTGTCGTACAGTATTTTTCCCAAGTATACGGAGTTCGCATGCTCTTGTTTTTAGTAATAAGTTTGCCAGGATAATATGTTCAAGATTCTCTTGCATGATCATAACCATATACACCATTTTGAAAAATCGAAGTTTTCAAATAAATCCTTTTATAATTATAAGCAGGGGCGTTCCATGACTACCCCCACCCCCACACGCACATATTTTGTTTGTTTGTTTGTTTTTTCTTTCTTTCTTTCCTTGTTTGAGTTTTTATATTTTGCAGAGAATAATAATTTAAAATGTAAAATTCTGTAAGGATATGTCACATCATCACCATGATCATTATAATATTAAACATCGATCTCAAGACGACCACCTGTATTTAGTTTATTTTTTTCTCCCCGGCCCCATACTTCCATACTTATTTTGGTTTTGAATAATATTTTATTGCTTCCTCACAAGATCAATATTACATTTCAAGAAACAATCACGGTAAGTCACATATAAAATAATTTGCATATACCAGGAAACCTAATGAAATACATTAATATCAGTAAAAAATATAGAATTCTCTGAAATTATCCATGATTAAACAGGATTATTTTCCGATGAAAGGAAAAAAATACAATGCATCAATCGTTAGACATAGATATATAACTATTTTCTTTCATATAATACTTTATAGTAATAATAAAAAGAGTTTTTTGTTTCAAGTACTGCTTTATTTCTTCCTCTTGAGAAAGATACATTAATATCACATTAAATCATATAATATTCAGACAAAAAGGAACTAAAGAACAAAGTTTACAGATATACCAATTATACTTTTAAACAATATAAGGTCTTGTAAAATATACGGAATAACAGAACAAAGGCTCTTTTTTTAGAAAGAAAAAAATACAATATATCGATCATTGAACATGCATTTAGAAAAAATATCAAATTATACATGATTTCTGTGTTATAACCATTTAAACCCCCCTGGGGTGTATCACATGTACTTCCATATCCAAGAAAAATAAATGTGTCATCAGTGCTTGAGTGCGGTGCAGTTTTGTCCTTTTTACTATACCTAACTCTCCTTCTCTAACTTCCCAGCCCTGTCTGGCGGAAAACCTTGAGGTCGTTCTGGATCTGGTTCCGGTATTCGAGTCTTTAGGAAGAGCTTTTTTCCTCGTATTATCCAGTTTGGGTCCTCGATTCGCTTCCTGCGTAACTGTTCGCGTAACTTAAAATCTTCTTCACGCTCTAAGATTGTCATGTCCGGACATATGAATACTTTAGTTGGATCAAAACAGACATCATCAGGATTAACCATGATGACACATTTATTTTTCTTGGACATGGAAGTACATGTGATACACCCCAGGGGGGTTTAAATGGTAATTTTTGCACACGCACATCACAGATCAAGAAAGGTAAAGAATTTAACCCTCTCAGGATTGTACACATGAATGCTTTTAGTATTAAGAACAAATACGTTGAACTACAGAATTATTTGTTTGATAATGACATTGACATTTGTGCCATATCTGAGACATGGTTAGATGGTACAGTAAGCAGCAGCGAATTCACTCCTGATGAATACATATGTTTTCGTCAGGATCGACATCTTGACTTTTATGAGGAAGGTACATATACTGAGATTAACAGAGGAGGGGTACTCCTACTAGTAAGAAGAAACCTAAATCCATCACCATGTTGGGAATGCGATATTGATGCAGAAATTGTATGGTGTACTGTACATCCAAACCCCAAGACTGATATATTGATTGGAGTAGTTTATAGGCCGGAGCGTGGAGGTGAATCCTACTTAGAAAAAGTTTGCAATGCATTCTCTAAGATTAATACAGACAATGTTATAATAGTTGGAGATTTCAACTTCAGAGACATTGATTGGGACAAAAGAGAAGCATTTACTCCTCTTTCACGGAAATTTTTAGAATCCATTGAAGAAAATATGCTATTCCAATTAGTGAAAGAACCTACTATAGAGGCCAAAATATTCTTGATCTGGCATTCACTGGGAACCTGGATATGGTGCATTCTACTACGGTTGGAGAAAGATTGGGATCTAGTGATCACAATAGTGTGCTTTTGGATCTAAGAATACCTGTACCTCGCATAGCTTTGTCGGATCGTAAGATTTACTTGTATTCCAAAGGAGACTACAAATCGCTATCAAATGAAGTGAAAGCTACTGACTGGACTAAGTTGTTTGATTCAAGGAGTGTAGATGAACGTTGGGAGATCCTAAAATCCAAATATCACGAATGGATTGAGAAGTTCATTCCTACTAAGATGGTGAAATCGGGTCAACGGCACAAACCTCCGTGGATCAACTATAAATCGGTTAAGTATGCTAAGAAAAACAGAAGGGCGGCAGCAGTCAAGCTAGGATTACTGGACTAAATCTAAATGCTCATAAAGAAGAGTATCTTCAGAAGAAGTTACGAGTAGAGGAAGTAGTGAGAAAAGCCAAAGGTGACTATGAGACATCTCTTGTTAATCAGATTAAAACTGAACCTAAGAAGTTTTATAACTATGCAAGGCATTTCTCACGATCCTCTGCTACAGTTGAAGTATTAGAGAATGATGGACTTAAGGTGACTGATGATGAAAGCAAAGCCGAAATTTTGAATGACTTTTTTGCTGGAGTTTTGAAATCTGAGCCTTCTGAACTTAATCTAAACTTCTCTTTACCGGACATATCTATTTCTAATACACTATATGACATTGAGATTCTTCCTTCAATTGTTCGAGAAAAACTCTCTAAATTGCACTTAAATAAGGCCAGTGGACCGGATGGATTTCATGTTAATGTGCTAAGAAATGTTCCAGATTTGGATATACCACTAAGTATCCTGTTTGATCAGTCCGTCCATTCTGGTCAGATACCTCAAGATTGGAAAGACGCTAATATTACACCTTTATTCAAAAGTGGATCTAGGTTATCGGCCAATAATTATCGGCCTGTATCTCTTACCAGTCAAGTGGTTAAGCTTCTTGAGAGGATTATTTACGATAGTTTAATGGATCACGCACTCAATAGTGATATAATCTCTTGCCACCAGCATGGTTTTCAGAAGATTGTTCTTGTCTTACCCAACTTCTGGAATGTTTATTTGACTGGACTAAGAGTTATGATGAAGCCAAAGGAATAGATGTGATCTACTTAGATTTTCGGAAGGCTTTCGATACAGTGCCCCATCAGAGACTTTTGTACAAGCTTAAACATAATGGTATCAATGGAAACATTTTAAATTGGATTGAATGTTTCTCAACTGGACGAAGACAGAGAGTAGTTCTTAGAAATGGTACATCAAAATGGAGATCTGTGACGAGTGGCGTGCCCCAGGGGTCTATCCTCGGATCACTCCTCTTTCTCTTTTTTTGTAAATGACATTCCCGATAAGTATTATCTACTGTTAAGATGTTTGCAGATGATACTAAGATCTACAGTGAGGTAACTTCGAAGAACGATTGTGACATTCTTCAATCTGATTTAAATGCACTTGCTGCATGGTCAAAACTGTGGCTATTGGAATTCAATGCTGAGAAATGTGTAGTTCTACGCATAAGAGCGGCTATGCAATACCAGTATACCCTAAATAGTATCAATTTACAGGAAGTGACTAATCAAAAGGACTTGGGAATATTGATGAGTAATAACCTCACCCCTACAAAGCATATCGATGAACTTGTGAAAAAGGCCCATCGGAAGATTGCTATGTTCCGACGCTGTTTTACTGGACTTGATGAAAATAAAGTCACCATATTATATCAGTCCATAATTCGTCCAGCATTGGAGTATGCATCATCAGTATGGAGCCCACTTACTAAGAAGAATATTGAGAAGTTAGAAAGGGTACAGGCCAAGTGCTTGCGTCTTGGTAACAAGAGAATCCCATCAGAATCTTTGGAGAAGAGGAGAATTATGGCAGATCTTATAAATACCTACAAATATTTAAATGGTTACTATGGAAATTCAGCTCATAAATTCTTCTCTCAACCTAACAAAGCATTAAGAGGTCATTCTAGAAAATTGTTCCAAAGACGTTCCAGAACACAACTTACAGGCCACTTTTATACAAATAGAGTGGTCCACCAGTGGAATAAACTTCCAGATGAAGTAGTGTCTGCACCCACAGTAGCATCTTTTAAGAAATTATTGAGAGCCCTTCCCTTTGGAGTTGAGGGCTAATCTACCAAGTATTCCAAGTAAGTAAGTATAAGATAAAAAAAAACTTAGAGGAAGATATACATGGCCCACCCAAACCCACCCTTACATGTTACACACTCATCTCATCCCTCACCATTCTCCTACAAATCACGTCTCACCCATACCCTTTTGCATATTGCGGAAGAGCGCCATCTCTAGCTTAAGCTAGCTCGATCAATTATTAAAATTCGGCAGATCAGATGCCGTTTCCCAGCGATACCTGGCTGTTTACGTTCTTGTTCGTTGTTTTTGGAAGAAAATCAACAGTATCTTGCGCTATTACATACTCATCGATAAGAACGAGTAACAAGTACCCTATATCAGGTGAGTATTACCATTTCAAATCTGGTGGATGACGTTATAGATTATCCATCCAACTTCTCTGAAACATCAAAATTTTCAAGCCAGGCACCCGCGGCAGCGAAGCCAAAGGGCATGGGTGGCAGGGCGCGATAGGCGCGCAGGCCAGTAAGCTGGGTATGCGCTGCATGGCAATAGCCACACGGGCTTGACATGCTCGATCTGAGTGATGTTTTATAAAATTTGATTATTGAACATCTAGCCACACAGGGGAAGCAGTCTCCGAGCGGAGACAAGTAAACAAAAAAAAATCAGTGGGCAAGATTCATCTCCACGTACACTATGATTATGAACACGATGACAAAAGAGAGCGTACAAAATAATATACAGCTCCTCATTCATCATGTACCCTCCACAATTGTTCTGGTAGACAAAAGAACATCCCTTCAAGGCTTCATTGCTATTATGTAAAATAAGTAGAACAGGTGAATATGCACGTGACACCTGTTCTACATATTTTTACATAATAGAAGGGATGTTCTTTTGTCTGTAGACCAGAACCAGTCAGTGTGGAACTGGAAGGTAACTACGAAGTACAATGAGGAGTTGTATATTTTGTCCGCTTCTTGTTTGCCATGCTCATAGTGGTACAGCACACCACGAACAGTGGTCGTACTCATCATTCATGGCCAAAGTCGTTATTGTGCCCAGCTACCAATTTTAAATCCGCCTGACCAAGTAAATATTTAGTCAAGTTTCTTGTGTTTTTGTTAATGAAATTCTGATCATTTTCAATGGAATAAACGGTATTGTTAATTCATAAATGAAAAAAATATCAGTCAAGAAGAGTGGGATTCGAACCAGCAACATTGTAGAACGTGCGGTGTAGAATAAGGATACTTCGACCATGCAGATTTCTTTACCACTAGGCCTAGACCATGAGCAGTTGACGGTACAGTTCGTTGCTCTTAAGGCTTTATACCTCCACTCTATAGAAATTCAGTAGGCCTACCTCTTTTCTGCTCACTGTTTTTTCGATATCCTAGCCCTAGGTAGGATTTTTGCCAATTTGAGGATTACTGGGCATATTAGCCATTATAGCCTCATTCATAAATAATCATATTTTCGTAATCACACCTAGACAGAAAAATCTGTCTCTTTGGAGGAGTTTTATAACATTAACATTTTCTAACTTTAGTTTAGAGGTTCTCCTCCAAGACAGACGGAAGCCTACCAACCATAGTCACCGTAGTCGAGTGGGTATCGTGTGATCTTAATCACTGTCCCTATTCACGTAGGGTGAGGTGCCTCACCAGACACGTTTACGACTTATTTAGAGTCGTATATCAACAAGAATCAGCTTATATAACCAGGGGCGTATCCAGGATTTCCTAATAGGGGGGGCGCCAGGAATTATTGATCGCCGTCATGGGGGAGGGGTCTTTGGAAAATTTTTGCTTCTGAAGAAGGGCTGAGATGCAAAATAGTGCTATATGCAGAGCTGCCAACCTGTCACTTTCAAAAAACATATTATTCAGCTAGAAAAAAACATATTTTGCCGGTTTTATATGTTTGTCGCTATTTTCCTTAAAAATGCTAATGCGACTACTGTACATTTCTTTAATAAGAACGCCTTCAGTTGCATAAAGTCGTTTCATGTGAATGCATTAAAAAATAAAAAATACTGGTCAAAATTGTGCCCCGCACAGTTTGCAACAGGCACTGAACTCGTCTCGTCTCGAAGCAGCTCCATTTTGCTGAGCTGCATGTTTGCTTCCTTCAGCTCAAAAAAATCCTGAAAACCCAAGCCGGAGGTACAGGGGCCCGCTCATGGGGTCGAGGGGCAAAGCCTCTTTTGAGGGTTCAGGGAGCGAAGCCCCCTGAAGCTGGTACGTTTTCTTGTTCTTTAGAGGGCTAAATTCATTAATCTACAGTACATTATAAAGAAATATTGACATGATTAACTTAATATTTTAGAAAATTGATCTGCTTTTTACCACACCACATGCAAATTCACCTTGCCCAGTTGCCTAGTAAGATCTAAACTCAAAACCAGGAACTAAATTTTTTTTCCATGGAAAATTACTTTATCTTCATTCTATAACATTCCAGGAATTCCCTGATCGTATGTAGTTAACCACAGCTAAATTCAAACACCCCAACATAAAGTTAAAGCGTAGCCCGCCCCCCCCCCCCCCACTCGGAGGTCGAAGGGACCGCATGCGTGTTCCCAAAATCTCCGGTAAAGGGGTATTTTTTGGGCGACACAATCCGGCCCGTGAATTGTAAAAAAAGGGGGTGTTTTTTATCTTTCACCCGGAGATTTCATTAAAAAGGGGGTGTTTTTCTTTCTCTCTCTCTCTCTTTTCGACACCTGAGAAATTTTAAAAAAGGGGGGGGGGTTATGAAATATCTTGAAAAATCGATCAAATCCCAGGATCAAATTCCTGAAATTCCTGCTAGTTTTGATAGCTCATTCAGCCAGGATTATTTCATTTTGAAAAGTAGAAACACTGGCCCCCATCTCTTCCAAGGTATTGTAATGACAGCTTACTTGGGAGGGGGTTGGTGTCTGTCCTGAGATATGGGGGTACATTGAGCAGTGTTCTGAATTTAGGGGGGTCTCCAAAGCAGGAAAGCCCGCGCAAAGCCCGCGATAGGGGGGTTCAGAAATTTTGGCAGCCCTGAGATAGGGGGGTGCTTTCAAAGGGAGGGAACAAGCATACGCGTACCCTAAATAATACTGAGTGGGGGGGGGGGGGGGGCGGGAAGAGTAGAAAACAAGCCACAAAAGCCTGGTCATGAAGAACGATTCACGATATGCACGCACTGTACCCACCACACTACCAATTATCTAGGCCGCTGGTGCTGGGGAAGACTTGGCACCTGTATCCTTGTACCTTGATCATAGTCTCTTGAAAAAATCCCTGCTGGAATTCACTTTCCAGTAGGGATTTTTTCAAGAGAATATTTCAACAGATTAACCAACAAATTAGACATTATCTCTCACCTGAATCATGAAAAATAGCGATGATATTCCATTTGGACTCATTTGCAAAATTTAGAATCAGTTCTCAGAGGACAAATGCCGGTTATTAGGGGCTGTGATTTCCTATATCTCGCGATAGCACAATCGTGCACTGCCATCATGCATAACATGGATTCAATGCACAGTACGTTATCTTGTCAATGTACACTGTTTGTTCTCACACCCATGCTTCGTATACACTGTACATGTTAGCACAAACAGTGCACATAGACAAGATAAGGTAGTTGTAGGGTATGTATGTAGTGTAAGTTCGAACAACCATACTCGGAATTTTCAAAAAACGGATTTTCGCACAGAAAAACGTACGGACGTATTTTACTCCAAAAAACGTATTAATACGTTAAAAACGTACTACTTGGCAGTTCTATATATGTGACCAATTTTGAAGCCTATTTAATGAACAATATTTTCAATAAGTATGAGGATTTTTTTTTTGCTATTTTTTTTTTTTTGCTATTTTTTTTTTTAACGACGGCCAATAGGGGGGGCGCGCGCCTGTTGCGCCCCCCCTGGATACGCCACTGATAACTCAAACTAAATATAGTGCGCTCACCACTAGACACCAGCTATTTGAAATATCCTAGATTTGGGCACTTATACAAATACGAGGTTATCATAAGATAACCTCGTACTCAATAGACGTTAATACCGCAGATTTGAATGTATACTTTACAATCACCTCCCTGCAATGCCAAGGGTTAATTCCCTATTTTTGCTGTATCTATATTGCATGATATGTATGTATTAAAACTTCTTTCACTTTAAAATTCGTACAGGAGTAATATTTTAACTTAAAAAGGACAAAAAACTTACCACTTTGCTTTCCCATCAGCGGAGTTCTCGTAGAAGATGCTTGGCTAATGGCGGCGCCGTTGTACATGTATTTGTTATTTTCACTTGCCTAAGCTTCAGTCGTTTCGATTTAATATACGAACTTGTATGAAAACTACAGGTTAATTCTGTACTGTCCGAGTACAAAGTAGATGGCGCTATATAGATATAAACGATCCTGTCGAAGAAACGTCTGGAGGAATAACTAGACGACAAACCAAACTGACCCCGATCAGGTCAAGCGCCTTTGTTGATAAGGTCACAGCGTGTGTACACAATAGGTGATTTTAACTTGGACCTGTCCTCGCTGCCGTAGACGCAAGGAGAGAGGAAAAGCCCTTCAAAATATATCTTTCCACTCCAGTTTGGGAAACAGAAGTCAACGTTGAAGAGTTGAAGAGTCCCTGAATCAGGTAATCTAGCAAATTTAAGAAAATTAAATCTTCCTTAGAGCAATTTTGTTGTCTGTTTGTGACTGCTGCAACAGTGAATGTTGGACACAGTCCCACATAGGCAAGGGCCTATGAGTAAGATTTGGGTCAAATTTTCAAGGAAAAACACAATTTACAGCTCGTTGACGTGTAATACTGAACTAATCCTCGGCAAGTGAATCCGCTACATGTAGCTAATCACATTCGATGTACAAATTTTAGGTTTCCACTACTCATTAATATTCATAGATTAAATACACATGAATATTCACTAATGTATGTAGCGTACTATGATGACCCGATTTCGCTATCGATTTCCATTTTGATTTGCATATTCATAGTTACTTATTTGCATATTGGCTTATTCATATTAATCGAGCGACGGAAATTGTCCGTCGGCCAATCAGAGCAAGTGTTATATACGGGGTCTGTAAACCTTCATAAACACATACATGTAATGGCGACCTAGATGAAAGGCGATGTCGCGAGATGGATAAGTGAATATTTCCATCGTGTAATGTGGTAAAGTTGAAATACGTTGTAGAAATTTTTTTTTTCATAGATGTCTACCAGTTTGATGCTATACAAATTCATAAAATTGGGGTTATCGTAACTTTTGTCCGTAGGACTCCGACTAGAAGAGTAACCATACAGGATTGGGTAGGGCAGACTTCGGTCTATTTAGTGGAGGATCCCGAGGATCCCGTGAAGCCACACGTAGTCTCAGCGGAGCATATCCCCGAACGAAATAGACTGATTTTTCGGTCTAAATCACACCATGTCCTAGACTGTAGACAGAAAAATCTGTCTGTTTTGAGGAGTTTTATAACATTTTATGACTTTCGAGGCTCTCCTCCAAGACAGACGGAAGCCTCCCATAGTCACCGTAGTCGAGTACATGTACCTCTCCGCGGGCCTTAACCATTAGGTCTATGGCCCCAAAGTATGAGGTACCTCACCCTACACGTTTATTCACTCTGATTGCAAGTTTTTTATACCCCCGCCAAACGAAGTTTGAAGGGGGTATATAGGAATCAGTCGGCGGTCGGGCGGGCGGGCGGTCGGTCGGTCCGTTGCAAATCTTGCGGATCGAACTACATCCTCAGTTTTTGACCGAAAGTCATGAAATTTGGTACACACATTGGTCTTGGTGGGAAGATGTGCAAGACATATTTTTCGGATGAGTCGGAATCTGCGTTGTCATGGTAATGGCATATTTATGGCAGAAAATCAAGGAAACACCTTGCGGATCGAACTACTTCCTCAGTTTTTGACCGAAAGTCATGAAATTTGGTACACGCATTGGTCTTGATGGGAAGATGTGCAAGACATATTTTTCAGATGAGTCGGAATCTGCGTTGCCATGGTAACGGCATATTTATGGCAGAAAATCAAGGAAACACCTTGCGGATCAAACTACTTCCTCAGTTTTTGACCCAAAGTCATGAAAGTTGGTACACACATTGTCTTTAATGGGAAGATGTGTACAACATATTTTTTTGATGTGTCGGAAGCTGCGTTGCCATGGAAATGGCATATCTATGGCAGTACAGTAAATCAGGGAAAAATCTTGTGGACTGAACTATTTCTCAGTTTTCGACCAAAAGTCAAAGGCTGTTGTCAAATGGGGCGGGGGTATTAATCATCATCTTCAGTGATATTTCTAGTTTTATTTTCAAAGTATGAGTAGAGCTGGTGATTTTATGTGATGTGGTATTTGTAATATTTTAATCGAACTTTGGTCAAAGCAAAAGTAATGCACAAGGGTGTATAGCTCATCCGCGATGAGCCGAATATTGTAGCACCATAGGAAAGCACATAGCGATGGACCCCAACGGGAGTGGCTGGGGCAGACTTCGGTCTATGTAGGAGAGGGATTCCGCGAAGCCAGATGTGGTCTCAGCAGAGCATATCCCCGAACGAAATAGACTTAAATGAAGTTACAGTACATGTATGTCTTATTCCATGGTATAATTTTGACATACGAGCTTGCATTTAAGAGGCACCCAACCTTTCAAAGGGCTGCTGCAGTAAACCATGTCCATGCATGCAAAAATACTTGGTATTTTCTGTCGCATGTATTTGGTATTTTCTGTCGAATTTGGTATTTTCTGTCGAATGATGGGGAGCCCTATGTCTGCGCACCTAAGATTTTGACCTGAAATTTAAAATGAACAAGAATTTCATTAATATTCCTCTAAAGCTTAATTTTATATTATTCCTGATATTCTAAAGAGTAAGTTTGCAAAAAAATCTTGTCAAAATGGCAATGCCATGCACAAGAAAGGGCGGCCGTGTCATTTCAACTTTGATAAAACATTTGGTCATAGCTGTACGACAGTACGAGCTCCTTGGATTATCAATCTGGTAATGGCCTACAGAGCTGTACATGTACATGGGATCCATATACTGTGTGTGGAGGCAGATATCAAAAAAAAAAAACTAGATCTAAATATCACCCATTCTCACATACTGTGAGCCATGGAAACCACCCTCGGAGTTGCTAAAGAGGTTACCTTCCAGGATCAACTAAGATTGTAAAGATTAAATGAATAAAAAAGAAAAAAAACGTGTGACTTGCATAATTATATGGGACTACACATGCAAGTCAAGATTTGTCGATTGTGCAAAACAAGCTATCGGAGTCATTGTGTAATAAAATTTCCTGGTCACCGCGGGCGCAGACAGTGTAACAGCCTAGGTCTTGCATGTAAACACTCAAGTGCAGTCTTTGGGATACTATTTATATCGAAATTAAAGCCACGGTAGCCTGCAAGAAAAGCAAAAGGAACCAAATTAAGGAACATAAAGCATAAAAGACAATCTATTAAATATGGTTTGCAATAATCATCGACGTTCATGGGCCGATTGATAAGTACCATGCGTTTGTACAACAATTATTTATTCCGGAGACTATTATCAGGCCTATAGACAGGGCTCGACACCAGTGGTGGTCCGGAGGTCAAAGCCCACCAAAATGAAGTGTTGGACAACCAAATTTTAAGAAAGCAAGGAAATGACGGTCCCATGGTGACCACCACAAATTTTGAATCACTGTACCGATCATCCCAAAACAAGGAAAGAGCTCAAACGCGATGTTCAAATTTATGCGTCGCACATTTTCACTTCCTCTACCCATCTCAAACGGTGTAACAATGTAGGAATGTGAATGGGGTCTCTATTATACCAAAATAAATAAGGAACAACCATGCTGACTTTCGCTCGCTGCGGAGCATGTAAAGAATGATGGCAGGCAAAGTTTGTTTCCAAAGAGAATTATCCACATTTTTTTTTTTATGTGCTGCTAACTTTTTGGTAAAAAAAAGAGCTTCCTCTTTAGCAGACAAAATAAATAATCTGCACCATATTTCATTTTTACCAATGTACATGTAACAGAGCTTAAGTTCCATAGATGTTGGGCGAACAATATTTTGCTTGAAAAAATACTTTGGAAAAAATACTTTGGAAATTGAATACTTTGGGCATTCAAATTTAGCCATCTTGCTGAGAATTCTGTGCTCTAGTCATGATGCGCCATTCCTACAACACACAAATCATGACGTTAGGCAGCCCGACAAGCTCACTACAGAGTGCGCATGTGCAGTCCTGAAGAAAAATGCAATAGCCAGATAGCTAACTGCGTTTTTTTTCGTAGCACGGCGTGTACTGAGTGAGTATTTTTATACCAGAGTGATTTATCGTAGATCCTTCCTTCGCAATATCATTTGCGAAGGGTGCATCGCCACTGGTGCAAAGCGCGTCGACACTGGAACAGTAGAAGCCCTGCAGAAGCGCAGCGGTAGCGTTCGTGCCGTAGAAGCAAGATTCAATCTATTAGGTGGATTTATTCACAAGCATTTTCGGCATCGAATGGTGGGTAATTCGTAAACAAATATGATATTTTTTGAAAATTATTAATCCAAAACTGTCAAACCCCTCCACCACCGGTGACAGTACGGTACATGTAATTGGCAGATGTGTTCTGCACTATTACATGTACTTCTTGAAATATTTTTTATGTAAATTTAGAAATACTAGTGTAGTTTTGTACAGTATGTGAAATGGGAAAATGCGATGAATAATTTAACAGGTTTACTTTGGGTGTGATATGTGAATGAGCTTGAATCTGAGGGAGCAGGTGGAATCTGTGATGCGTGAAATTAAAATTGTTTGAGCACTAGGTACACGTACGTGTATAAAATGCGATGTATCTTTCCTTTGTTTTGCCTGATACCCTGATGGTAATGCTACATGTATACTCCATCTCCAACATATGCGTTGGCATATATTGCTCCGTCAAAGATCATGTAGGGTAACTTAGGGACAGGGTTGCAATTTAGTAATTGATTTACATTTCAGGATAGTGTAATGGTCCAGGGTTAAAGTTAAAAATTCTGTCATGTATTTTATTACTGACCGTGGTGCCATTGGAGCATGGTCATTCATGTACATGTACAAGCGAAAATGCATTTCATTTACCACTCACTACTGATCTATTTTGCTTGTAGTGCATATGTAGTGTTGATTGCTAAACATCTAATAACTTCACGTTGTATTCTCTTCTATAAGTACATTTTTAAAATACATGAAATATGCGCAATGAACATACAGTACAGCCTACATGTATGTATTCCTGTGTTTACCAATTTCTTCCAAGAACCCATTTCACCTGTTATGTCCGATAGTTCCTGAATGGATGGAATCCAACATACACTACATGTAGTTGTTGCTATTTCAGGTTTTTGGTTGTCAAGCTTCTTTGTTTTACACTTGTCGAGCTACTTTTTTTTTTACACTTGTATGCTTAAAATTTGAATTTTATGAATTACAGCAATATATTATTGGTAGCTGTATACATACCGGTACACAATTTTTTGTGATTTGACGTACAAATTTTATCATTTTGAGTTACTATGGATCAGAAGTGTAGAATCATTAGAATTTTTTCTCCCCTTTGAGGGAGCTGGGTTTCTTTTATGTTTTGTCTGTTTGTTTTTTTCTTTCCCTTAGCAATTGGTATTACATGTACATGTACATGTACAACAGGGCACAATGATGTTTTTGCTACATGTTTTGTTGTATTAAAGAGAATTTGTTTAAGTTTTGTACCTGTAGTTCTTTTTCTCCATTCATACATGTACATGTGTACATGCATGCATTATAAGAGCATTCCAGAGGTTGATAGCCCTAGATTCTCATTTCTCGTACACATTGTAATTAATCTTTGTCCTAATCACCAGTAGCCTACTAAATGTTTCCCTTGTCTCTATGAAACTAAATTGAGTGTGATGGCTCGATGGTGATCAGCATGATAAAGGATGGAAAGTTGATGAGGTTTTTCACCTCCTCTTTATCAGACACATCTGTCACTGACTTGATCATGTCACATCAGCTAGCGCAAATAATTTGTGTACTGGTCAGTAAAGCCATACATGCACACTACATGTACATGTGGGAGTGTATTAAAAATCCCCTACTCTTGTTTTTTCCCATCTGTGAGCTTTCCATAGCTGAATGTAAATTATCACTTACTGCTCCCATTTTTTGTGTTGCTTTGTTTTGTTTGTTAAATTTCATAAACTCAGTGTTGTAGATCTTAATGATTTTTTTCCCCTCCGTATTTGATACATTCTGGATCCTATCCAATGTTTGTTATCTCATAGAACTACATATTGTTCCTGACCATACTCTGCATGCACAAATGCAAACACCCACTCTCTGTCTCTCTCTCTGTCTCTGTAGACTCTCTGTCTCTCTCTCTGTCTCTGTCTCTCTTTCTCTCTCGCTCACTCTCTCACTCTCTCGCTCTCTCATTCTTTCTATCTTTCTTTTTACCCTAGACCACTTGTATGATCTTTTAACATTTTTGCTTGACTATGATTTTAAAGTAGCGATTATATTATTTATTGTCTCTTTAAAGCCCTACATGTACATATTGATATGTATGTATTTCTAGAAATATATTAAATCGTCTTCTGCAAAAGTACACAGTGAATGCACTTAGTTGTTTCTCTGTGTTGACAGGGATATATTGTAAATGTTGTCTTAATGAGTCAGCACAGGCAGTCATGACAATGACTGCAAACACTTGACATCGTGTTGATTTAAATGCAATATTTCCTGCTTTGTACTTGTAGTCCAAATACCTATTTTTATAATCTTACTTTACATAGAGTCCTACATTGCACACAATGTATGTAGTGTGTTTTCTATCAAAGAGAGATAAATTAGGGAGAGGGATGTGGTCAGCATCCGAAGACATCAAGTAAAATTAAGATCTCAACTTTTACATGTACATGTACATGTATACTGTAGGCACAATATAGGTATTTATAAGTTGTCAAGGAAACCAGTAGAGATTGCAGAACATGACAGTACATTTGTATATAAACTCAGGTTTGGACCAGTTAGCAACAGTGTTTTCAAACAAGTTTGTGACTATTCAGAAAAAAGGTTTGCGGTACAACCATGTGAGTTGGAATAACTCCACGTTCCGGTCAGAATGCTCTGGCCGTCGTCAGGAGAATGAGAAGAGCGAATAAATCAGCAGAATTTACATGTATATATGAAGTAGCAATTCACTTATTAAAACGGAATTAGTATAGAAAGAAATAGTAACGGTAATATCAAAGTACCTACATTGAAAGGATAAATAACATCAAGGTGCCTGCATTGAAAGGATAAGTAACATCAAACGAGTCTTGTGACTAATTTAACTGGTTTTACTAGTCCAGTTATATCTTCCTTCAAAAGTTTAACACACACCCTTTAGAGTGAGGCATATTGCATACGCTGTACATCATTTTCAGCCCAGCATAAAGTTTTGATACATGTCTTTTTTAAACTGAATGACCTCTCCTCCGCCCCCCCCCCCCCCCCCCCCCCCCCCCCCCCCACCGCAAATCAGTATAATAATGTTGACCAAAATGATTGTCTCTGAATGCAGTGACATATTTTTTTGTTCAATAGACTTTTCGTCTTTTTTGAAACCTGCTCTCTGGAGTATGACTGGATACTAGTAGTTTGCAAATGTTGCAAAACCCTTTACCTTGAAACGCAGTTTCTCTGGCACTTTGAAATATACACTCAGGCACTCTGGCCCATATTCTGAACTCCAGTTTAACTTAAACCCCGGTCTAAGTTTGGTTTAAACCCAGAGTAAACCTGCCTTTTAAACCATCATATTAGAAAATCACCTTCTGAACTCCGGTTTAATTTAAACCCAGTCTAGTGTGGTTTGACTTTATACAGAAATTTAGACTGGACTTACGGTTTAAGTCAGCTCTGATGACAGCTCTGAGTCTGGTTTAACTTGGTCTGGAGTTTAAGTTAAACCGGAGTTCAGAATACAGGCCTCTGTCTTTAATAGTTCATGAAGTCAAACGTTGAGTATTAAACCAGATTTTTAACTCTTTTAAGATGTCAGACATATTGATCCAGGAAGGATATTATGGTTGGAAAGGATTATTGAATGGGATTTTAAAGAGCAATCAGATTATACTCAACACTAATCCCTACTTGAATAAAAGAGTGTTTCATTGGAGGCTTTAAATACTCTTTTCATGTTTGTGTTTTTAATAGCTCTTGGTGTAGCCATAAAACTTGAGAACATTTGTCTACTTTGTCCCCAGGTTGTAAATAATAGGCATCTATGGAAAAGGTATTTTGTCATATAGGATTGATACATGTAGATTACGTTTCTTGAATGTTCTTGAATCAATAGGCCTACACATAAAAACTTGCGTCACTAGAAATAGAAGCATGTACATATATGCACTAAATATGTGTCCATTTATTCACATTTTACATAGACCCTATAGGTCTACATGTTGATTGATATCAGTGATTTAAATCTTTTGTGTGATTCATGGAAATGACTTTAATGCTAAGTCTGTATTAAAGTTGAGGAGATCTGAAATTCTTTGAAATTGGAAAATGAAAGTGTACATGTACATGTATGTATTGGCCTACATTTTGGCCTATAGATGTACTTCGATCATACAAAATACAGAAGAAGTTCTGCACATGTACCAAAGGCATGATACATGTAATTGAGCATGTATTTTCACCATTTACATCTTGATTTTTACAGACATTAGCTCTCACAAGCTCTTGATAGCATACATATTCATGTATTGACACATTTTGTAACTGTTGGCATTCCATTGGATTTGCTTTTTGCAGTGATGACTGCAGACCAAAATACCCTGCCAAATACTCATCATACTCATGGCAGAACAATAGTCTTTTTTTTTTGCTCCTTGATCCCAAAGAAAAGCCTGACTTGGGATAACAATAGCAGACTGTTGCACTTCATTGATTGGGTAGCGTACCCCCTGCTTATGTGTGTGTAGTATCTGTGACGAAAACACCACGCTACTCCAGTTTGACTGCTAGGGTAATAGTCTATATTTGCAGACCCAACATGTACATGTACAGTATTATACTTGAGTAAATTTTGTGGGAATAATTTCATGCTGTTGCAAACAAAAAGTACATACATGTAATTTACAAACTTTTCCTGCACATGCATATTTGCATAATTTGATGTTGACTTGCAATTTCTGTGTCTTGATATGTACATGTATGTTTAGGTTCATATATGGCACCGTCGTATTAAAGATGTTGAGTTCTGGTCATGAGATTGAACTGTGAAAGAAACTCAAAGCAATTGGGAAGGTTTATTTTACAGTACATAAGAATTGGTGTTTGCTGTAAGACTTAGAATCACGAAAATGATAAGAAATTGACTCAGTCCTGCAAAGAGTCACATGTACTGCACACGTAAATGTGTATATGGGACTACACACAAATTTTGAACCCGAACATTTCAGCTGTTTCTTGTCATATTTTGAATATGGGGGTATTTGAAGAGCAATCGATTCCTTTTACAGAGGACATTTCTACCGTGATGTTCTTCCAAACTAACATAATACTTTAATAGGAATGAGAAAGCTCATAAATTATTTTTTACCTTTCCCAGAACTCCACTTTCTCTTTAAACTTTAACTTAGCAAAATCTCTATTTAAGTCTTAAACAACAACCAAAACTATCATGGTTCAAATGGCACTGAAGCAAAGGCTGCTTGGGATCATATAAAATACATGTACAAGCTGAGCAAGGAGTCATTTGAGTATTTAATAGAAGCTCACAAAACAGCCTAACTGCTTGATTTTATTTGTTTAAATTGTAATATTGAAAAGACGAATATATGTTAATGATAGCCGTTAGCGCTGCATTTTTGCCAGTTGATGGAGCAATTCATACAGTGCTCTTTTTTTTTCCCCCTACAAAACTAGATATTGGCTACATTGTGTAACGGTACATGTATTGATTCGTGGACACACTGATGTACATGTAGGGTCTGAATCTGGAGACTGCATCTATCCTTTTGGAAATAAAAAGTAAATTCTCTGACTGGGAACGAGATCCCTCTCAGTGTTCATGTTTGTGTGACCAAGTGGCATCCACACATAAAGCCTTCAGGGTAGAGTGGTATTTTATCGCATGACCTAATGGATCATTTTACAGCATTGGAACATCCCACAAAGACTTGAATCAAACTGTTGGTTTTGGAACATTTGTAAGTGGATTTAGCCATTACAACTGGAGTGGAGAGAGAGGTAATGTTACATTTTACTACTCTCACTGGTAATACATGTGCTTAGAAATTTGTTCATCTTGTTTTCCTTTTATTATTTGACGTTAATTCATTTAATAGGTTAGTTAGTAATAGTATGAACATGTACATGTATAGGCCTACATGATGTAGTACATATTAGTCTACAAACTGAAGAGGGGGTTGAGTACACTGTTAAAACGTTGATTAATTTTTTTTATCTTGTTGGTTAAAATTTTAATCAACGAACGTTGTTTCAGGCCCGTGTGAAACCTTCTCGTTGTTAGATTTCAATAGCTAGATTCATTAGAAACTTTAGGTTACAAAATGATAACTCACTAACAACGAGAAGGTTTCACACGGGCCTGAAACAACGTTCGTTGTTCTGAGCTAGATTAAAAGTATTCTATCCACACGGTCCATAACTGCTAGTGGTTTTGGTGTTAAGCTTACTTGTGCCAGTGGTTCTTCAACTACAAGTAAACTGGAAGTTTCGAAACTATGAGGCTGTTCATACAGTCCGAAACTACAAGTTACATGTAACTTTAAGTTTTGAACTGCAAGCAAAACATAAAGTTTAGCTCCCTTTGTGTGAACCTGACTATTGATGTGGAACAAAATGGGCAAGTCCAAGTTATTTTCATTTTGTCCCGAGGTTGTAGATATGTACATTGTACATATTACCAACATCATCAAAATATTTGTTTACTCAATGATACTACTCATACTACTACTGACAGCCCTACATGTAGCTCGGAATTGGACCAAATAACAATAATTAATTTTAATTGATACTGTATGTTTAATTGTTATTTTTCTTTATTGTTGGTATCATATGGGACAGTAAATGACTAAATACCTTGGACTTGCCCAAATGAAAATGCTTTTCATCAAGTTTCTTTCCAATGCATTTTTCACTACTGAAACATGATTTTTTTTTGTACATCTTACAGGCCCTCAAATGTATGAAATGTTGATGTTTGTAGCTCAGTGACCTAGAGACACACATTTGATATGTACTTGAGTTTTTCTTGTGTTTGCTTATTTTGCTAACTATTTGACATTGTTTACTAACTTGCCCGCATGCATAGTTATGATCACAAATCAGGCAGAAACAAATGGGTCATTTACGTACAAATGAGCTTGCTTTCTCTGTCATTAAGCTTCTGTTCTTTGTAATTATTGTTGAGAAAAATTCATTCATATACATGTAGATGAAGGAAGGGAGGTTTTGTATATGGGAGTTTTTGTCACTTTATTTTAACTATGAAAAAGTGCATTACACTTCACTGAGTACATATTATGTTGGTCAAAAATCTATTCAGTCAGACAAGATAGGCTGTATAATAAATTGTAGAAGAATTTGATTAATTTTCTGTGCAAACTGTACAGGAAAATATAATATTTAGGTGATTTTTAGAGTCTCTGCCTCTCAGGTTAAAAATTAAGATTGCCTGAGAAGCCATTGGGAACAAGTTGGTGTTATGTCAAAATTCAAATGTATTGTCATTTTGTGTCAAGAGATTTTTTTTTATTACGAACCATCAGCAGAACTCGCATTAAATAATGGCCCTGTTTTTCATTTATGTACAGTATGATGGCTTTCTGAAAATGGAATAGAGGGCAGTTTGCCCTTGAAGGTCACAGCTCCCATCAGCTGTTTTTGATGAAGAGAATATTCCCAGGCATTTTCACTATATTGTATCTTGTGGAGCTTTTAAGCTTGAACTTAGCCAGACATGGTTGAACCTGGCTTTGATGATCATGAAATGATGCCATGGCCAAGTTTTGTTTGACATCTTGATGATTAATGACTCGCTATAAAGGCAGTAGCATTCTATATCTGCCATTCGAACTACATATACAGCATTCTTCCAGTGAGGCCCTCTGCATCATCTCGTAGGAGGAGGTTGGAACTCCTTAGTACTTCTCTCAAATAGTTATAGTTTACTACAAAATTCAAAATTGCATTGAGCATTTGTACCAGAAAATAATGTGCATGTACATATGCATTTATTTGTAAGTTTACTAGATTACCATTGAATGAGTATTTTATTGGCTCAACTGGTCTCTTTAAAGTTTTTTTATCATTGTTCAGGTGGCCATTTTATAGCTCTGTGGAGCAAATTGTGAAGCGCTTTGTATAAACCGCAAGGAAAAGTCACCATAGCAAATAGTCACATATATTGAATTGGATTAAGTAGTTAAAAATGTAAGGCAAATCTAAGACTGATTTCCATTTTGCAAGTTCATGATTTGGTGAATATCTAGAATTATTTTTACTTCCCACATATGAATACTGATGTAACAAAGTTTCACTATATCTCCCAACAGCAGCCTTTCACCAAAGTTCTGTGTCTCTTATTTGCTAATCTGCAGATCAAGACGCTTGGCCCCACACCATGTGTATTCCTGTAGCTTTCCTGCTAGAGTCCTAGGCTGAGGAGAAGAGTGGAGAAGGGGTCACAAACCAGGGCTGCCCCAGCCCTGTGAAGGAGAAGGGATACAAAATGGCCTCCGGATCGATCAGTGCCCTCAACGAACGCTTAAGAAGCGTGGCCGGCAAAGGAAACTGGGAAGAAATTGAACAGCTCCTCCGGCATGGGGCAACCTTTGAAGCTGATAAGGTAGATATATGTATGCTCTTTTTAATAGTCAGTTGAATAGTGCTACTGTGCTAGGTAACTGTTTCGGCTGTAAAATCAGGAACTTTTGCGTACATGTATTCGTACCGACAGCCATTTCTGTGATCAATAAGAAATTTTCACAAAATGTATAATTCAGGGCTGTGATATTGGAGCAGATTTTTGTAAGACGATTCGGCAAGCATTCACGTATTATTATAAAGTTAACATTTGTAGTTCATCCGTGTATTGGAAATCCAACCAAAAACATAGTAACTACATTGTACATGTAAGTCTGCTTTTAATTGTTTTTATCATGGAATATCATAACATATCATAAAATTTTTTGTTTGTGTTGATTTTTCCTGAAAACTTTCAAATCAATTGAAATGACATAAAAAATACAAACTGACAATTTAGTAGGATCATCTGGAAGTGCATGGCAAGCTATCTAGCTCCTTATACTCTGAATGCAAATAAAATCTTAATTGTTTTGGGGGAAAAAATATTTATATGTCAAATGTGTTTTGGAGGGGGAGGGGGGGGGGGGGTAGGAAATCGCCATAATGGTGCT
The DNA here is from genome assembly GCA_025617745.1 of Heliocidaris erythrogramma. NCBI lineage: Eukaryota > Metazoa > Echinodermata > Echinoidea > Camarodonta > Echinometridae > Heliocidaris > Heliocidaris erythrogramma. The sequence continues at coordinate 25,749,973 of CM046858.1, forward strand.
GTTGTCACTGGAGTGCAATTAGTCAAATTTTCTCCTAGCTGTCATGTCCCTCTTTGTCTCCTGCTGCTACTGTCCTATGAAGATAAGTACTTAGGCACTTTGTATCTCTGCATGAGTCTTCTCTCCTTCTTGCCCAGAGTTTAGGGGTGAATAGGGCTCTCATTCCTAGCTATTGAGAGGTTCCTTGCTGTGTCTGCAAACAAACTTCCAAACTTTCACTCCAGACTGACCTGCTATGACCCATATCCTCCAGGTTCGTTTTGGAATGTGGACAAGATACGAAGTTGGTAGACCTCCATGCATATTAAAGGCTTGATGATAGGATGATTCTCTTCTTAGGCGTCAAAACATAAATGTAAATTTTAACTTTGAAATGGGCAGTTACATAGTATAATTGGTCCCAAAAGTTAATGTACATATAATCCTTTATAGTGCAAAATTATTAAATTCCAAGAAAATCCTTTTTTAATTGGTAAGGTGGCACATATACCCTATAAGGAATAGCAAAATAAAATAAGAGAGAGAAAGAAAGAGGAGAAGAGGGTGAAGGCAACGTAAAAAGAAGACCATCCAACACATGTACACATGCTACTAGTGGTAACGGCTACCTGCCTGCTATCTTGTCAATATTTGTTTAACCAATACCAAAATGCAAATAATGGTCTTTGTTTTCTTGAGCTTCTCAAATATCTGTATTAATTAAAAGCAAGTCAGAGCATACCCAAAGATCTGTGGATCTGACTTCAGGTATACCTTGACCTCATTGCATGCATACTTGAGGAGGTACAGTGTCAACTTTTGCATTGTCTTTTGGTCTTATGTGCTACTGTTTTTAAAATAATTTTTTTTTTGCCATTTTAACAGTACCGGTACACCAGACTTTTTCACATTATATGTTATTGAATGTTCATCATGTCCATAAAGAATACTGACAGGTTTAATTTCAAGCAATTTGGGTAGATAACAAATGGGAAAGTTGTCTATGTATGTGATATCACTCATCGTTGCGGCATAAAAGCAGCTAAATGAAAAAAATATTAGAAAGATATTTGTATTTTATTCTTAATGTACATGTAGGCCACCAAATCTTGAGTCCAGGTCTCCTAAAATTCAAAATTTAGCTGCCAAATAAAGCAAAAAAACGTTCACTTACTCTCTTGTCCTGCGTGAAGTACAAGTGTAAGCTTGACTGAAACATGAAATATGGCCAGGAATCATACATCAGCTGTTTGCCATGCACTATATGGAATTTCCAGTCAGAAAAAAATACTTGTTAATGGACTAAAGTTCACGGAACTAAGTGATTTGAGGGCATGTTACAGTATTAGGTTACTCCGGTTGTCATGGATATAAGATGGTTTGTTTGAAAATGTTAGCAGTGGGGAACTGATGTCACCTCCTAATTGGCTTCTGTATAAATGTCAGTGAAAATTACAACTTGTTGATATACATGTATATCTTGCAAATAACATTTGGTAAAGTGAATATTGTACATGTAGTAATCATGAAAATTCTGCTTCTTCAATAATTACTGTATGTTTCTTCTTCACCCCCCCCCCCTTTCTCTCTCTCTCTCTCTCTCTCTCTATCTCTATCTCCCTGTCTATCACCCCTCTCTCTATTCGCACTGTCTCTGTCTTTCTCCTATCTCTTTATCTGTCTTTCTTTGTCTGTATACATCTCTGCTTGTACATGTATGTGTATCTCTCTATTTCTAACCCCCCCCCCCATCTCCCCCTCTTTTTCCTCCTCCGCCTGTGTCTCTCCTTTCCTACATGTACCCCTGTTACAGTATGGGAGAACAGCTCTACACTATGCAGCCCACTATGGACAAGTCAAGGCTATGAAAGTCTGCATTGCAAGAGGATGTGAGCTTGACAAAGTGGACTCAGTGAGTGAAAGTTTATTCAAAATGTCAGGTCCTATACTATGTACAGCCAAATCTGTTTTACATTGTAGATATATTTTGTGATACATTTCGAATAAAGAGATGAGAACGTCATAGAGTTGTACATTACATGTACAGTGTACATGTAGTTATTTTGAACTACAGGATCACAGTATATTATTTACAGTTTAGTAGCTAACACAGACTTTTCAAACATTATCTGTTTAATTTGTAAACAAATCTTTAGGCATTTTACTCCCAGTGTTAAAGATCGTATGCTCGATCTGTAATGAAAAACACATGTAGATCGAGCATACGATCTTTAACACTGGGAGTAAAATGCCTAAAGATTTGTTTACAAATTAAAAATTCCTCCCCAGTCAAGCTTCTTTGTTTATTATCTGTTTAATTTTTATTTAGAACATGAAAGACGATTCTAAATGAATGCCTGTCATAGAAAAAAAAATGCTCTTATCTAACTTATAATTAGCAAGTCACTTTTCAACATCCATATAAATTTCTGTAAATAAATGAGTTTTTCTTTAACCATGAAATTCTATATTTTGCATGAAATTAAAGATTTGTATTTTGTCATTTTTCTACTTGGAAAAAACACAGAGAAATTGTTTTCATCTGCATTTTTTGAAAACTAATTAAAGTTGTCGAACTGAGTATAAAAAAAATTGTTGAAGCCTAAAGGGAAATACTAAGAAATCGTAAGGTCTGTCCTTTCATGTTATATTTTTACGAAAATCGAGTTGGTGATTGTTGCTAGGTGTTGATATTACCTCAACAAAAGAATCATGGAACATTTGCTTGTTTTGTACCCTCAGTATGGGTGTACTGCACTGCACAAAGCTGTAGCACCAGATGGCCACGTCGACGCTGTGAGGATGCTCATAGACGAGGGTTGCGATGTGGATGGTCAAGATGCAGTAAGTGCACTTAGATTTGCAGTGCTAAAAGTAAGGGGACCAGTTATCAAGAAATAGTTTGTTCTTTATATTTTTGGTTCCATTATGGTATACTATATTCAAATACCAGCTTCAAAGTCTACTTTTGCAAAGAGAAATTGTCGGTTGAACCCTAAAAGGACTGGGGGGAGGCATGATGGCCCCCCTAGACAATTTGCGCCGCGAAATTTGAACCGCTGTCTTTCATGCCGCTCCACTTTCTGACTTTTTCCTTTCCAGTCTTGCGCATTTTTGACAACAAGTTTTAAAATATCAGTTGTATCATTAACGAGTCATTGACCTTTTGTGACTTCATGTCAGCCCGAAAACTGGAGAATTTCTGAGTTTTGTGTACAAAAGGAATGGGAAAAGGCATTTCCTCATATTCCTCCATTATGACCTATGATTTCATATTTAAGCTGTTATAATCATCTATTCTAACTGAATAGTGGTCCAGATAATACCTTGAAACAGCAAACTTTAAAAAAAAATAAAAAATTTAAAGTTGAAAAACAAAGAAATACATAAGAAATTCGTAAATCAACAGAATACATAAAAATGGAAATCACTTTTAATTTTTTTTCTTTCATAATAATGTTTTAAATGTTTATAAAGAGCTTCTTGCATAGAAATTTTATCTGCAGGGCCTTTCATTACTTGATATCGCTCAAAAATGTGTATTTACGCATATAATTTGCATAAATTATTAAATTTAAAAAAATAAGATTTACATGAAAATAACGATGGATTTGTGTTCTTCATGAGATTCTCGAGGTCTGTGCAAAATTTGCGGCGGTCATGTCGCCGCGGAGATATCAAGGGGGGCCATCATGCCCCCCCCCCCCCAGTCCTCGATACCTCCAAAATAGCCCTGTCCTTTTAATAGGGTTAAATACACCCTAAATGAAGGTAAATCTAAATGCAATTTGTTAGTAGACGACTCGAAGCACCTGCACACACGCATACAGGACCCAAGTCCTGTGTTCCTGAGCATGTTTTTTTTTTTTTTTCTTATTTCCTTCATGCTACTTAACTTTTAACTCATGTAGCATGCAAGTTAAATTTTTTTTTTTTTTTTTTTTTAATTGTTTTTTTATGTGATTGGTCCCATTATTTGATTGGGAATATTTTTTTTTTGTATGTAACATTTGTTATTTTCTTATTAACTTGTGGAAGTTTTTCTATGGTCGTAAATAATGCTGTGGAAATGCAGCAATTAACTTTTTGAATGTATTCATCGCTGCTTAGGGCAAGTCAATTACAATTCGTAAAAGCCTTTGGAATCTCAAAATGTTATGGTTTGTGGTAGGAAGACATATTGCTGATGCTACCTTCAGATAAGACAGGGAGTTGTACTTTTGGTAGGAAATTGCTCTTCTTCTAATTATTATCAGTATGCGTTCTTTTATGCAGTCAAATATTTTGATTCCTATAAACCAACATTGCTTTGTCAAACACCAGAAATGTTGCATTGCAATAGAAAGAACCTTTGAACGATGTTGACACAGCCCCCCCCCCCCCCCAAACTGGAAGTGGTTTTTCTTTTTATACTCTAACACAAACAGCTCCATTCACTTGTAATTTCTCTATTGAAATATTTTCTGACTGAGGATTTTAGACAAGAGAAATATGAAACCCTCGAGGGGGGCTATGAAATTCCACTAAGTACAATCAGATTGAGCCTCCATAGAAAACAGTCAAAGCCTTTGATTCCACCGTTTCACGCATTGTTGGTTTTAACCTCCTGTTGTCCGGTGTAGGGTGTCTGAGGTGTTGAAGCCTGGCTATTGTCAGGAGGAACCACAAATGATAGTTTGTTGATGTATGAGAGAGAGGGAAGGTGAGAACTTTGGATTGGGTCGAAGGTCAGTGCTTAGTCTGGCAAGGCAGACTCCTTTAAAACTAGATTTAATTTAATTTAATTCGTCATGAGGATGAATTAGGTGGTCTGTCTTTCAATTTGTATGATCATGATTTTAATCAGGATGATCATAATAATGGGAAATACTAAACTGAAGATAGGAAGTCAAGAATGCCATGAATGGAGATGCTTCTTGAGGACAGGAATGTAGCAAAATGTGTGAAACGGTCATTGTAAAATGATTATGGTGATGATGATAATGGTGATGATTATGATGAAGATGATATAATGATGGTTTATGGTGATGATATAATAATAATAGCGATGATGATCATGACGGTGATGATAATAATGATGATGATGTTGATGTTGGTGATGGTGATTATGAAGATGATGATATAATGATGATGATGGTGATAATGATGATGATGGGGATAATGATGATGACCATGACTGCAATGACAGTGACCTTAACCATGCCAAATATGAAAGAGAAATCACATTTTGTTATGAAGATACGACCATAAGTTGATTTTTACAAAATGGCGCCTGGATGATGTCACGATAATCTGATGACCTTGAAAAAGATGCAGGAACTTGACCTTATTAGGACTGATGACTGACGAAAATTTGAAGATAATTGACTGTGCAAATTTTGAGAAATTGTGATATCAAATAGCACTATTTGACATTGCAGGATACTTGGGAGATAAACCCCATAGCTCTAATACACGACGGAATCACAATTTCCATAGGGTTGTACACAAACTACTGCACACTACTTTCCAATAGACAAAACACGCAAAATAAGGCAGTTTAGTACATGGTTTGTGATTGTTTATGTTATAATAGTCAACGAGGATGGTAAAATGAAAGGCAAAAAGAAGCAAAAAAAAAAAAAAATTAATGGGTCCACCGGGGATCGAACCTCGGTCACCGGAATGAGAGGCAAGTGCTATAACCAATATACCAAAATATTTCCCATAGAGATAACACGTAAACGAAAAACAGGATTCTCAAATCCCATTTTGTAGTTAAAAATTGGGCGTGATCCCGACATCTGATCAAAAATTGGAGACCACACTTGTAAAAGCTTATAGTCTCAGCTATAACATACTAAAATCTGGAAGAAAATAGACCAAAAACAACTGAGATACAGCTCAGAGAACAATGTCATGTAGATTCATGATTCGAAAAAAAATCATCTTCCATAGACATAACACGCAAATAGGGAAAATTCTGACATGGCATCTTTAATTGAAAATTTCACTGTGATGACGTCATCAAAATGAAAAATGGTGGTCACTGATTTTGTAGGAAATTGCCTCAGCTACAACATATTAAAATCTGGGCAAAAAACGACCAATAATTACGAATCTAGAGCCAAATTTGCATAAATGTGATGACGTCAAAACATGAAAAATGGAAATTTTGACTTCTGGCGCCATTTTGATGATGTCATAATGTTTATAAGGGTCAAATGATACATGAAATGAAATCTATGATTCATACCCTACCTGATGATGACAAAAAAATTGGGGGTCAACGGACTATCTAACGAGCTACAGTGAATTTTGTAAAGGCATGTTTTTGCCCATATATGGCCTATAGTGAGGGAGCGCGCCCGCGCGTGCGTGCTGCAAAATTTGACGCATGATAATTTCCTTATTAATGCTCGTAGAAAGATAGAAAAGGTATCAAATTGCTCAGAATTTTATGTTCTATGAGAGTGCACAAGAAAAAACGGCGAGTTTAGACTTGATGACGTCACGATGACCTGATGACCTCCAAAAGCTTAATGGACCATGTCCATGATTGACCTCATACATGACATGAATCTCGATAATATTGACCTGGCCGATTTCGAGATTTGGTGGCAACAAGAATTTGTAATAAAAAGAAATAAATAAAAATCTTGACAAAATTAAAAGGAGGTCTGTCATAAATGACAGACCACCTAATAAAAGTATCGGCTTCCAAATTCTGACGGTAGACTAGCCATAAATTTTGTATACGTTCACTTAACTTAGTGACTTTGAATTGATAATTATTCTGTCTAATCAATAACGAAGAAGACAGATACCCTTTATTTCCATTAAAATTAAAAATGTATATTCAGAGTGAATCTCTATCTTCAACTTTTAATTCTTGAAGGAAAAGGTGAGATGATATGGTCACACAGCTGCCAAAGGTCAAAGTTCAGGACTGCCATGTAATGGCATTGTCCAGAAAGGCTTCGTTATATTATTATAACCACCTAAACTTTATTCTTCATTTTTTTATTTTTTTATTTTTAAGTATGATCATCAATTTTGATTGGTTTTGATTGGTCTTGATCAAAATTTCAGCAGTTGTCTATTTATGTTATTGGCCAATATGAACTGGAAGTGCAACAAATGTTTAGAACTGTTTTGGGTAGAACTACATAACACCCCACCACATAAGTAACCCTGACCCTGTCCCTGACCCTAACCCTAAGCCTAAACTACGCTCTAATACATTGTACTGATGTGTGGTGGGGTAATCTGCAGCCCTATTTTTGTAAAGTAGGCCCTGATGTAATATCCATATTACATTATAGAAACATTAATATAACCTTCATGTTTGTATTTGTCTTCCACAGAATGGTAACACCTGCGTGCATGAAGGTGCCATGAATGGCTTCAGCCAATCATTGGATGTTCTTATCAAGATGGGAAAGGCCAATATTCATACAAGCAACAAGGTAAACACCCTAAAATGCTTTTCACACTTGCAAAATTTCCCAGGGTTAAGCTTAGCCCACTTGCTTTTCACACTTTTACCAAAGTGGGCTAACCCGGCAATTAGTACGGGACTATCTGGCCCTGCAAAAAAGCAGGGTAAGCTGGGCAATTGCGGTGCTAAGAATGCAAGTGTGAAAACGAAAAAGAAAATGTGGTGCTAAGGACCACACATGCTGGTCATCACAGACAACGTGCGAAAGTTCACCTGAAACGTGCGAAATTGTTTACCTCGGTTTCATGCAAGTACATGTACATGTACATGTACGTGTAGTATATGCTCGATCTTGACTAGTATTTTACGAGGCATGCGCGATAGTGAAGATATCAATATTCATGAGCTATCGGATAGTCCGGGATTAAGCAAGCGCAAGTGTGAAAAGCGGAATATTTCTCAACCCTGGCTAAGCTCTTAGTATGGGATTAGAAAAACAAGTGTGAAAAGCAAAAACGACAGTCCGGGGTTAAGGATAGTCCGGGGTTAAGAAAAGTAAGTGTGAAAAGCATATAAGAGCCAGAAGGGCATTAAAGATAATGTTGAGTTTTGGTCATGCGATTACATGTACACTGAAAGAATCTGTCACCAAGCAATTGGGAAAGATTAATTATGTCTAAAAAAGAATTGCTGTATACTTTGAAGTTTTAGAATCATCAAAAAGAAATTGACCCAGTCTCGCTGAAAAGCACATGCTCTGCACACAGAAATGGGTATATGGGACTGCTAACACGTGGCATGAATTTTCGGCCCGGACACTTCAGCTATTTCTCGTCATATTTCGAATACGAGGGCATTTAAAGAGCAATCCCTTTCAGGGGGTATTTCTAATATGATGTTCTTTTAAAGTGACATAAAAGGAATGAGATAGCGCACAATTTATTTTTCACATTTCCCAGAACTCAACCTTCCCCTTAACTCTTATCATCAAATGCAATATCTAGCTCTCATCAGATGATGTGCTTGCTCAGTTTTGGTCAGATTACTGTTGCATTTGATAAAGTAAGCAAGCCACTGTGAGTTCAATCCATTACATATTACTTCCATGCAGATCTCTTTTACAACATTTAAAACTGCATGTGTCTTTTTCGGTAGACCTATCCTGTCTCCATATGTTTCGTACATACATGTCGATCTATAAGAAATATTAGATTTGGTTCCCTTCAAATTCTTAAAGGGCAATCCAACCTTGGTAATAAGTTGATTTGTGTGAAAGCAGAAAAATAAGAAAAACAGGATGGTGAAAGTTTGAAAGAAATCGGACAAGGAATAAGAAAGTTATGGATGTTTGAAAAATGAGATCACTACATCTACGCGAATCTCAAATCGGCAATTTGGTGAGTCGATTGTGACATACTTGTGGACAACTCTCCCATTTGTCGTACACAAATTTATCATTAATTTGCGGTTTTCTCCGAAGCGCCTTTACCCTCGGGGCAATACTCACAATATATTGGAGATAGCATATTGTTATACGTCCTCATGAAAGAAAAAAATCCTACTAATTAAAACATTTTGAAAAAAGTGACATTTTAGTCATTTTATGTGTTGGAGCGAATGGAGGAGTTGTCCACAGCTACATCACAGTGACATTACCTATTCGGCCAATTTGAAATTCCCATATGTATAGTGATTACAACTTTCAAAAATTCATAACTTTCTTATTGCTTGTCCGATTTCGTTTAAACTTTCACCAAACTGCTTCTCTGATTTTTCCTCTTTCTTTCAAAGAAACTTGCTATTAAGGTTGGATTTCCCTTTAATCATGCAGTGTCAGGTATAATTTCAAATGAAACGGTTCTTCCTCAGATTTGGTGCAAACTTTTGGTTTGTTTTAATTTGGAGAGCTACCTATATTTTGAATGTGATATACTGTAAACGCTGTTATTTTTCGTGATTAAATTTTCGCGCTGAGCGACCCAAAAACATATTCGCGGGTTCTTGAATTCACCGTGCACAATTACTCACTCGCAAGTCTACACACCAGTGCGGCTCCATTTGTTATTTCACACACACGCGATCCATCCAGTCAAATACATTAGGTACACATGTCTACACACCAGTGCGGCTCCATTTTAAATATCGTTTCAGACACACACGGTCCATTCAAATGCATATTACAGACACAACTACACACACAAACACACTCTAAAATGAATTGGATTCAAACCATCAAACACGTATTAATCAGATGAAGCGCGCAATGCAGCGTCCATTCAAAACAAGCATAAGAAATCATGCTAATATTTTTGCGTGTTCTACAATTTGCACCCGCCGAAAATAGCGCGAAATCCGCAGAAATCAATGTACCACAAATATTTCTGCATTTACAGTAATATGGTCATATTTACCCAGGGTAGCCTCATCAGTATTAATAGTGTTCTTCCTGAGGGCACTGCAAGTATTATTACCCCAGCATAGCCAGGTGCCCATTTGATACACCTGGGTGGAGAGGGACAAATGTTGGTAAAACATCCTTACCCGTAGATTTAAGCACCAAGTTAGGATCAAACCGAGAAACTATGTTATGAGAGTCAAGAACTTACAATGTCCACATATATACAGACATAGAAGAAATATATATGTTGACAGGTGTGCACTACATGTGTGTCATTAATGTTTTTGATATTTCTTTCTTTCTTTTGTTTGTAGAATGGACAGAAAGCTATCCATCTTGCATGTCAGAATGGTCACAATCAGAGCACCAGGATACTCCTCAAAGCAGGCTGTCATCCTAACATGAAAAACAGTGTAAGTTGATGTAGAACTGTCATGGTCTTGTAGGTGTAGGTTCAGATCCAGCTATGATACAATTGTCCATTTCAGAGGCATGATTGATCTGTATCTGCAACCCATTGTCCTGGGGAGATGTGAGCTACATGTATTATAACTTTTTTAAAGTTGCTATTGGTGGTATGGTACTCAATTAAAATTCTGCAGTAGTCTCTAGTGATATAAAGTTAAGTAATTATACATATATATGTGAAATGCTTAACGGAAGTATTGAGCATTTAATTGTAATATAATTTAACTGATAGAATCATACATGTAGGTCCTCATTATAAGATGAGAGCAGCAATCACGAATCTGATTTTAAATTGACTCTGGAATTCTTTGATAGTTTTGTAGTTTCCCTTTTGCCACATTTTACAGTTCAGCTTTGAACACCCATTCTTATGTTTTTCTTATTTTGATGTAGTCTGGAGAAACACCACTTCATATCGCTTGTCTCTATGGCTATATCACATGTGCAAGGATCCTCATTAGTGCCGAGTGTGATATCAACATGAAAAACAAGGTATGGGACTGCACAGTTAGAAGAATGGAGGTGGAATTTATGTCTAGAAGCTCAGACAAGCAATGTATTTTCAGGGTTATCTTTAGCTGTAGTATGAGAAAATGTCATATGATCATTTTCAATCACTTCTCTGTTGTTATCAGTCTAATCTATTCAGGCGCAGCCCTACACTGCAATTAACTCCTCGTAAAGTCGTAAAAGCTTTTGAATTCCTAACGGCTATTGAAGCCCTCCGCTGAACGAGGAGCAGAAATCCTCGAACATTCACATTCTTCTATCTCCCTTATTTGGGCCTTAACAATCATGAAAATTCTAGAGTACAATAGTACATAGGAAATGATGATATTATGCTTCATATCAATTTTCACTGAAAACGGTTGAGTATTTTTGTTTCAGAGGGCCGAGAAAAGAGGTCTCGTTTTTTTCCCCAACACAAGTCTCGGACGAAATGAATATGCAAACAAATGACATATTGCTAGACTTTAAACTCCAGTCTCACTCCCTGCACAGTTTTAAGTTCCGCAGTTAGCATACCTGCCAACTCCTCCGTTTTAGACGGAGTTTCTCAGTTTTTAACATTTTTAAGAGGCAAAAAAACGGAGTACTCCGTTTTTCTGTTTCCCAGAAAAAAAAAACGAAACTAATACGATTTTTTTGTATTTTGTACGATAAAAAAAGTAAAATACGACAATACGATATTGCGTATAAAAAATACGATTTCCTGATTTTTTCCCCCTTTTTCTTTTCTTTCTTTAAAAAATAAAACAAACAAAGCCTCAGTTTGGGAGTTTATCGCACTTCTCTCACCGGGGGGAACCCTCTAAGAAAGCAATTACTGAATTAGGACAGGGGTATGTCCGTTACTTACTGCCGACTCATTAGAAGTCTGTGGTACATGTACCCCGTGGCAGTTCTAGGAGTGGTACCCACCGTACTGCGATGCATTTGTGTACATGTGCTCCACATACACTCAAATGACTGCATGACTTGCGGTTTCGCAGAGCTCACCCCTAATTCCTAGGGTTGATTTTGGTCGTGAGTGACATTTTTCAGAACAAAAAATGTCAGAAACTGTATTTTTGGACTTTGTTTGTCCCTATTTATTCTGTATTTAGTTCAAAACTGACGAAATTATTCTCTATTTCGCCAATACTCCGTCATGACGGCGCTGTTAGTCGGAGCTGTTCTCAACAGCCTTGGCTGCCTGAACTTCGGGGGAGGAGTCCTCAGTAAATGCCTCACTGAGCTGCTTAATTGAAGAAATTTCAGTTATGGAAACACTTTACTTATCATCATTTATTTGAATACTACATATAATATTTGATGATAAATTCATCGTACAATATATTTGAGTAGGTGATTGACACATTCTTACCAAATTTAGACTCCCCCAAAATGAAATGTAAATTATATGTACTTCTGCGTTTTCAAAACACTTATTTTATTTCTAAGGTATGAGAAAAACTACAGTGGTGTGATAGTGTACTATATTTGTTTGTGAATGGTATAAAAGGCAAAGTTAGTCTCTTTAATAAAACACATATGCACATCCAAGCCTACACCAAACCTTACACTCACATGCACACACACCCACACCCACAATGATATGGAACATTAACAGAGCCACTTCCCCTTTTTTCTTTTTTTTTTTTTTCTTTTTTTTTTTACTTTGTAGATTGAATGACAAGTGACAATTTAAGATAACAATTGAGCCCATCAAATGGATCAATAGTTGACTGCTGTTGAATATATGCAGTTCCTTTCATATTTCTTATTTCAATTTAATTTTTTTTCCCTGTACCCACAAAATATCAAAAATATTAAGATCTTGGGGTTGGGCAGGTCCCCTGGCAAAAGAGTTTGTGTGAAGCCCTGTAATAGCCTTAATTTTTTGTTTTTCACATTTGAATTTTTGAAATGTCTCTTTTTTAGACACTTTTATGTTTTTCTTATAATTCAATTTTTTCATTAGATGTCTGTTTGGGGTCCTTATTTTCATCATATGCGGTGCTAATAATGCATGTCACATTCATTTTCGCGAAAATGTCATGTAATTTAAGGAAACCAGTCTGTTTTTTTTTGTGTTGAGAGGTTGGCATCTCTGCATTCAGTGCAATCACATGTACTATGTGTGTGCAGTTCTTCAGCTAAGTAAATTGTAGGTATAGTCTACAATTACTATGGTGCATCTCCTGATCCAGAGTCTCAGTCCCCCCACTTAAAAATGAAACCTTCAATCTCCTGGTAATATATTGTATCTTTAGAAACAAGTACATTGACCATCAAGCAAGTATTTTTGATGATTCATTTGCTTGCCATAAATTATTGTAACCATACAGTTTACAGTATACCTAATAGTGCACTTCACAGAGCTTATAATGCAGGAGTTTTAGGGGGGCATTACCATGACTACCTTCTGAACCTCTGCCATGGCGCGGCACTTGGACCCCCAGTTGCGAGACGCTGCAGACGCCGCGCTCGCATGACTCAGTTTTTTTACTTTCCAATGTTGACAGGTATAAGTTCAGCAGTTTTGTGTAAAACTGCCATCAAAAATCGAAGACTTAACGTGAAAAGACTGGAAGTTACAGTCTATCATCGAACGATTTCGCCTCTGTGCACATGCACTCACCCGACGTCATCCTTTTGCCTCAGCTGCACTCACGTCGATCAGCTATTCTGTTATAAGCTACTGAAATCCTTGCAATCTGATTGGCTGCTAGCAAATTAATCGGTAACAATCACTGACAAGACACGCCCCCTGTTTACTCTCGATCTCGTGTGTACATATACGTACGTACGCCTAGCCTGTACACTGCCCTCATTGATTGCTGGCCTTGCTATAGCTGTCTGTGTATGTGTTGCAGGTAAGTCGTACGTACACTCGAGTGGAAACCATCCTACATGTACCGCTATACGTGGGACTACACACGAAGAACGGTAGAGGGTTCATGAATAACATTGCCTTCGACTTTTTCCCGACATAACCGTTCAACGGATAATTATGAAAAGATATTTGGGGATTCCCTCAATATACTTTTGATTTTTCATGTCTGAAAGTTTCAATCATGGGCAATGACAGCAGATGTGAGAAATACTGCTACATTTTCAGACTTATAAAAAATATATATGGCTCCTCATTTCTCTAAATTTTCACAAACTAATGAATAATTTGACTATGAGTGATACTAATTATGGGTTAGAGCAACTCTTATTCTGAAATTTGACGTTTAGTTAATTTCATTTGGTTGTTTCTAGGGTGAGATTTCACAGTTTAGCTGAGACTCTTTGGTAGCAGTTTTACGTAAACAAATTGTTTATTTTATGCAATTTAGGCAGGACGGAGTGAAAGCTTTCGGGCAGTTAATTGCAGTGTAGAGCCGCGACTATAAGAGGTAGCCATTGTTTACTTAAAAATCTCTTTGTAAACACCAGCTTTATTAGTGTCATTCTTGTCATCATATTCTTAATCACTTCCTACCTACCTTTTCCTCATTAATATAGTGATGTTAAATCATCATTACAATCATCATCTGTTTCTCAACATCATTTATCAAAACAGTGCAAGAAAAGTGCAAGTTTTCTGTTTTCTTATAAAAACGCAAATTTGCCAAATGTTGCTAGACTCTCATACATTGTGAACTATATCCTGTTCTACCAATAAGGGGCTTTTTTAATGGGTTTTTTTTAATTTCTTTTTAAAATTTCTGTTTTATGTTCAGGAGGGTAACACTCCTCTCCATATCGCAGCTGGTCTCGGCAAGCTGAAGATTACCAGACTACTACTAGAATCTCAGTGTGAAGTCAAGATACGCAACAAGGTAGGAACAACTTCTCATGAACTATGTTCTAGTAGACTGTAACAATTGTGTTATTGTTGCATACTTTAGCCAGCAGTTACAGTGTTGTGTCAACATTAGTAACAGGGGTCAAGAAGATTATGACAGACAGGTTAATGTTAGGGTTAGGAGGCAGCTGGACTAGACAAGATGAAGATTACCAGACTACTACTAGAATCTCAGTGTGAAGTCAAGATTACGGAACAAGGTAAGAACGGTTCTAAGACAGATGCTCTGGCAACATTTACTCTTTGGTCATTTGTATACAAATTACAGGGTAATCCACCCTTAATTTTTCTATTGATATTATATGAAGCGTAACTTGCTGATTAATTTGATACCAAATTTACCAGAATCGGACAGCTATGAAGAAAGATACAGAATGTTTTAGATCCCCCCAAACACATCTTTCGCCCGTCGTCTGCTGCACATGGGGGCCGCCATTTTCCATGTTTGCAGACTTGGTCAACGAATGACGAATCTGCGGACAACTGGCTAGTCTACTTGTTATGGTTAGCTCATTGATTAAAACTTGCTGGGCAGCACAACGTGAGTCTTGATGCATTACAGAGGATCTGAACTGTTTGAGTAAGAACCTGGGTTACGCTTCACTAAAGTGTCAAGTTAGAGGAGACTAGAATGAAACTTAGCCATGATTGTATTTTTGTAACCTCTCTGTTGTGTGTAGAGCAATCAGACAGCCCTGGATCTTGCCAGACAGAATGACCAACGTGATGTTGCACTTCTCATCATAGGGGCACATAGGGTAAGCTAAGTACTTTCACATTCAATGTCATTCATAGCACTTTGTTTTGAGAAACACCCATGCTGGCTCCATGTTATTTTGAAGACATGTTGTGACTTTCCCACAAGTACTCTTGCAAGGCAGTCTCCTGGTATCGCAACAAAGCTTTTTGTGTTTTTAAGTTCTCTTTGGCTTTTTTGAATTACAGAACATATTTCTTTTAAATCTGCTTTAGCAACCACCTGTCTATAAAGACCACAATTTTTGTTTCCTTGAAAAGTGTTTCTCATTGAAATGTGTATTAAATGAACCTGTACTTAAAGACCACCTGCTCATAAAGACCGCTTTTCTTGTCTCCCTTGAGTGGTCTTTGTAGACAGGTTTCACTGTAGATGCAAAATTAGTAGTATTATTCTTTTTTTTTTTTTTTTAATAAAGAACTTTGGCATTGCTATGGAAAGACCACTTCTACTGAAATTTGATATATTTCTTTAATGATAGACACACGTTTACTTTTTAATTCCGAATAATGTAGATGTTGTGCAGAAGACAGATATAATGATTACTGTTGAGTGTGTGCATTTACTTATGTGGATGTAACTTTTCAACCTGAATTGTAAACCATGAAAACACGACACTTCAAGAAGTTTTGAAGCTCTGTCCTGTCATTATTTCTTTAAGAATGTCCTACATGGAGCAAAATTTGTTTGTAAGAATGACACATGAAGCACCTTTAATGTGGTTTATTGAAGAATGTGTCTTGCTTGTTGCCATTTTGCAGCTGAAGAAAGGAAAGTTCTCTTTTTTCTCTCGGAACAAGAAGGATGGTAGCAAGCTGGATGGTTTTGGAAATGCATCTCATCATCACCATAGTGACAGCTCACCTAATGATAAACACAAACGCAAGCACAGCGATGACAGGGTATGTAGAAATGTAATTTATTAAGTCAAACAGGTATTCTTTGAGGTTGCTCATACCTAACATCACATTTAAGAAAAAGGAAGTACAGTTAACCTTGCATAACTCGAAGTCGCACTAGTCAAACTTTACCTAAGTCGATTCAATTTTTTTTACTTAACTATGCAAAACGTGTTATTTGCATTTCCTAAGTCAAATTTTGCACAAGTCAAACTATTTTGTGTGGTCCCAACAAGATTTGACTTATGCAAAGTTAACTGTAATAGACCTCGTCACAAATTAATTCAAATTTTATGCATACTTTTAAAACAAAGGTTGTTCTTGACAACCTGAAAGCTTGTCAGAGGCTTGTTAGACATAGTAACAAGTAATGTTTGCAAACTGGCTTCGAAGTATTGTATGTAGTTCATTCATTAATTACAGGTTAATGGAATACCCTTTTATAAGGTCCCCAGGGAAGAAACATCCATAAATTTGAATAACTTTGTAAACAGGTCTATTGATATTTACTTTGATTGGTATTCAATGGTTCCTGTATATACCAACTACATTTCATAATATGATTCAAGTATGCAGATTACATCTGCCTGAATATTCCTATGAGAGCATAATCTTGTTTTCAAAAGCTGTGCAGGTGAACAAATTTAAATTCAAGCACTTTTCTTATTTCTCAGAGAGGTGATGATGATATGGATGGTGGTCAAGGTGGTCTTAGGATCCGGGGGAGGAGAGAGATGGAAGGCATGGATAGACATTCCTCAGGAAGCAGTAAGGGAAAGGCTAAGAAAAAAAGAGACAAGGTGGGAGATTAGAAACAAGATCTTATGTAATCATGTATCATTTTATTCCATGATCTTTATACGTGACCCTCCACCACAAAACGACCAATAAGCCGGAAATTTGGGTTTTTAAAATTTCAACACAGTTTGAAAGCTTAGATTCTGAGCTTTAAAATGATATATAACTTGTCTTGTATGGACTAAGCAAACACTTGTAAATTACAATGAGAATGTCAACGTGCCAGACAGACTAATGACCAAAACAATAGATAAAACGGGCTCTAAAGAAGAGTGACCATTTAAGAGCGCCTAATCTGTGTCCTATTATTTGTCGCACAAAAGGTTGAGTCAAAACTCCCTGGCATACACAGTGAAGTACTAATTGGATTGGGTTGATCCTTCAGAATAGATATATTTCTATGTTTCTTTAGATTTTGAATATCAGACAGTGCATAGTTTTTAAGCTATACCAGAAAAGCGATGTGAAGTACAATCCCAGCAAGTTGACACACAGAGTTTGAATGTCCTGGAAAACATGGTCATTTTGAATGAGAGTAAAAACATATTTCAACAAGGTATTTTAACCTGAAATTTTGTCAGATGGTAGATTAATAAATGAACTTTCAGAAAATACAAGAAAAATCAAAATTTCCACCCCAAACCACCTTTTACAGCTGTTTACTCTAAAACTCCCATTGCGACTTATTGGTCGTTTTGTGGTGGAGGGTCACATATAAGTTTGTCTCTTCTCATGCTGTAATATCTCAGTTATTTCATTTTCCGTTTAAACGTGGCTAAAAATCAGACGGTTTTCGGTTAAACGCACTCACACATAAAAACTGGGTGATCCAACATGATTTTAAACACATGGGATACAGGCATAACAAAAGTACAGACATGCTACAAATCCACTATTTTCCTCTTTTTAATCGTAATAGTGATAAAAAGCATTTACACATGTACCTACCAAAGCTTGAGCTTAAAATGTCTTATTTATTGATATTTTGTAGTTTTCAAAGTGAGTTTAAGCTTCAAAGTGAGGTCAAGCTTCAAACTGTCGATACTAGTCCGTTTTATGGGAGCAGCCATATTATCTATCAAATCCCTGCATGTAAGATCTGATCAGGAGGGGGCGCCAGAGAGCTTTAAACAGAACTGGCTTTACACATATTTACATAAAGCTTTGCATATTCATGAGTACCAAGATGGCAGCCCCATTGCTGAATGATTATCGGCATTTGAATCTGGAACCGACTTTAAATTGATACTTTTTAGCCTGTTATGAATAAAAAAAGAGGTAAATTAGGCTTTTATTGCAAGTTTTATGTTTTAATTTTGGCCATTCCCATGTATTCAAAATCATGTAGCATCTATTCACGGCTAACTGAAAACAGTGAAATCCTCACGGTCGTTTTCCGGACGTTCAACCATTTCGATTCATCACTAGTCTCTTCAGACATAAGAACTGCTTTCAAGAAAGCCTTGTATTACATAGTACAGTTTAAATACTTATAAAATAATTACAGAATACCCTAATATTATGGTACATTATAAAACAATGCAAGAATCGAAACAAGTATCATAGCTGTGGTGCGATAAGTCTGATAAATACTTGGATAAAGAGAAGGTTGAGTTCTGAGGAAGGTGAAAAATAATTTGTGAGCTTTCATTTTCTATAATGTTCTTCCAAACTTTCTCACCCGTTTTGTAAAGGAATGACAAAGTTTGGAAGAACATTATAGTAGATATGTCCCCTGAAAATGCTCTCATATTCAAAATATATGACAAGACATAGCTGTGTGTGTGCAGTGCATATGCTTTTCAGCGAGAATGGATCAACTTTTTATCACTTATGATTCCAAAACCTCACAGTATACACCAATTCTTACATTAGACATAATCAGCCATTCCCAATTGCTTCCAGGCCGTTCTTTCACAATGTGATTGCATTACCAAAACTCCACTTTATGTTTAAACCCATATGACCTGTAGGTGATATGCAGGGGACTAGATAATGTAGGATTGATGGCAATGTACCAAGGGCACATGCTCTCTGGTTTTGTTCAAAATCCAGACTTAATGTTAACAAGACCGCTCTTGTGAACAAGAAGCTATTCTTTTTCCTGTTTCATTGCTTTATAGTTTCTGTCCTCTTAGTCTTTGTCTTTCTTCTATCTTTATTCATTCTTTTTTGTCTTTTAGCATTTGTTCTGTCATGGTTTCTTGATTTTAAGAAATCCCCCCCCCCAACTTTTTTATCCTCATTCTATTTTCATTTTCCAGAGGAGAGATGATGGACCCAACCAAGGCCAGAACCTGTTTGTGAGGGAGGATATGAGGAAACAGATGAAATCAGAGAAGAAACTACAGGAACAAATCCACCTTGGCAGGGAGATGGGGAATCCCCATTTCACCGAGCAGGGGAACCCCCATTTCAGGACTCAACTCTTCAAGGATAAGACTGGAAAGATACTTCATGTAAGGATGACATATTTAGTTACCGCGTACTCAATTAAAAAATAGGTTTCTGTTTTTATTAGTTTATTACTCAGTGAGTTTATTATACCCCCGCCAAACGAAGTTTGAAGGGGGTATACTGGAATCAGTCGATGGTTGGGCGGGCGGTCGGGCGGGCGGTCGGTCGGTCCGTTGCAAATCTTGCGGATCGAACTACTTCCTCAGTTTTTGACCGAAAGTCATGAAATTTGGTACACACATTGGTCTTGGTGGGAAGATGTGCAAGACATATTTTTCGGATGAGTCGGAATCTGCGTTGCCGTGGTAACGGCATATTTATGGCAGAAAATCAAGGAAAACAGCTTGAAATTTGGTACACACATTGGTCTTGGTGGGAAGATGTGCAAGACATATTTTTCGGATGAGTCGGAATCTGCGTTGCCGTGGTAACGGCATATTTATGGCAGAAAATCAAGGAAACACATTGCGGATCGAACTACTTCCTCAGTTTTTGACCGAAAGTCATGAAATTTGGTACACACATTGGTCTTGATGGGAAGATGTGCAAGACATATTTTTCGGATGAGTCGGAATATGCGTTGCCATGGTAACGGCATATTTATGGCAGAAAATCAAGGAAACACATTGCGGATCGAACTACTTCCTCAGTTTTTGACCGAAAGTCATGAAATTTGGTACACACATTGGTCTTGATGGGAAGATGTGCAAGACATATTTTTCGGATGAGTCGGAATCTGCGTTGCCATGGTAACGGCATATTTATGGCAGAAAATCAAGGAAACGCCTTGCGGATCGAACTACTTCCTCAGTTTTCGACCAAAAGTCAAGAAAGGCTGTTCTCACGGGGCGGGGGTATTAATCATCATCTTCAGTGATATTTCTAGTTGATCATGTTATTCACAGAAAAATGAACCAGACAGATTTTCAAAATTGTCTTGGCTTCAATCTGAGTGTCCTTTTAAAGATAAAGTTGAGTTCTGGTCATGCGATAACATCGCGAAATAAACTGTCTGAAATCAGTTGGGAAAAGTTGATTATATAGTACATAAGAATTGGTGTATGCTGTAAGGGTTTGGAATCACCAAAACAAGAATAAATTGACTCAATCCTGCTGAGAGTCACATGCACTGCACACAGAAATGTGTATATGGGACTACATACACATGTTTGGCCCGAAATTTACAGCTGTTTCTTGTCATATTTCGAATATAAGGGCATATGAAGAGCAATCCTTTTCAGGAGACATTGCTACTGTGATGTTCTTCCAAACTGACATGAAAGAAATGAGAAAGCTTTACAAATTATTCTTTACCTTTCCAAGAACTCAACTTTCTTTTAATAAGCGAAACCATTTAAACATCACAATTCTTTTGAACCAAATTCACACATATTCATCAGGTAAATGTGCTTTCTTCAATGATGGTTAAAAGTTTTTGGATATGCATACTCTCATGCAGGATGAGTCTTTTTTTTATGTTTTGGTTGCTTTTTAGCATCACAAAGCAAAATGTTCCATTTCTGCTGACATGCTGATTACACTGAATTTAAAAGAAAAAGGATATTGATATTAAACATTGAACTTGTGATAGAGTTTCTTGCCTGTTCAAGGGAAATTTCATGTCGAAAGGTCTGTGGTAAGAATACCTTGCCTGCTGCAGTATGTAGTATTTTGTGTTGTTTGATAAGATGCATCTTTTTTATTGCGGCTTCTTTTTTAGGAATCCTTTGTTATTTCTTTGTACCAATGTTTTTATTCTACACATCTATGTCTAACATGGTGGCAAAAACTTCCAAAAAGCAACCAGGCAATTTCCATAGCCTTATGTATCGACCTTTCAATGTGCGAACAGTACAATGACACATTTCTTAATCCAAACATGATTTCTAGAGGCAATACATATCCCCCATGAGTCGATTTCTCTGAAGTGTTTGCGATTGTAATGTCTCATATAAGCCTGAGTCATATCGAATATTTCATAAACCGGGATCCGACGGCTTTGATTCGATCGAATACCGGTGCATCGATAAATGATGGGCGGTGAAAACAGAGTTGCACACAGTTGCACGCAGTGCATGCACCATGCACCGGTGACCGGTCCGCTGGCATCGCGGGCATATGTATGGGCTCTCGCTGCTCGAAATTAACGATAGCCCGCTAGCCAATGGCTAGTAAAAATCACAGCGGACGAGCCAAAATCTTAAGTTTCTAGTCCGTGTGGCTAGCCAAAATATCACTAGTGTCGCACGAAGCGATGCTCATTGTCGACACACCCGACAATGATTCAAATTCAAAGAATTAATAATCTTACTTTGTCTTTGGAGAGCTGAATGGAACACGTTTGTTCGATGCCAAAAAAAAAAAACAATACGAAATAAACTTTTCGTCGCTCAATATACTTCATTCAGCTTCAGAGATCATTCAGAAGTAATTGCCAATTTGATGAGAGTGTGATATTAGTTATTGCGAATTAAGTAGGAACACTCGTACTCATGCCCGTATTTATCATGTTCAATTATACAATTGTCAAATTGACAATGCAGAGAGAGTGCAAGAAAATTATCGTAATGTTCAGTTCGTAACGACAAAACGATTTTTCCATAGAGAAAGCACAGGTAAAGCGCGACGTCCTCCGCGAGCGAATTAGCGAAAGTTAGCCAACAGTTTGAACTTTGAAGTCGCCTTCACGTTCTCTGCTAGTATATATGCTGTACGTTACGGAGTTTCTTTTTTTATTTGATTTTTTCATGGTGGCTACGGTAGTCAAAAATCTGGCGGACTACAAATCGATGCACCGAATTTGCCAAAACGTATTCGGGATTCGATGTCTTCGATCGAACACCGGCTAACCAATCGATTTGACTCAGGCTTAGTCTCATAGTGTCTTTGATAGATTAAAATTGAACTGAACTGAACAGAATTGAATTGAATTAATAATGCTTTACTGTTTCCGTATGCCAGGTTCCTATGCCAGTGCATTGCAACTGCACCCCTTACATCAAGAAACTGGAGAACCAGGTGGAAGCAAGTAAAGAGAGACTCCTGCATGAAATAGACATTTCGAAAGCTCGCTTTGAGAGCAGAATGAACAACCTTGAGAAGCGTATGGGCCACCAAGCACAGTGCATGGACCAGCTGTGCAAGGAGCGAATAGCAGCGGAGAGAGCAGATTGCATACACAGGATAGATAAAAGAGCCAAAGAGGAAAGGAGGGCATGGTCGGAGGAGCATGATGCTCGGACAGACGTGCTGAGGAAAGAGCTGAGGCACTGGTTTGAGTCCAGGATACAGCCTCTACATGAACAATTAAGTAGAACTATGGATGATGCTGCCATAGAAACTGCATCGTCGACCAGGAGAAGTCGTCCCAGGGCAGGATTTTATAGGTTGAATGGTCGTGAGGTAATCACACATCGAAAGAGATCCAAGTCAGTTGGAAATGTGAGTGATTGTGATATAGAGGAAGAGGACGATGAAGACAGCGATGAAGAAAGTGAAGATGAGAGTGAAGAGGAGGAGGAGGAAACATATGGAAGAAAGAACAGTCGTGTTCAGGAATATCCTGTATCCTCCAGGCAACCTAGCGAACAGTCCCCTCACCACTATAAGAAGTCAGAAACGGCTAAAGCTAAAGACTATGCCAAGTCTGGTGCTATTCCAAAGGCATCCAGGAGTGGCAGCTTCAGACTAGCAGTTAGCGATGAAGATCATGCCAGTGGCAGCAGCAGCAATAGTGGTACTCCACTTAGTATGGTTGATGGCACCTACCGACCTCCACTCATCGCTGCCCATGAACGATCTCCTGCCTCAGACTCTCATCAGTCCGTTCCAACCGATTTTGTCTTTCCATCTCAAGAGACAGATGAAACTGAATCTTCAGAATCATCAGATTCTGAAACTGCATCGCAGCAATCGCTGGAGACAGTGTCTTACAAACCTAAATCAATAAGTGGTGCTTCCTCATCCACAAGAGACTCTGGTCTTCACACATTGAAGGGATCCAGTGTGTCGTCAGACCGTAGGTCACATGGTCCTGCAAGGGCAGACTTGATTGCCTACCAAGCACTCACTGTTAATGCTAGACCACCCCCTCCGTTACAAGCCCAAGTGCGTCCCCGTCACCCAGTAAGTACTCAACCCCCACCATCCGAGTTACGTATGCAATCAAACTACACACCTCCCTTTAGTCCGCCTGTCTCGCCAACCTCAACTGCATCTCAACCACTATCAACGTCAACCCTTGTATCATCAGACACACAAAGAGTGACCACACCAAGCACAGAGCACCCTTCAAGTGATAACCCATCTCCAACAGACTCTGGGAAAGCTCAAAGCACATCCTCTGGAATATCATCAGGGGAGGCAACGTCCCTTCCAAATTCCTCCCCAATCAAGTACAACATCATCAGCCCCCACAGTGGACAGTCATACCAGGGTACTTACAATCCTCGTTCCTCCTCCTCTTCCAACCGTCCAGATCTCTTTAAAGTCATGAAGTCGGAAAATGGAAAAACATCTCGTGATGAGGCACCACCTCCTTACAGGAGTTCAAATGGTGCTCCATCTGACAATGGAAATACGGTTGCCCAACGGTATCTCAAAAACTTGAACAATACAAACAGCAATCAGTCTTCAAATCAGAGTATGTTAAGTGCACACCCTGCAAGAAATGGAACTGTCCCAAATGTGAGCAATGTTTATTCAAGCTCTTTACCTCAAGGACATGTGAGTTCATCTACAAATCGAAGGAGAATCGGCAGTGCAAGTGAATCAAGTGATGGTGCTCAGACAGGAACTATGGGGCGCTCTGCCTCACCCTCCAGATCAGCAGCCAGTCGTCTTGGTGTTACCCCTTCATTGAGTGCTGTCAGGGGTATGTCTGGAAATGAAAATTCTACCTCTGGAAAGGGTGACAGTCAGATGCACCAGCAACCAAGAAGTCAACCTCCCCAGTCTCTTCCGCCAGGATACTCCGTGGTCCAAGGAAGGAGTGGGAGCAATGGTGCTGTGTTTGCCATCACTAGAACCAACCAATCTTACTCTGGTACATACAACCGCCCAGATGTAACAGCAAACAAAAACAACAACGCTGCGCCCGCTTCTTTGTCATCGTCATCAGGCCAACTAGGTACATTTACCACAAGTACTTCAAGAACATTCAATGGCCAGGCATCATCTAGCAATCAGTACAATGTCCCCTCAGGTGCCACTACAATTAACAAAGGCACCTTTAATGCTCCCCATAATAATTTCTATTTGACTGGTGGTACAAGTAATGGTACAAGGGGTACCACATACTTTAAGAGGACAAGCGGTGAACTTTATGTTAGTAACAATACTTCGGGGACCGATCCTAGAAATTCTGCCTCTAGTTTCACTAAAGACAAGAGGACAAGCGGTATCAGCAACCACAGTAATGCATCCGTGAATGCTGACAGGAAAAGTGGTCCAGCTGTTGTTAGTCATGATGCCAGCGGTGGTGCAAATCTTATCAGTACTGTTGAAAGTTATAATAGGACAGCTGCTCCACAACAGAAATTGAAATACACCAGAGAAATTATTCTTTGAATTTTAACAGGTTTGGGCAAAGTGAATGTTGTTGATCTACAATTGGTCTTTCTAATGTCTCCATAGAAATAAATCTTGACAGTATTGAAATAACTCCACTGATGTAGATAACACCTTGAGTTTTAAAGTAATCTTAAGTTCTGGTATTGAGGGGAAACTAAATTCTCACCGAACCAAACAAAATCTTACACTCGGTGATTAAGACCACAAATAAATGATACCTGCCATGATTTGGTAGAAATGTATAATAGTTAAATCATGAGCAAGGAAAGAAAATGGAAGTGAGCTGGTCTCAAATACTATATATGCAATTTTCAGTGAATGTGATGCAACCAGCTCATTAGTTTATTTGATATGTCACTGGCCCAAATAATCTGTGTACTGAATGATGAATAATTCAGAATTGCTGTAAGCTGGTTTTATTCTAAATGCAATTTTTGTCACAAGAATTGAAGATTAACACCACAGAAAGAGTTCAGTTCTAGTGAAGTTTAAAAAATTAATTTTGTGAAATTTCTCATGCTTATTACGTCATTTTGTAAGAATGTCATATAAGAAATGTCCCCTGATAAAGTTTACTCTTCAAATGCCCTCATATTTAAAATATGACGAGAAATATCAGAAAAGTTTGGACCAAATTTCCATGCCATATGTGTGTGTAGTCCCATATGCACTTTTCTGTGTGCAGTGCATGTGACTTCCAGCAAGATAGAGTCAATGTCTTACCATTTTGGTGATTCCAAAATCTCACAGTATACAGCAGTTATTGTGGTGTATATACTGTATACTCAACCTTTCCCAATTGCTTCCAGAAATTTTCTTTCACAATCTCATGACCACAATTTTATCTTTTCAGTGTATTTTTTTTTAGTAGTGTAGTACAAAGATGACAAAATCTGGAGCTTAAATTCTGCACTTGCCTCTCCAAAGTACTCTTTCAATAGAGTGAAGTGGCAGCGAATAAAAATACACAGATTCTTTAAATTTCAAACCATACATGTAGCTCTTAGCCTCATCCACAAAAAAGTCTGCTTATTTATTACACTTCATTTGTGTATTTCGGAAGGAAAAGGGTGGGTGCTGCAGATGTCTTTTTTCTAATAGCTTGCATTTTGTTTTGAAGTATGGGCTGGGTTATGTAAAGAATACTAATGCAATTTGGCATTCATGCACCTATTTAAGAATTCATAGCCTTTGTTTGGATATGTTAAGGTATAATTTATGGTTGCATTTATTTTGTTTTAATATGATCTCACAGTGATCATATTACAGTGTAAATTTGAACTCATAGCCTAATCGTCTTCAACAGTTTTAATGTCTTTTTAAACATGCTGTGCAACCGTGTTTGGTTTTTTTACCCGAAGGTAACTTAAAGTAGAACACTCAAGAAAATCACAAATATGGCAATTAATGTATCACTAGAAATTGGGAAGCTTACAGATGGCAATCGTATAAGTTTTATGTCAACTGCGTATATGATGATTATAAAAACAACATAAATAAAAGCTCTTCTCAGCATGTGGAATATCCGAGGATTCGCCAGAAATATAGCGATGTTTTGATGTCGTCATACGAGGGATCGATCCTGCTTAAGCAGACGACGTCCTATAATGAATGAACGTAATTGCAATGCAATTATTTATCAAATTATAAAGAGTTTGGTACATTTAAACATGACCTTATTTCACACCATTCTAAAAGAGAAAGTGAACTGATTCTGATAACTAAAACCGTTTGATTGTAAATACACAGGAGAAGGGTCAATGATCAATGAAATAAACCCCATTTTCAAATTGAAAAGCCCTGCGAATAATAGCTGGATGGTATTCGTTCCCTCTTGAAACGCCGAACATGCCGCGGTGCAAGCAGCTGAAAATACAATGGCGTCTTATTTTGTTTACAAGTGACTGATTCCTTTATTTTTTTAACGCTGCATTTTTCATCAAAATAATACCATACACGAAGTTAAGAGTGAGGCAACAGACTAACATTAAGACTGACGCTAGTCAAGTAAGAGAAATAAGTGAAGAGGAGATGACAAAACAGGCACTGAAAAATGTGTATAATGTTATGGGACATCGTCTGCTTAGACAGGACTCGCCCCTCTTGTGTCGTCACACATCTCAGCAGCGTTCAAGGAGCTTTTCAGCTGCTATATCGGGGGCTGTATTTTACCGTTTTATAATTGATAATAATCATTAATTCAAATGTTTCCAAGCTTTAAATTTGGATAACCTTGTTTAATTTATGCCATCTATGCAATAATAAGTATTAAGCCAATATTTAAAATCATCAGTGTTCTACTTTAAGCTTCCGAACTTATAATTAAACTACATTAATGATTCATTCTTGCCTCATTCTAATGATGCTTTCATCATGTGAAAATAATACCTTGAATAACTGTATTCATATTGTACATGTACATGTAGTATGAATTTCTGAGATTACTTAATTTTTTTAAATGTCATATGACTACCCATTGTCTTTCCAACAAGTACTTTGTTTCCAATAATTTTTAGGTAGTGATTGTTGTCAAGTACAATCAGACAACATAATTTGATATAGCGCTTAAAATCATGACTAAGAATGTATCCATTCCATCAGGATTCCATACATCTAGTCGGGGGGGGGGGGGGGGGGAGGGGGGGGTAATGAAATAGTGAGTCATGATATGCTCGGCCAATGGGACTTATACATTGTGTTGTCTGTTTTCAGAAACAATGGGAAGTGAAATTCTTTTATTTCTTTTTTGCTAACTTACCTCAGATGTACTTGGTCTGCTTCAAAATTTGTTCAATACATTTCATGAGTAGAACATAAATACTCATTTTTTTATTTCTTTTAAATTGTGAAATGAGAAATCAGTCTTGATTCTCTTTTGTCTGGGAAAATTGTCTGGACATGGCTATCTCCCGCTCACCAGGTATTCCTTTGTCGTCCATGTTATTTATTTCCTGTTTTGTATCGTCTTTTGTTCTCAGCAGTTGTACATTCTCTCTTTAAATACGACCATGCAATTCTGTTTGCCCATATGTTACTTTCAGATTCTTGTAATACAACTAGTTTTATGGCCTTTCAAAGGCTCTGATACAAAAGTTCAATTGATATCAACTATTTTTGTGGCCATAGTCTAAATACTCGAGGAATACAACATGATCACAATTCCCTGACCATGCCTAGTCCTTGGCATTACCTTGAAGTACCGGTGTACTATCATGCGATAGGAAATTTCATAATTATCACAATGTCATTCATATCATGATACTGTATTGCAAGCATTTTGCCATATTATACTCGAGCTTCTGTATTTCTATCTATCTATGGTAACTCTCAAAAGCTTTCATATTCATATGTCAATAGTAAGTACTATATTAACCGTTTGTACTCTTGTGTGATTTTGTATTTATGACAGTTTTGTACATATTTATACATAAGATATATTATTAAAAGATATTGAAAATCAGAATAGGCTCAATCGCACCTCAGTCTCTCAATTTCCAAATAGCTGTTATACCTTTAAGTAAAGTGTTTCTGTTGACTTTTCTTGAAAAGAAGGTAATAGAATATTGGAGAAGAGGTATAAATTCTGAATTAACAACTAACGAATTTGAAAGAGAAAATGCTTATCGGGAGAGAAAGTGAATTAAAATAGTGAGTTTAAGAGTTTAAGAAGAGCAATGTGAGATTTGAAGAAATAGGCACAATGAAAATGAGAAAGAAAGATGTGAATTGGAGGAAGAGAGAGAGGTGGAAGGGGGATAAAACGGGGGATAAAGAGCGGTAGAGATGTAGGATGTGAGGGCAAACACGAAGGAGGAAGTAAGCTTGTAGGAATGAGATGGTTGGAGAAGGGAATGTGCGATAGAATATGAGAGAGATGCTGGGAAGATGATACAGGAGGGTAGGTACAGAATGACGGAGATGAAAGGAAGCAGATGCTACACATGTATTCTACCTTTTATGTGTTAACAAACACCACCCATCTTTCAAATTGTATGTAGTGAAAGCAAATTAAATATGATACTTGCTACTTTTTACAACCCTTCATCCCTGTATCGAGAAGAAAAAATGGTTAAAGGGCAATCCAACCTTGGTCATAAGATGAGATGCGTGAAAGCAGAAAAATAAGAAAAACAGCATGGCGAAACTTTCAAAGAAATCGGACAAGGAATAAGAAAGTTAGGGTGTTTGAAAAATTAGATCACTACATCTATGCGAATCTCGAATTTGCAATTTTATGCGTCGATTGTGACATAACTGTAGTTTGCGGACAACAGCATTCTCCCGTTTGTCGTACATAAAATATCATTAATGTGCGGTTTTCTCCGAAGCGCCTTTACCCTCATGGCAGTACTTAAATATATTGGAGATAGCATATTGTTATAGGTCCTCAAAAAAGATCCTACTGAGTAATACATTATGAAGAAAAAAAATATGACATTTTAGTCATTTTGTGTGCTGGAGCAAATTGGGGAGTGGTCCGCAACTACACCGCAGTGATATTACCTATTCGGCCAACAATATAGTGATTACAACTGTCAAAAATTCATAACTTTCTTATATTTGCTTGTCAAACTTTCAATCAATTTACTTCTCTGATTTTTCTTCTTTCTTTCATAGCAACTTGCCATTCAGGTTGGATTTCCCTTTAACAAAAAAAAATGAAAACCACAGAGAGTAAGAAGATAAGTGAACATGAAACTGATAGAATCAGATTATCAACTCACAAAGCATATATTGTTTTCAAGGAGCAGAACAAAAATGCAAAGCATTTAAGTGGAAAGCACAACGTAAAGTTTGATCATACTTATTGCAAGATTATTATTCCCGAATCGTCCATTAAATACTCGAGCTCACTTCATCAAGGGCGATGTCTTTCAAGTGTATAAGATGACAAAGGTAAATTTATACTAACTTATAACTTACACTGCGGCTGACGATCTACAGCTTTTCGGTTGCGTGACAATATTTAGTTTTGGTAATAGCGTCAAGTTTCTAAATGAAGCAAGAGCTTCTTAATAAGCTTCAAAATTAAGAAGTGAAGGAGGAATGCAGCATTAAGATAAATAGAATGAAAGTAAGCCCTATAACCTTCCCAATAATCATTGTAAGAGATGAGAAAGAAATCACAAGAGATGAAAGTGAAAATGAAATAAGAAGTGGAAATTAACATTGTTGATGTTGTTCATCTCTTTGATGCTATTTAATCATTATGATGCTTTGGTCATTGGATCCATTTATGCTCACAACATGTGTACTCTCTCCGATATCTGGGGATGTTCACAGTTTTGTCTTAAGCCCACTTCTTGCAAGATTGCTGTACCCAAATCGTCCATTAAATACTCAAGCTCACTTATTCTTCATTCAGAACGATGTCTTTCCAGTGTTGACAAAGGTAAATTTAGACTAACTTATAATGAAATCTCAATGGCATGCGACTGACGATCTATACAGCTTTTCGATTGCGTGATAATATTTAGTTTTGGTAATAGCGTCAAGTTTCTAAATGAAGCAAGAGCTTCATTATAAGATTCAAAATTAAGAAGTGAAGAAGGAATGCAGCCTCAAGATAAATCGAATGAAAGTAGGCCCTGTAATAGCCTTCCCAGTAGGCCTAATCACTGTAAGAGATGAGAGAGAAATCACAAGAGATGAAAGTGAAAATTAAATGAGAAGTGGAAATGAACAATGTTGATGTTGTTCATCTCTTTGATGCTATTTAATCATTATGATGCTATTGGTCATTAGATCCACTTTTTAAGCTCGAATTTACGGCCTATTGCGAGTCTTCTAGTCGGAGGAAAGGCCAATCGGCTCCGAGTCGTAGTGACGTCAGAGCAGTCGTATGATTTTCTACGATTTAAAACTGATTTGGCCTTTACTCCATGTAGAAGGCTGACAACGCGCCAAAAATCTTATGTACAGTATTACATTGTTGTTCAGAACCAGAATCATGTAGATGTTACTTGTTAAATTAATGCTACATGTATATATATCCAAAATCGGATCGTAGTCGGTCGTAGATTGTGCGGTGGGTTTTACGTTTTACGTTTTACGTCCAGTGACGGATCCAGACAGGGGCGCCAAGGGCGCCCCCCCCCTTTAATTTGTCTGTTTTGTGACTCTAACCGTGGGAGGGGTGATCCACACCCTCAGCTCCCTCGCCGCTGGCGCCCCCGCCCCCTCCCACTTTCAAATTCCTGGATCCGCCACTGTAAGTCTTAAGTATATATAGGCGCCGAGACTTGGACTCAAACCCGAATACACGAGCCGGGGTAATAATTATGATTGCAGGGCCCTGGGGAGACCATTATTTTTTTTGTCATCATTATTATTAGTGTAGTAGTAGCAGCAGCAGTAGTAGTAGTAATAGTTGTAGTAGTAGTAGTAGTAGTAATATTGTTATTACTAGTATTTATTATTATTATTACTATTATTATCTATTATTATTATTATTATTATTATTATTATTATTATTATTATTATTATTATTATTATTATTATTATTATTATTATTATTATTATTATTATTATCATCATCATCATCATTATCATCATCATAATTATTATTGCCATCATCATCATCATCATCATTATCATCACCATCATCATCATCATCATCATCATTATCATCACCATCATCATCATCATCACCATCATCATGGTATTTTGATCCATAGTCCGTTGATTCATCTGCTAGGTCACAATACCTTTAATTAGACTGCACAACAGGGAATATACAAATAGATGATAATTTTCATGTATTTTATTCAGCCAGAACGATGGCATAATGTGTCTCACATTTTTATAATGACATTTATTACAGAAAATATTAACGTTCAACCATTCTGAGAAAATGAAACTTTTGATTAAAAAAAATCTTTGAAGATTAAGGTGACACACAGAAGAATCGAAGACACTTATTGGATGATTTTCACAAAACCATAGTCACAATAATATCGGAAGAGAAACAAAATATATATATACAAAACCAAACATACAGTCGTCCTGTCGCATATTTCTATTGCGAAAGGACGACACTCAATACTCAAGAAAATCTTATTTACATATTGCATTTCTTTTGTTACAAGAGGAAGCTTGTGGTGAAGGCACTTTTAAAGCCTGAAGTCAAACATTATCACAAAAATAGATAAATGTATATTGTTGGCCTATGAAATACAGTGGAGCTTTTTAGTATAAGCCCACATTTCACGAAATCAGCCCTATTCAAAATTACATTTTAAGCTTCTAATTACAAAATGGGAAACTCTCCGACTTGAACCTTTCTATAATCTTTTCAATTTTCCACATGAAATGCTATAATGTTCACATAAGTTGTGCGTATCCTGCGAAGTTACCATGTGCATTTTAGGCAAAGGTGCAAGTGTTAAATTTTACAACCTCTTGGTGGAGGCACCCAAAAGCTTTGTACGTTTGGCATGTACTTATCCACAAAGTATTTGCCCAGATAGCAAATCAATATTCAATTTATAGCTAAGACACATCTTTCAACATCGTAGTAGTCGAAAGATTTTATAATCCTGAAAGATTCTTTGCCCTTTTCGATACATTATTTTTTTACTCTTATAGAGCATTTTGCGTTTTTTTAATGCATGTAAACGCGACTAACTTGATTTTTACCAAGTCAGGATCGCGTATTTAGAACTTGTGTTTAATGCACATTTTTTTATGCCAGAATCCCTGTAACACTCAAAATTCAGTATGATGAATATTAAAGTGGCATTAAACTGGTAGAACTTGAACAGCGCCATCGTACAGTGTTTGCTAAATTAAGATTATAATTTGAAATTTTAATTGCATTTTATTTTGAATTTTGACCAACAGCTTGTTTGGATAATAGCCACATTTCATATTTCAAACTATTATTTTTGACTTGGCAAAATGTGGAAATTGCCTGCAGATACTTTCTAAGCTTCTACAAACTAGAATGAGGCATGATGGGGAAAATGAGAGGCACAGACACTTTTCCAATCCTGCTAAAGATGGCGCTATTTAGGAGCTTCAGTTTACTGTCACTTTAAGTCGTAGTATAGTTCCCGGTGATATCAATATGGGTTATATATATAGAAGTTTATTCATTGTTTATGTTATACGTCAAAAGAGCAATGGAATGATCACAAAGGCGCGGAATGGAATATAATCTTGGGTCATCATATAGGTTTCAAGGCACGTAACTATGACAAAGGCAACATAATCATATATATTTCTATTTCCTCTGAGTCACAAATCAATAAAAAAAATCAGTCATCACAGTAAACTGATATCTTACATTTGATATTTGAAGGTAATTCATTTCTTCGACAAACATTCGATTCGACAGATATATTTTTTTCCATGTGAATCTCTTGTGTGTTGATCATGAGCTTTTAAAATATAGATATTCAGAATCAGTACTTTATCAACAACAGTGGAATGTTTCAATGGCTTACACAAAGGTCAAACTTTTTAATAGTATAATTATAAACATATAATAATAGAATTGTCAAACCTTTATTCGATTCTTTTAATCTAAGTCCTTACAGTGCGCATATACCTCTTTGGCGATGCGGGTGCTCATTATTTTGCGATAATGCTCATAAAGACATAAGCATTGAATGTTGTCGAAAAAGAAGTATACTTTTTTAATGCTTTGTGTTTCATTATATTTTAATGCAAATCAGTATTATTGGTGGTGATTACAAATAATGCTGTGACCTTTCTCACGGATAATTCTATTTTCAGTGGGGGATAATTTTTTTGGTTCACGGTGACATAATGCAGCAAGTGGAGAAAGGCGATGATCATTATCACATTAACACGGTATCTAAAAGCCACGATGCTTTAAAGCAATAGTTATAACATTAAACGCCATCAGATTTTGTTATGTCCATTTAAGGATAATCATTCGAGTGAAGAAGAATCTCGCCTCAAAAAAAGCGTTCTGGGTGCACGATTATTCTGTATGTACGCTGACGAAAAGAAATCTTAAAATAGTCACATCAGTCACAAACGAGTAATTACTTGTCTTGATATTTTTAATTTTGATTCATGACATGTATGTAATTACTGAGTACTCTGTCAATTATCATATCAGTTGCACGTAGTGAAAACCTTTAGGGGTCTTGGTCAAAGTTAATTAGAGAGTTCAGCTATCCCAATCGCATGTTGAATGCTGTGTTTCTTCAATCATGGATTTCATGCCATCATGTTCCATCACTGATTCTTAAAGTTCTAAAATGACAAGGTGTGCAGTTTTGTGTCACATTCTGTAAGTCCGTATACGTTGATGTTAATGCTCTCCTACTCGTAACTCTACAGCAACGACATCATCAAACGTCAACAGACGCAGAACTTCGGCGACAACGTGTTCATAATTATTATAGTTTTACGTTTCTAAAAGTTTTCGTTCTTGTAGAGATCTGTGAGCAGGGTATGAAAGGGCGTCGACCCCACAGCTTTTCGGAAGAATATTTGCTCTAAGGTAGTAGGTCGAATGGCCCTCACGCTTGGTAGGAGAAGAAGTAGCTTGCCGAACCGGTAGGGTTGTGACGGGTGTCGAACGGTGATGTACTTGCTTAGCGCCAGCTGCGATTGATCCTGGAGAGTGACGATGGATGAGGTTTCTTTGATGCCACTGACATCTGGATATTGCCAGAAACAAAAGAGGAAACACCATTCAATTATTAAAACACCATATACAAGACACCGCACATTAAATTTTCTGAAAGATTTGTAAATACACAGAAGAATTGAACGTGGATATTCTTGTAGAAGTACGCATTTTATTTATCAATTTTATTTTTTTATACTACCTAATTCTGATAATAATTATAGAGAATATGTTACTGACTCTCTCTCTCGAGAGAGAGAAAGTTTGCGAAATCAATTCAGAAATGTCAAGTGTCTATAGTACCCACTTTTCTACTTTTCTAGGACGGCCTACATAAATGTTTGACTATAGAACTTAGAAGGAAATCTTTTTCTTTTTTTTAATGTAGCTACGTTGATTTTTCTTAATCATCTTCAAGTTATTAACGTTATTTTTTTATAACAAGTCTGTTTATGATAACTAGTAATAAATCTTAGCTACATTAATTTGATTCCAGTTATTGGTCAGTTATTGGTCAGGAGAAATTTGTCATAAAAACATTTTTTTAGGTCAAATAAATTGCCATTGAGGACATTCTCTCTCATTTCCATGATTACTCACCTGTTTTAAAGATGACAATGCCTTTTAAACAGGCGTATTCTGTCGCATCAACGTTGAGCTGCCTGAACTTGGCGATCAGTTCTTGCAATACTCGTAACTCACTGGAAATGGCCGCTAATTTCTCAGAAGGTGTTGTGTCGGGTTTCATACCTGGAAAAAGGGGGCGGAGATAATGAAAGCTTAACATTTTTTGAAACAGATCCGATTATATTGGTGAATACGACCTAAATTTCAAGCAGATTTGAAGAAAGTTTATTTGGGAGCCATATAAATGATAGATATTGTCTGCGAAATCATGATCAATTTCATATTGACAACGAATGTGATGAATGTGACGACGACGACGATGATAATGATGATGATGATGGTGGTGGTGGTGGCGGTGGTGGTGGTGGTGATGGTGGTGCTGCTGCTGTTGATAATGGGGATGATGATGGTGATGAGGAGGAGAAGGGGAATGTTTGATAATTATGCTGATGTTGATAATAAAGATAATAGTGTAGATTGGAATAAATACATCAGGGAAATAAAGATGAAGTTACCTGCCGAAGCCATTAGACCTGGCCCATCTACCGTCATCTGCCATTGCGCTGCTCCCAAGATAAATAACTCCCTCCATCCCTCTTCCAGTAACGTGAGCTGCAATAGACGGAACCAACGAAACAGTTAAAATACAATGCTAATATTTAAAGGGCAAATATTCATTGTAATTCTGTGCTCTCTTCGAGACTACGAATCATGGGGAATCTATATTCTAAAATCCATCAAGCCTTTGTAATAAATTACTTTATTCATAAACTTTAATTGTCATAAAGTTTTACATAATTTAAAGTTAAGAAGGTAAACCATAAGGACAAATTGTTCATTAATTTTTGCTTTTTAACCAAGACAAATTGCCAAACGAAACGACAAAACTTGTTAATAGATGCAGAATCAGTTCCCGGTCATACAGTGTTGAATAAAGTCATGGCTCATATCCATACCCATCCTGCAATCTTGTAGTTTTTATTATAAAATGAATGACCAAAACCTTCCTAGAATTGTTGGGACTCAATAATGATTACATAGACTTTTGTTGATTTTCCTTTACATTGTTCATCGATACCCACAACTGAATCTGAAAGTATTAATATTAAAGATAATCAGTTCACAGTGTGCATCCACAATACTGTGTTGGTATTCTTTTGAAATGATAGCCTTCTACTTGTTATTGTCATGATTGTTATCAAGTTTTATTGAACAGCTAGGGCCCTGGTTGAATTGGGTGAACTTACTTAGTTCATTAACTGACAGAGTACTGAGAGTCAACTTCCCCATCAAATAGATATTGCTATAATTATGTAACTAAATGAACAACAACAACAAAAATGTCAACCTGAAATAGATTTCTTCTTTTCATTTCACGACTGGATTTATTCCATTTAAGCATAATATATTTTTTAAAGAATTACAGCACTTTGTATAGAATAGGAATTGTTGTTGTTGATGGTGGTGCTTTTATTAGTGGCGATTTTTCCATCGATAATTGGATAATTTCCGCCAAAGAGCGTGGCACTTCGCACTCCATAAAACAGTGGACATTAATAAATACGAGCCCTTGATTTCAATAATTACGATACTTACCTGATCTGAGTATGGAAGACTGATAAAGGCGGGGACGTTTTTAACCCATTTGATGCTCATGAAGAGAAGACGAGCTGCTGTCTCGCAGATGGCCTCGACCGACCCTACGGATGGCATCACCGAGACCGGTTCATGGGGATACTGTGTGGTGTGAGATAAAGGGAGGAAAGAATTGGAGGAAGAGAAGGGGGAAAGAAAAGAAGACAAAGATAGAGGAGGTAGAAGAAGGCGGAGATGGAAGAGAAGAAGAAGAAGTAGTAGAAGGAGGAGCAGGGGAAGGGGAGAATGAGAAGAGGACAGATCAAAAGGACAAAAAGAATAAAGAACAACAGAGAAGAATGGTCAAATTCATGATAATTTATAATCATTTGAGGGCCTAAACAGATGATTGTGTTACAAATATTATAAAGGCATATAAACAACTATGATAAAGTGTTAAGGACTATACCGTAAATCTATATGACGATGCGTTTCAAAAGTTTCTAAAAGGTTTCATGTTGAATCATATGGTATTCACATTTTCGAACACAAAACTGATCTCTTATGCAGGTACATCACTCGAGATGTCTGTCGGTTTCGAAAATTCTGTAACATTTTGTTCTCTTGTCGGCAAATTCTAAGTTATCAGACCCTTTAGATTTTATTGTTGGCAATTTTTTTGTGTTTTTCTTTCTACCCCCCCCCCCCCCCCTTCCCTCCTTCAAAGTGTAAAATGTTGACACTACCCCGATAAACCAAATAACATCAACCAGTGGAAGTTTTATAATGAAAAGAGGTTTAATGTTTCCAAAATGGAGGTGAAATCCATACCTTTGGGGTAGGATAGCACGGCGGGGCTTGAGGTGAAAAGCTGGCATAATCTGCGGGGCTGACGATGATGCTTGGGTAAGGCTCCACACAGCTGAGCAGCGGGTGGAAGAAGGCCGGTCCTGGCAGATAACCATTGGGGAGAAGCGGGGGAGGGAGATCGCCGGCTGCCGCTGCTGCAGCGGCCGCTGCTGACTCCTTGAGGTATAGCGCCATCTGTTTCTTGATTGTCGAATTCCTTGGACCACGTTCATGCTGGACAGCTGAAGGGAAAGAAATGCAAATGCAAAGACTTGGATGAATCATGGTCTCTGATATAGTACGTAATAAGCTTTTCGTAATCATCGTTGTAACGTAAATTAATTCTTTCCGGATATTAATATAGTTAATTTCAAAGGTATAATCTTGTTCCGAATACTAAACTTATACACAAACCAGTGTTTTCATTCTGCTTCCTTCATGCAAAAGGAACGACTAAATAAAAGACAGGAAGTGAAATTAGTCTTTTCCCACTTCATTCTATTCTCACTAATGAACTCCAAGCTTATCCCTTCCCCCTCCCCCAATAATTAGATTAAAACTGTCTTAATCCGAACATAATCTAATCCGTAAATAACGGGATCAAGCGGAGATAAGTCATTATCACTTTAATACAAAGTCGACCCACCAAGATAATCCGTTGATCCTATATGCTTTCTTCGTTTTTTAAACGTGGCATTGGGTGTGTTTAATGTGCCCTTTTGAAGAGACCTCATTATCCATTTTTTGTTGAAAGCTTGTCTGCGGTCAAGTCCATTATTAAGACGAAAGGAGTTAATGCTTTATGACGCCGAGTGTTTGGAGAGAGAAACGAGATGAGACTAAAGCGAGCTTTTAAATTATAATCGTTAGGCCTATTATCTTGAGTTCTGGTATTGGGATTTGATTTTAAAAAGAAATTGGTCCAAAATAATCCTGAATCATTTACTACGAAGCATATCATAAATATATTAATGAAAACTTGATCAATATCACATTCTCTGACAAGTACAACTCACATTCGAGAGTCATGCTGTTTAAAGGTTGAAAGTTTAGTATTCAGACTTAAATATTGATATTATTTTTGTATGATTACTATTAAAAGAATACTCCCTTACTAGTTGAGAAGCTATTTTCATTCATCATGATCTATTAATAAGATTTGGTTTCGGTTCCATATACCATTTTGGTATAGTTTTAGGAAAGTTGCATCATAATTTAAGTAAAGTGTTTTAGCATACCTTTTCAATCTAATAAAGTTTGTTTTTTTAGTCAACATTCTCATCTCATTTATATATTATATTGAATTTCATTCAAAGACGATTCCTTCGTCGAATTATGCGAGATTCCTGAATCAAATGTACGCTATTCATTGAGACTTGAGTACACACTCAGGCGGGTAATAATTATTTAATAATGTCATTGATATTGAGATGGTTGGTAATTTGCTGTAATATGACACATTTGATTAGAGACCAACCTAATTTTTTCCCCATTTTTCATTCTTCTCTCACCATGCTCACTGACAAAGGCATATCCCCTCCCTGTGACGCAGATTAAATAGTAAATACTATTGAGCTATGTAATCAATTCACATAATGGGTCAATTTCTGTTTCTGTCACTTTCGTATTTACTTTTCGTTTTATGACAATCTATATTAGAACTCATAAGAATATTTCTGAACTTGGTACAATTCATCTGTCGCGTCATAGACCGATTTTCCCCGATATCTGACGACGAAACCCCACTGATCGATCAAACATAACCTTTCTACAACACCTAGCATCGGTAAAAGAACTTGTCACTTCACAGAGAGTCATCATTCTATTTTTTGTTGAATAGTGTTACTCCTCTTTTAAACCCTTATTCACCATCTTATGGTTTCACGCCGAAATCGTTCTTGAAAACTCGTCCAAGTCACAAAGGCAATAGTTGGCAACAGCGAGGTACAATAGACGAAGATTGACTGTTCCAAGTTAACAAAATGTCATTGATGCTAGAAGGACATTATTACAAGTTTCAACTCTAATTCATTTTGATGACCACCTATAAGGTATATGTATTTGCATATGAGTCATCCGAATTCTACGCCATTTGTATAATAGTATGTTATTCGCACGGAGTGTACTGATGCAAGGAAATGTAACAATTTCCTGATTGGTGTAAGAAATGCAATTGGGTAATAATGTTCACTTTCCTTTTTGTATGCATTTTTTGTAATACTTTGTAAATTCATCTCACTTTGGCTTCACCCGAAATGATGCTGTTTTGTACTTCAATAAACAAGTTTTGTTGTTCTTTAATATTGTTTTCTTCAGTAAACCATTTATCTATCTATCTATACAATCATCTACATGTATATTCCCTTTTTGAGCCGTAATTCTGAATAACTAAACGTATAGGAGAGATTTAAGACGGTCTGTGTAACTTTGCAAGCTTACTGCGATATTTTACAATCTCTTATTTTTTTTTAGAACAGAGTGATTCCTTGAAAATATGATCTGAATGTTGTTCTCTCTTTGTCAATTCAATATCAACAGAGCTAAATTAGGGGACATGCGTTGTTGTATTCATGAAAATATGTAGAAAGAAAATATCTGT
The DNA here is from genome assembly GCA_025617745.1 of Heliocidaris erythrogramma. Classification (NCBI taxonomy): domain Eukaryota; kingdom Metazoa; phylum Echinodermata; class Echinoidea; order Camarodonta; family Echinometridae; genus Heliocidaris; species Heliocidaris erythrogramma. The sequence goes on from CM046858.1 coordinate 25,790,316, forward strand.
CAAACCCCTTATGTAGTTTTGAAAATATTGTTTTTTCACACTTTCACTAATAAACATCCTAATGATACAGTGATACTATAATGGCGTATACTTTTACGAAGCGTTGATATTGAAGTTTAAACTTGATGGGTAGAGCGCTATCCCATAAACCATGATCGTTCCAAGATACTGTTTCGACTTCCGGTACGAGAGCAAAAATGTACTAAATCATTACATTCTTTAAGTTTGATTATAAGGAGGGACTTCAACGCACGAAATGAATTTAGCAGGTGATCGGCTAATATGGACATAAATTAACTTGCTCGCATACAGGATATCACATCTTTAGTGTCTATCTCAAACGTTAAAAGCCTTTATTTTAATATGATTGTAGGGAAAATTCCATTATTTGAACACGTATGTATATTATTAGCCTGTCATAATTATTTAAGTGCGTTTTATGTGTATGCGGACATTGTGGAAGGACGGACAGTTGTTTCTAATCGGTATTACTATGGATGGATTCTGGCATAAACTAGTTGTCTTGAATCACGATATTGTATTTCGTGTTATCTCGCTATTATATAAAAAAGAAACGATATTCGAAAACAAGAGGAAATAATGCAATTAATGGGATCAATGGGTTTTGTGTGATGAGGCCAATGAATATGAAAGATTATTGATTTTATTGTGTTTAAAGATGTGGTATGCTAACAATTTTTCTTTTCAAGTCTGGTTGACAGTTTATAATTGATAAAATAAATAAACATTTATATCAAATAATTCAAGGTTTACGTTCAAGTTATTCATTTCTTCTTTTATAAAGGCATAATGTGTATCGCTATCGTAACATTTTTTTGTCCTATCATTATTTCGGAGGACTCCAGTCGAGAAAATTTCATCTTCTCCATTTTGAGTCAGTCCGGCAATGTTGAATTAAATTTGTGGATATCTTATAATGAGACACATTTTCATGAAACAGGCGATTCCCTTTTCTGTTCTTGATAAGGTATATAAATAATCCCTACAAGATGGAATATGTAAGCATTTTTTCCAGAAATGTGGACTGTTTTTGCTCATTTCGGGACAACTATTCCTGGGACACTTGGCGTCATTTGGTCTTTCTATACCTGCGTATACCGTATCAATACAGCTATCGCGCCAGGTACAACGAACATTCTATTTTTTCTTCTTCTCCTCTTCCTTCTCCTCATTCAACACAAAAAAGGCGAAATAGTCACTCGATAAACATTTCGACTTCAAGAAGCACTTGCGGTATGTCAATTTTATTTCAACTTTCCTCCCCTCCTCAATGTCTCAAATAGTTGGAGGGCTGGATCGTTTAGCGGTAGATGGCTTTTGTCGCGAGCACGTAGATGTTTGCGCAGCTGGGTCGAGTGCGGAGTGCTCCGCGATGCAGGGTTGAAAACTGTCCCGCGCTCCGTATTTAGTGCGCCACATCAGTGTTTGGGTCATACTAATCTTTTTTTTTAAAGCAGGTTTGGACAAATACTCGGTGGATTCTGAAGTGTAGGGATGGGTCTGCGAATGTCAACATCTGACAAAGATATTGAACACCCCTGATACCGACTGATCCATGTACTCGTTCTACTCACATCATAACACCTTTCTGCTTTGAAAATTCCCATGGTTTATTTTTATCTCACGAAGCGTAATGAAAGAGTCTTTGTGCGAATCATATGGGAAAATTGCATGTTTGTAGTGATCATACTGTTTTCAAAACATTCACAATTACTGATTCCTTGGCATTTCATCTTACATCAACATTACATCTTAGATGACAGTGGACAAAAGATTTGGTAACTATGAGGCGTATGATGAAAATTTATTCGCCTGATAAATATAAAGCTTCTGAATGAAATGATTATTGCATGCATAATAACTGTAATAGATTTTATTTCTTCGAGCTATAAATAGTAATAATAAACGTTTTTAAAGTTATTTATTCTGCGAATTGTCATCTAAACTCTAAGGACTGCAGAGCAAAAGGAAATCTACTTTGTATTCGCGCTTCTTTGTTTTGTTTCTGTGATAAACTTTTGGTAATGGAGACCAGAAGACATAGTGACACAGGAGGAGCAATCATAATCTTTAAGCAAAAAGATTACCAAAGCCTTAAATGTCACCACTTCCACAGTACCCTGTCCCTAGTCTGATACCTTGTCACCAATCCCCCTTGGCTCTTCATCGAGTGCTCCTAGGGGATTAACATGCCTTTATCTTGGTCCTCTTACCAGCTTGACTTCATCTCAAGTGGATTCCAATTCTCACTTCTATTTCCAACAAACCTCCCTTCCCCCATCTTCAATCATTAACCCCCAATCACTCATGCGCCATTGCTTACTCTTGTCGGGACCTATTATGAACCCCCTCTCTTGACAAACATGGTAGCCGTGACTCGTGCTCGGTCTAACACGATTGGATCGGGCTATTGTGACACCGTCATAACGATACTTTGCAAACCAGTTGCTAGTAAATACTTGAAGATGAGGCCTTGTATTTCCCTCCTGTCATTTTGTGGGAAAGGCTTTGTTCTGGAATGATCATGGATACACAATTCATGACATTTTTACAATGGCGTGAATAAAGGAAAGATGGGATGGACGGGCATACGCCTTTTAGTTTTACCTGTTTACACGTTCATTGAGCTCCAATTTAATTTAAGCGACGAAACAATATATTAATTATCATCATATCACCCAATATAGCAACAAGTCGATGACAATAATTTCACATCAGCGTTCTCGAGACCAGATGCCATACGCAGTGACGAATTTGAAAATAATTCGGCATATTTAGGCACATAAATGCTACTCCTATGACTACAATCATTATTCAGCAATTCCGTCTTAGTAACTATATTTACATTCTTATTTTTCACGATGATGAAAAGAAGATAACAGACTTCTTCTATCGCAACCTCCTGTATTTACCCCCACTCTTATTCCCCGTAGAATACTTCCAATAACCCCAGTCTGCATACCCTGTCTACCATACTTCGCCTCATCCACAATACCCCTTACAGTTCCACCACCACCTTTATCGTCACCCCTTGGTTTCCATCCCTCATCCATGCCTACACCCGATCAAGAATGACTGCACAAGACTTAAGTCATCATCCTTCTTGCTCCCGAGAAGGACTTGGGTAAACTCTGGCTAACAAAACCCCAGGTGTGCCGAACAAGGGCCCCCGTCACCCCCGTTGTTACCTAGGGGCACGGCTCTCGTTTACTTCCACATCTTAACGGCTAAGTATGTTTATTTTCTAGCTTTTCACCTGAGCATGAATCTCCTTCTTCTCTATTTTCCTCATGTCATCTTTTCTTTTCTGTCTTGTCTTCTTTCTTTTCGAGTGATTGCGACGGCAGATCAATGTCTATTGTTTGGGATGTCACTTCGGTCTTTACGAAATGCGACGCGTTCAGACACAGCTCTAATCACGATAATATATGCCCATAGCCCATAGATTTCGTCATATTTGCCTGTACCTTTTTATAAACATGATAAAGGTGTGTGTCCTGCTATCCTTCAAAGATAAAACTAACAATTCTTAGATTTCGGCGTTGTCAAAATGAAAAAAAAAAATATGAACATGAGCAGTGATGGGCTACCACGGTGCTCTTCAATGAACTAAAAAATGAGACGGTCTCAGATATCAGAGGCAATAGAATCACAAATATTATAATGGTTTCACGCCTTCCAAAGTCAAGAAATATGGCACCATAAAAGAATTACAAGTATATCTATACCTTCCATGGCAACAATGCTTAGCATGGCGCGTTTACACTGACCAATGGTGTACATGACTCGTCTCATACCGTTAGAACTGTATTTAAGAAGACTGCGGTGTGAGAATGTCGCTTACTCTGTATTTAAATTTCCTGCGCTTAGCATTTCCCCCTTCAATCACAAACGATTCACTTTTTTCATTTCCCTTTAACATAATTCTTGAAGAAGCCTAGTATGTCACAGTTTCTCCCGATTCTCACATCACTCATTTATTGTCACTGAGCATGTTTGCTCGTTGGGCTATTGAAAGCCGGCGACTTTTAATTCGTTGATACGTGTTCCGAGTAATGTGCCAATTTGACGCTTTAAATGTTTGGATTTTAATTGCATTATTTGAAAAGTGATGAGAGAGAAAGGAGAAAGAGGGTGATAAAGAAAGATGCGGAAAGACAGGGAGAGCGCCAGAGAGAGAGAGAGAGAGACAGAGACAGAGAGTCAGAAGAAAGTCGCGAACCTAATTTGTCAGTGAATCTTAAATGAAACAAATCATTTCCCTCTGTTCAATGCACTTCTTTTCTTTCCTTTCACCAAGCTCCTTCTTTCTTTATGCTGACACCAATTGCTGTTTTTCTTTGCCTTCCGGTCGAAAACATACATGTGCTGTTCGAGTAACTCGTGACAAATAAAACAAGATGCGATGAAAATGAGTTTCTATTAGAAAGTTAATTCTTATTGCAGTGTACTTTTTTAGGGTATTCCTTTCGCTGGTGGGGAGCGTCAACTATCATGGTGTATTTTTTTGTTCATGGTGAACATGGAGATTATGCATGTGTGGAGTCTATTAATTAGAATTTTCACCTGCACCATAAAATGATTTGATTGTTTCGTCACCGAACATCATCATCATCACCATCACCATCATCTTAAGTATTATCATCCTTATCGTCATCGTCATCACTACCGACATCATCTTTGTCTACAACAACATCATCATCACCACCACCACCACCACCACCACCAGCAGCAGCAGCAGCAGCATCATCAACATCATCATCACGGCCATCGTTTCTCATTTTCACAGTAACCCAAATGCGGGCCATAATGACTGTTTCAATTACTTATCACACTCATCCCTCGTATATCTCACATTGACAAAACTCTCTTCCTATCAAAACTTACCATCTTTATTCATATCAACCTGCAGGCATTTCTTGAGTCGGCACGCCCTGCACTGATTCCGGTGCGTCTTATCCACTGGGCACGGTCCTCCGCCGCTTCGGTTCTTACACACGTACGTACGGTTTCGTCTGATGCTGCGCTTGAAGAATCCACTGCACCCATCGCAGGCGTAGACGCCATAGTGCTTGCCAGAGCTTCGATCCCCGCACACTTTACAAGGGATGTCGAGGATTCGACCTGATGATTATAAGGGAGAAATTATTTAAACTGATTAGAAAAGTAGATTGAAGGGGTGAAAAGAATTCCTGATTACTAACAACATTTTGAACATGTTGTCCATGGTAAGACATGTCCAAAGTATTTTGTTATTTGGTGTCTCATACGGGACTAAGACGTATTATAAAATTATGATCATGGCTTGACAAGCATAATTTTACTCTATATTTGGTGTGATCTAATTACGCTCTAGTCGGGATATCAACTTAATACCATCATCAGATATAGTAAAAGCCTAACGTGGTCGGTAAGGTATGCGAAAAAATAACTTGGGCTTGTCCAGTAAGAACGTGACGAAGAGTTTCCAACTTCCGTCTAACTGCATTAAGTTCAGATCACATTCGTGATCAAGGCAGTACAAAAGTTCAGCAATGGTCTCCACATCTCATTCCTTTCAGATCTTTACACTGACATTTATCCAACACCAAACTACCTCGCGCATGAATATTCAGACACTAGCTATGGAACAATAAACTACCATATTCAAAAAGTTCCATTCCAGTTTCTATTCTTTACCCGAACTAACAATTATCCTTAAAAATCGGGAACACGATCTGTAACATAGCCAGGAAGTTCTTGTTTACAATCACTTGACTGCATAGAGCATGTAGAGTAGAATATGCACTTTGATATCACTCAACTGAATGGATTTTGCTTAATCTATTGTTGAGTTGCAAGAATTAAAGCCATTGAACATAAGATTGAAATAACACTTGCGCTTTTGACTTTTGTTGATCCACGTGCATATGCCATGTATGCTGTATAATGTATCATGAAACTATATTGTTGTGTATGAATTCGATTTCCAGTTTGCATATGGTGATCATATAGAGCATTGTCAATCCTGTTCTTAATGTATGATGACTATGTATTAATTATATAATACATATTAATCTTAATACATGATAGTCATATACAATCAACATTACATTTTCATCTTAATGTCTAATGATCATATATAGCTTATATAATCAATTTTTATCTCAATATATGATGACATTATCATAAAATATATGATAAATTTTCATCTTCATGTATTATGAACATGTATGATAACCATTCCTAATAATGCTACCACGTTTTGAATTCAATAATCATCTACATAACCACCGTCATCCTCTCCTTATTCCATCAGAAGTTTACCCCTCAACAACACAATCATCCACCAAACAATAAGACTATAACCATTAAATGACTTTTACGGCCCCTCAAGTCCAATCTTCAAGGTAGATCGAGATGAAACTAAGGTTTTACCCGCTTTCTTGTGCATAGATCAGTAACCTCCAAAGTGGTATCGTTTGTATAGCGCGATCGATTTTGACGCCTACCACAGCTTGTGTGATCAATATCTATTTATCCCTTTAGCTAAAAGTCGATCGATCGAACCCAAAGTCAACAAGACGTAAACGGGGATCACGTTCAACTACAGCGTTGTTTCTTTTGACTCCGAGTGATGTTTAGGGACCACAGATGGTGATGGTCAGGAGGGGAAGGAAGTGGTAGCTGCTTTCACGATACGATAATGTCTATTGATCGGGTGGGGTAAAAGTTAACGAGCGAAGAAAGCTCAACCTCATCATTGCCAGCACAAACTTGGACTAATTGAAAAGAAACAGAGAGATGTTTTTCATGGTACACATACAATAAGAGCTAAATACATAGCTCCTCAAAGGGGAAATGATGCTGTATGCATGGCACACCCAGAATACATAACCATATTACTTTCATACTCACAAAGGCATATTTTCAAAGACACTATTGCACATTTTGTTTAGCCTCTTAATAAATGCTGTGTTTTGTCTTTAAGCAGAAGTAGCTATATCAAGATTTTAGAGGAAATTCGACAAAGGTGTATTCTCAACGTGAACTTCAGTAGATCTGTATTTGTCACTAAGAACAGTAATGTTTTCCAGAATGCTGCTTTAATAGTATATACTGCACAGCTCCTTTAAGTCAATTGAAGGCATATTGTTAAGTCGCTGCACTGCGATAAAACAAGGGCAGAAAAAACAAATGAAAAGTTAATATTAGTCAATTTGTCATTCTCCGTTCAAATATGTACTTTCTAATCAATGAAGTCATGTGATACGGACCCGTTTTCTTCGGAATGCTAGTATTATATTTTATTATAATATACTTTGTATACTGTTTCTTGACGAAGAAAGTGCAGGCTTTGAAAGTGTATTTTTCAAGGCATAGATTGATTATATATGCAACTGTATTATATATATATATCAACATAAAGTCACAGGATCTATTACGGTTAATGCACTAAAAAGACTTCTGTCGAAAATACCTCTCAATTTCACTTTCACATGTTCACATTAAGCTAATATATAGCCTATTATCGTCATGACTGTAATGATCAAAAAAATATCTAATATAATCTATTGCAATTCCGTTGATGAGGCTTACATTGTGGCAAAGCTATGGAACTGCAGCTCTGTTTTCACAGGCCTTCTCGAAACTTACGTGTTTGCAAACGATATATACTACCCCATACTTTTACACTATACCATAGACAAATTAGAATTAAATATACTCTTAGACTATAAACTCCGTACATTTTGGAATGGTTCAATGACCCTGACTATGAACAAACAGGAGTGGAATGTTGAAATGGTAAAGAAAAGACAATATTCTCACGATACTAAGGATTCGTGTTTTGATGGAATCACGCTGATTTACACCTTTATTACACGAGGACAGGGAATTCCCTATACACAGAGTTAACGCCCTTCTGGCTCTCAACACACGATATATTCATAAGCGGGAAAAGGGATAAACTTGACAAAATGTAGAAAGAGTAATAATAAAACATTCAACATTAGTTTATCATGTTTAAGTTGTCAGTACAGGAAGACATAATGAGGAGAGGGGTGGGAGGGGGGGGGGGGGGGGGGGCTTGTATGTGGGGAGGGTGAGGGTGAGACATTATTAAGCTACGCCCAAACAACATCTATAATAGCGTCTACCAACGCTTGATTGACACTCCAAATAGCCACTTGAATGCCCGTTAAGTCGCATCCCCTACCCCGGCGGTGCGGGGGACAAATCCCTCTCAAACCGCTGGAGCGTCCTCTCACCGCTGGTAGTGTATTCACTCAACACAACGAAATATTGTCAGTTGGTGCACGGTTAGATAATGCATGTCAATTCCGTCTTTCTTTTCCTTCTCATCTTTTTCTCATTATCGAAAAAGAAAACACCCAGGTATAAAAAGGTCAACGAATTCTTTTACGATGACTGACTGCATGCCAGGCATTATATGACAAATAGAGACATATTTTCTTGTTCTTCTTTCTTTTCACAGCTTACTGAAAGACAACAAGTGTTAGAGAAAAGAGGCAGATTAAGGTCTCTCAAACATTTAGTTTTACAGCAATCTAGGGGTCTGGCAAGAGCAAGGAGGGCGTTAATTTATTTCCTCCAACATTAACGTTAACGCCATTTGGCTCTCAGCAGACGCGGGAGTCTCTTTACACATGTTACATGCGTTTCTTCTTTCGTGTGATTTTTTTTAAGGAAAACTTAATGAGAGTCTGCAAGGTCTCACAGATACTATTTTAAATTTACAATTATTCAGATGTTTCTTTGAAATCTACCACGCAGCTGTTAGGATGTTGAAGAGATCGAGGCAGAGGACTAGGTGTGTGTGTGTGTGTGTGTGTAATTGGGTTTTTTACAGATGTGTATCAATCAGATATGATTATTTACGTCTGGGGACCAACCTTTAACGCCACCATCCGAAAGACGTGACTCAGTCTCGAACCTGGGTCCGCTGAATCAGTTTATAACTTCCACTGTTAGCTGGATTACAGGCGCACGCCACAACGCCCAATTCAGAGGGCTAGGTAAAATGTGTTTTACAGAAGGTCAATGATCAGATGATGCTATATTTACTTTATCAGTTTATGTGCATGAAAGGAAATTCTCCTGTTAATGAAAATAGGTAGTAAAAAATAAAAGAGTGCATGCAGCTTTGTCAAATAAGGTTAATAAGGAAGACAAATATGTCTATTTCCTGTCAAGATAACAGGTGCGAGACAAGAAAATAGGCTTTATACTTTTCACTCGGAGGTCAGTGATGTATTCCTTATGACTCCTTATCACGTGACATAAGATTTACATCATTTTTCTTCTGACTAAAACTATCTTTAAAAAGGTACACGTCCAGACAATTTGAAAGGACAGGCTTGTTCCTCGCAAATCAGGTCTACAGCTGCCGGACTGCAACAAAAAGACAAAGTGATAGGCTAAATAAATTCTTCATTTGTAATTTAGAAGGTCGATGATGTAATCCTTATGCACATCATTTTTTCTTCAGACCATAACTATTCTTAAAAGGTACACGTCCAGACAATTTGAATGGACAGGCTTATTCCTTTCAAATCAGGTCTACAGCTGCGAGAATGCAACAAAAATACACAGATGGATACATTCTTCACTTGCGATTTGGAAGGTCAATGATGTACTCCTTATTATGCGACAGAAATTGTACATCATTTTTCTTCTGACCACAACTATCTTAAAAACTTAAAATGTCCAGACAATATGAAGGGACAAGCTTGGTTTTGTTTCTATGTGTTTTTTTTTTTAAATCAGGTCAGCAGCTGCTAGAGTGCAACAAAGAGACACAAAGATGAATACATTTTTCAATCGTGATTTAGAAGGTCAATTATCATGATTGGGTACTCATGCTCCATGTGAGAGAAAATAAACATCATTCTTCTGCCTAGAGTTGCAGAAAATTGTGCGTGCGTCCCATGACAAGGATGCATGGTAGCTCTACAAACTGTCCAATCTCTTAATCTTATCTAACTATTAAAAAAAAGAAGAAGACATGATAGAAAGGACATAATGAAGAGAGAGGCAAAAGTGGCGCCAATTATAAGACTTGAAGAAGGTCAAAGTATATATGCCTACGGTATATAAGCATCGGGCATAAAAACGTCATCTTTCACTTCAAATACTTTCTCTCGCTTTCAGTGGTGACAAAAGAAGACCTTTTTCAGTTCTCCTTCTTTGTTCATAAAACAACCATACTTTTGTAGGTGCCTTATATACGCAGGGAACGCGGAACCGGGGGGGGGGGGGCTGCAGCCCCCACTTTTTTCAGTAAACACGTGCAAACGTATGGCAGTGCAAAAAATTATACACGCAGCCCCCCCCCCCCCCATTAAGCCCCTCCACTTTCCAAGACGTTCCGCGGCCCCTGATACGTGCTTCATTTTCACTTTTACGTTCGTTTCTTATGAATAAATACGATTTATCAAAGTCCAGTGCATAATGTTACCATGCATACTAAAGAAGTATACATCTGTTCATTGTTCGATTTGAGCAATGTTATTCTTCGATGACCTGCGTCATGATAAATGTTTCGAAAAGATAAAAGTGTGACAGGAAAGAGCAAGGGGAAAAGAGAGAGTGAGTGGGGGAGGGGGAGAGGGGGGAGAGGGAAAGAGAATGAAAAGGACACCAGTTCTAAGAAAGGAGAAGTCAAAGAAGAACAAAAACAAGAACAAGAACAAGAAGAGCAAGCACAAAAAGAAGAACAAGATCAAGAAAGATGAGCAGGAGAAGAAGAGACGAAGAACATAAACAAGGAAGAGAAGATGAATGATGATGAAGAAGAAATAGAAATCATGGTAAAAGCGACAAATCGAGTTTTTAAGATAAGTGTTTATGAGTTGCTCATGATATCACAATTTCACTGCTGATATTTGGTAAAACCCCATACAACGCATTATCCCATACGATATCACGTGTCATTTTCAAAATATAAATAATCCTACGAAAACTAGCTAGATACACGTCCACCATACATAAACTACTCTGAGTCAATACACTGTGAAATACATCTCATTATCGTAATAATATCATGTCAATATGAAACGAGATTTATCGGTGTGTATATAGCTCCAGCCAAAAGAAATGATTCTTTAATGTCAATGACAAGCGTTTAAAAATCAATAAGGCAGTTTTGCAATTTTTAACGGTCATCTCCCAATAAAAACATTATAAATACATCTTCATCACGGTTCATTTTGTTTATACAAAATAAGCCATATCGCATTTCTAAATATAATCAATATTGCTTCACCGTTGCGTTGACTTACAGCATGTACACGGTTGAAAGGCAAGGAAGATAACAGAAAAGAGAGAGAGAGAGAGAGGGGAGAGAAATAGAGAGGAGAAAGAGACAGTGTGTGTGTGTGTGTGTGTGTGTGTGTGTGTGAGAGAGAGAGAGGGGGAGAAAGAGAGAGGAGAAAGAGACAGTGTGAGAGAGAGAGAGAGAGAGAGAGAGAGAGAGAGAGATAGGTGAGAAAGAACGAGGTGGAACTGAAGAAGGAGGGAGAAGGGAAGCTGGGGAAGAGAGACGTAAACAGACAGACATACAGACAGATGGATATACCGAGACAGAGAACGAGAAAGACACATATGAAGGATCATATACGTGTACACAGAGCTAAAATGTTATTATTGCCAACAGATATAGATTGCAACAATGAATCAACTGCTTATATTAGAATGAAACAATCCTCGAGTTATAAATCATGATCTCTAGCTACCAACAAATCACCGCGATTTTCATTCTTGTTAACCCTTTCAGGACAGGAATTATTTAAGCGCTAAATTGATCACATTTTAATCTTCAAGTTGGCAACAAACGTATTATTTCTTTTAGTGCTACATGATTCTAATAAAATGTAATTTCTTTGAAAACAACATACATTGTTAGGAACTTTGTCGCAAAGTTGAAAAAAATGCCAATTTTTACAAAAAACAATGATTTTTAACCTCTCAATCTGTTGCCATTTTAAGAATTTTAAAGCTTATTCTCCTTTTAAAAATTCCTGGGATCAAACGCAATGTGGTCATGCAACAAAAATGGACACAGTGTATGCAGATAATTTTGCTCTTTCTACCCATACATCTGATATATTTTTAGAGCTCTGCATTAAAAGTTATTGAGCAAAATAAAAACAATGTGGTCAATTGTCTCGAAAGGGTTAACGTGGTCATTATTAACTTCCACCTACTCGTCTCTTAACTTCACATACATCCATCCATCTTGTTTTCTTTTTATACCTCTTGGTATTCGAGGTAAGTACCAAGCAAAGAAGATAAGTCTAAATTACAAATGTGCAAACAGAACGGTGCTTCAAAACCAGTCTCGAATACCTCTCCTGGCTTTTGGGAAAGTAGATACCCGAGTAAAACAAAAAGCCAGAAAGTGAAATCGAGTTTCGATTATTCCAATTAATAAAGCTATTGAATTGATGGAGCGAACATCACAATAATTAATGGTACCCCTTTTAATACCCGGTATTTGGTTACATCAGAACACATAAGATTATTATGCGAGCTCGACGACAAAAGTTATAGTCGTGAAGGGGGTACTTTCGATGGCGTGGTTATGACTTTTTGTTGGTCCTCGTGCCAAAACAAGGAAATAGAAGACTGTGTGGTTAACAAATCGATTCAAGGACCATCTCACGTGAGTTGATGATTAATCTTGTACACCTGGGGAGTTATTATACCCCGGTCACACTAACCAGACCGACACAGATCGATAACAGACCGAACATGACATTACATGACCCCCGAATGGCCAAGAAGCGATCGGTTTGGTGGTGAGACTGAGGTTTTAACATTTTGACATTAACCTCTTTGTAATGCACGCATTGAATGAAGGGCGGGTGGGCAATGGATTCAAAGCATTTCATGTTTCCCAGTTGCTTTCAAGTTAATCAGTTAATATTTCATCGTTGTACATACATGATCGCCACAGGTTTGATGAATTGAATATACGACTCCATAAAATCATTCATGTTGTATATTGTTTGACTTAGATATTGATTATGACGTTATATATATAAACTTAGATAAACACATTCAAGGGAAAACTAACAAATGGTTCGAAATCCCCCAAATACGTGACTGTAAGTAGAAAGTATGAAGTATAATTTCGTCTCTGATGAAGAGAACTATAACACTTAAATTATTCTTGCATGAGGGTTTTACCATAACTTATTACAGCAACACAAACTCACGTTTATTTGTGTCAATTTTGGGAAATACCTTCAAACAGTATCATTCCATAATCATTATCACAAAAGTTATTTGTTTCTAACAAATACATTGTGTAACCTTTAAAGGGAAGCTTGAGTTCTGGGAAAGGTAAAAAATTTGTGAGCTTTCTTATTCTTATTATGTTAGTTTGGAAGATTATCATAGTAGATATGCCCCTGAAAAGGATTGCTCTTCAATGCCCTCACATTCAAAATATAAAAAGAAACAGCTGAAATGTTCGGGTCGAACATTTGTGTGTAGTCCCATATAGACATTTCTGTGTGCAGTGCATGTTAATCTCAGCAGGATTGAGTCAATTTCTTATCATTTTGGTGATTTCAAAACCTTGCAGCATACACCAATTTGCTATATAATCAACCTTTCCCAATTGCTTTGAGACAGTTTCTTTCACAATTCAATATCATGACCAGAACTCAGCTTTATCTTTAAGTGTAAATATTGTATGGACCTGCATTTTATTATGGAAAATGCTTTCATCGAATACAAATGAGTATTATTGAAATTATGACTGTATGAATAATTTATTAACTTCGTTATTTAAGTATCCCGTCATTGGAAAACAAAGTATTACAACACGGATATTATCAACTGTAAAATCAATCTCTTTGACGAACTGTTATTATGCCAAAGCTCTATTCCTATGAAAATATATGCGTTTAATTCGCACATTATTTTGTGCTAAAATTAAATGGCTTTGAAGTACAAGATAATAACAAAAGAAAGAAAGAGAAATATTTATCATTCACTGTCAGCATGAGATATTCGCTTTTCACAATTTTAAATGAATATTTCATCAAATTACAAAACAAAAATCGTTGGAATTTCACTGTGACATGTACCTTTGTTACATCAATCATAAAGCAATAGTTACGGCCCTTTTAATTTAGGCCTATACAAAGAGTTATTGAATTCATATCTATGGTCAGAAATGACTTTACAGCCACTCACACAAACTGATTTTATCATAGAAAGCAGCACTTGAAAGCAATTTAGACTCTATTCGAACATCGAATGATATCTAATCAATCTAGTTTTTGTCAAAGTATTTTTTTCTACTAAACGCGATGTATGTCAGTGATATTAGAATACGAGGTCAAAGATCAATCAAGTTTGAAAAAAAAATGTAGGAGAAAACGGGTCAGGAATGTATGTTTTTGTTAATTTCTGGTCAAAATGTAAGGGTGAGTTTTACGGAAGACATATATTTTGACGCAAGATACTACTTATCGCTCTTCTATCATTATGCTACCCCACGAGTGCAACTTTAGCTGGAACATCAGTCATAATCTCGTATATAATTTTGTCATAAAGGCATAACACAGAATTCAATTGACGGGACTGCATGTGGGGTTCTATCTTTGTATTCGCAACTCTGAATGGTGACGACACAACAATAGTAGTACTATGTAGCCCAAAGATGATTTATTGCTTGAATAAAAGATGTGTTTTAATCCCTTTATGCGACATGAACCAGCCTAACAATTATTGACAAATCGCATTATGAATGACGGTGAACAGATATTTTGACCCTATACCTGCCATGGAGCTTCGGGGGAAATATATATTCGCAGACTTCCCAGCCGAAAAAAGCGATTGATACAAATTATGTCAACGCATTGCAACATTTGCCAGTAAACACGTATTCTTGTAATGATTCAATTTATAAAGAGATATACTTGATTTATCATTCTGAGCTAAGTAAGTTTTAGCAACACACATATTTTCCCCTCATGATTGCCACGCTTGCAGCTTATTCTTGCCTTCCAATTCAGATATGTTATTCAACTTTGACTTTTGATCACATATTCTTACAAATGATAACAATTTTGAAAAAGCTTGATATTGTAATGTTTCCGACATGCGGATGTACCAGTTATAACGCTAGAGCCTTGCATGTGTCAGACGCGACGGTACCCTACAGTATTTTTCGTTAGATTGCATTTCTCATGTAAAAACTTTTTTTTTGTCATGTAAATAAAAATTTCCGTTGAAGTGTATTTCTCAAGAAATATTATCAAGACTGCATACTTGTCTTATCATGACTGGGTATAATTACAATTTCTGTAGTCATTTTATGAACATTAAAAGAACAATAATTTTCTATTGAGTACGGTAAAATTCTTGATTTTAATGAGCTCTGTAATTTGATAATAATTAGCATTTAGCACTTTATACAAAGTTTTCTAAGCGCTTTACAGATTTTGACTTTTCCACTTACTTATCTTTTGATAAAGATTATATATAATGATTATATATAGATATATATATATATATATATACATGTATATTTGTCTGTGTATATTACAAGAAAGGAAATTATCTTTGGAACGTAGTATTCAACGTAGAATAATATTCAAATTATGAACGATCGACTTGGCAACTTTCATGTTACAAAGGCATATGACTGTCGAAAAAAAAAATCATCAATATATATATTTTTAATCCATGTCATTCTGAAGAGAAACAAATATATGGGCCTATATAACATGCAGGTTTTTCACCTGATCCAGCACAGAATGATAAGAATATCCTAGTCCTTAGATACATTCAATTTTATAGGTGTGCTGATTTAAGCATTACGTTGGGAACTAATCTAATTTAGCACCTAATGAGATAAAATAAGAAATCATTATGTTTATGTTAAAATGAACCTAACCATCAATCTTAAGCAGTTTTCGGTACTGAAAAAAAATATATGGCAATGGTCATATTTCCCATATATATCGCGAAAATAACTGTCATTTTAACATCTGTGGTGATTACTGATTAGTCAGGAAAAAATGAATTTGTATACCTTGAAATATAAGTGGTTATTTTCTCTTCCGGTATCTTTTCAAGAGTAGCTTACCGCTAAAAGTCCTTTTGATTTTAATCTCATATCCATGCAGTGCGGGGATCCATAGCGACGGTATTCTACAGGCTTTGCATGTGTGCCACCGGCTCGTCTGTAATTATACGACGATTCCAGGAATTACACCGCCAGAGTCGGCCGGTGGCTGCCCGGCGGCTATTCGATGGTCGTGCATTATTTTATTATATCAATTCAGTTTGAAGGGAGATGAAAATAATAATGAGTTGATGATGAGGTGATAAGATTCTCCCCCCCCCCCCCCCCCCCCCCCAGCATTCTTCACAAATTCTTAAGATACCAATCATGAAAGAAGTTAATGAGTTGACATCTATACATCCATTTAGAGACGGGCGGAATTAGATTGATACACTAACCAGCTAATACCGAATAATCATCGTCACTATCTATTTGCGATTTCGCCAAAGACGTTATATACATGGAGGAGTTATATTCATTCGCTTTCCGTTATTCAAATTGCATATAGGAATTAAGGAATTGAAGGTAATTGGAAAATTTAAATCCTTCAAGCGGCAGAAATGTATGAAGATGTACTTTGCATATATTCACCCAAAACAAATCGTGCTCAAATTTCCTTTGATTTAGACCATATTCTCTCTGTTACTTTCCTCATTATTCAGGTTATGCTATGTTTAAAATTCTATGCCTATTATTACATGATACCCGTTATATGTTTTCTCTACTTGAATCATAATAACCCAGTACTAAGAGTTGAAAATAAATTAAAGTACCCATCGCATTTTGGGGTATATACCCGTGCATGGTGGTAAAATATCTTTAAACACAAGCAGTAGAATGATACACGAATATCGTTTCAAAATAATTCGATTTTTTTCCTGTTAAGAATATCTGATCGCTTTTCGTTTTAGATGAACTGTAATTTTTCAGTTTCTGCTAGTAATATTTAAATAAATGAAAAGAAGAAAAAAAAACATGATTTTCCCAAAACATGTTGGTAGAGAGAAAATATTTCCCTCTAAAGATTTGAGAGATAGTAAAGATCCAGTAGAGGGAACGAGAAGCAAGTTATATGAGAGAAGGAAAGGAGAGAGAGAGAGAGAGAGGAGGGTTCACTCCGAAAAAAGTCGCTCTCGAAAACATTTACATCTTCTTTTTGTGCCTGTTGTAAGACTTTTTTTTGGCTTCGTCGCACAAAACGGATTCCACTGGCAAATTTGAACGTGAATGAAAGGGTTTCTTTGACTTTGATAAAGTGAGTCTCTGGAGAAGAAATGGGTTTGAGGTGAAAGACCTATTTATTATTTAAAACAACCACTGGGACCCTTCTAATCTTCGACTTAACTCCTTGACTTGGATCTTGGAGAGCTAATCACGGGGGTAATGGGTGACTTGCAGAACCAGGGATGGGTGGTGGAGGGGTGCAACAAGGGTATCCTTCAGGAGGGGGTTACCCAAAATGTGGTAAGTTGTAGTAATATTGAAACCGACCCCATGCACAGACCTATTTCTCTTGCATGTCTTGACATTACTTACGCTCATGAATTATATGCAATGGAATGCACATTGCATACTCTTTGATTTAAGAGTGCATTTTTAAAGCTAGGAGTCCATCAGTATGTTATATCCTTCCGCTTTATTGCTGCCTTTCATCACCACTTCCCCCATCGCCCTCCCCTTCCAACTGCCCATCTTTCGTAAATTCAGACCTGGGGAGCATTTCATCAAGCGTTTTGTCAGTGATTTTTACCGACAGCTGTTATAAGCTACTGAAATCCTTGCATCTGATTGGCTGAGAGCAAATTTGTCTGTAAAATCACTGACAAAACGCTTGATGAAACGCTCCCCAGTTTCCATCGATCCACAAGCAGGCAACTGTATAATCATGGGGAGGATACAAGCAGCCCTGTTTGAAAGAGAACCTATTATCACCTGGTTAAACACTCTTAAGCCTAATACAAGCAGCCCTGTTTGAAAGAGAACCTATTATCACCTGGTTAAACACTCTTAAGCCTAATGACTTAACGATTGAACCAGGAGACCAGCCATGACAATGAAACCAGCTCCAATGGGTTGTAATAGCATCTCTTCCGAACTTTCTGGTGTAATTACAAGATGGTGGCGAGCAAAAGACAAGACATTACAATCAGTCATTGTAAGTTCTAGAAGCCATTCGGTTGCGTGCATCCTTTTAAGGAGGAGCTTCTTCTGGAAGTTAATGGACTCTGAAAAGCCTTCGGCACGGAAAGAAAGAGAAGCCAGCTTTTAAACATAATGGGAATCCTTTCTCTAAAGAGATGTAATTAGAGGCTTAGAAAAACGACAGATCTACTTCATTAAGGGGCCCGGATTAGAAAACAACAGTAGCGGTTTAGTTAAATGGAGTGCAATTCTAACGAGATTAAAAGAAGCATTATAAAGGATATATTTTGGCTTTTTAGCTTGCGGAAACTTTTGAGGGGGAAAGCCGTTCGCTTTGAAGCGTGTATCGACCTGCCAAAACAAGTGAAAGTCGAAGAACGGATAAGTTTTTGCAATGAACACATTGTACCTCTCCGTTATGCTAGTGTATATAGGGTTTGAGGTAAGTGACTGTCTAATGGAGATGGGAGTTGAAGGAGTTTTTGAACGTGATAAAAGTCACGATAGGCATAGGTTTTAAGAGTATAATTATGGTATGATGCATTCAAGAAAAAACTTTGGAATCATTAAAGATAGCTGCAATGTTCGGTTACGAAACTTGGACAAAAAGTGGGAGGCTTTAGAAAGACTCGGAAAAAAGGGAAGAGGAAAAACGTAACACGGGAAGTATTAACAACAAGATATGACACAAGGTGACAAAATGATATAAAGTAACTTATCCCTTTTTTCTTATTATGGTGTTATACCTTCAACTCAATACAAGTGGTAATTTCACTTTCAGATTAAGATGTGTTGCTCTTTACACGTATCAAGTGAAACTTTCTCACGAAATGCACTAAGAAGCTAGTAACTATTAAAACTATGCTCTCTCTAGATTTATCCTTGTATAGATGTTTATACACTGACTTCTTTGAAATCCTTGTTGAGTGAATTTTAATTTGAAGCAATACCTTTCCTGAAAGCAAAAGCTACCCACTTTATAATGTACAAGACATACACACACCTATATATCGAATTCATTCACTTGGAAACTCACCACCGAGGGCGTAGATACTTTCGTTTGATAAATACAATTTCTGAAGAGAAGATTTTGAAGTTTATTTGAAGGCATGCAAGCTTTCAAGATATTTTTTTAAAAGTTTCTTGCTCATTGTTGTTTCAATCTTCATCATCACCTTTGCATTATTTTGTTTCTTTTCATGTACTTCAAATCATTCCCACTTCACTTTATTCAAGTTACCCCATCTCTCTAGATTTTGCTTCTCTCACTTTTGATTGTCCTCTATAACAAGTAGACCTTTTATCTAATTTAATTTCTATTTCATCTTGACGATAATATAAATAAGGATAATATGAAAAGTGATCATGATCAATATCTAATTCTGTTTCTCTTTCCTTTTATTCTAGATTGTTCCTTTCTTCTGCTATTTCTTCTCCCTCTGTCATCATATCCATATATTGTCCTTAATAGACTGGTCTAATAGAAAAGGGCTGATGTTTCACAATGTTGACATTAGGAATATTCCAACATCAAGAAAAAATACGCAGTTTCCATGAGCGTTTCTATGACTGTGTCTCCTAATAAGAAGGAAATTGAGAAATTCACGATATCTTATGCTTCACATTGATCAATATCTTTACGATGTATATAAACATAATCTTGATTTTTATCTTGCAGTATGATCGCGGTCTATTAAGTGTTTGTAAATCACTTTAGTTTAACAAAAAATTAACAATGATAGTAAAATTACGGTGGGGGACATTTTCCTATTTTTGATGTGTCTATCTTTTACATCTTAATTTTATATAGATTTTCCAAATAAATGTTACACTCTTTCCAAATTATAAATTAACATCTATAAATGGAAAGTGGGAAGTAATCAACCAAAATAGCAGAAAAATAAAACAGACTGAAGTGTAAAAGTATAGACATTAGCCTTCTGGAACCTTTGCTTAAGTAGGACCAAACTTTCCCTGTTAAGAAAATTTTCACCTAAAGTATTTATCTTATGTTATAAGCTGCTATAAATACTTCACCTCTGAGAACTCTCTCCAAAACATCCATAAATCACCTTTTTAATAATAATTTACATCAGGAAATCGCAAAGCGACAATTCTTGCCACTCCGCATGAAAGAGTTATACAACTACATGTAGAAATGAAAAACTGAAATACTTTTTAAAAAAGAAGTGACACATAACAAAATTATTTTTTAAGAAAGATACTTGAATAATATTTCTGAAGTATTCATATTCACATTCGTACACCTAAAAAGGTAGAAATATTCAATATGAAATTTCAGGTTTATAGAGTGCTGTAAATAAAACACCAAAAAATAATTCAAACGATCTTTCTTTTTTTTGTTTTTTGACGAAGTAGTCGGGAGATAAGGCATAATGACAAAATCACTTTTTTCTGAAATAAACCTAAGTATATACAGTAAAGATCGTTTGTTAAACTGCAATTGGATATAGCAAACTCAAATATTAAATCCTTTATCTTAAATATATCATAATACCATTTTCATATAGAACATATATCACTATTTCTTGAGAGGCGAGAACCAGCACAGCACTGTATTTTCTTTAAGTGGTTGGATTATTCAACACTAGAGGGTTTATTTTGCAACGTTGATGAAAATGTTATTCTTCATGAGGAGATGATTTGTATAAATCAGTTTATAAAACAAAGAATAATCTACAGCCAAATTAGGATTATAGTCACGTTTGTCTTGGAAATAGCTAAAATGGAGTATTTGAGTTTCGTAAAGCATACATTTATATGCTACTCAAGTCAAGTCAATTTTCAGAGCTTATTTTGCTCACCACACACGTGTTCTTTGGAATATTATGGTACATTCACGAATATGTTTATGAAAAAATCAAATCAAGTATAACAACTGTATTTGAATATTTCCCTATTTTCCCCTTCCAACCTTACTCTCTCTCTCTCTCATAAGAGTGATTTGATTTGATTTGATTTTATTCGTCAGGTATATTGCAATACAAACATATCGAGGTACCATGACAGGATAGCCCATGAAAGCCGAAATGGCTTATTTCCAATGGGGTCCTTTAATGATACTATGAAAACAAGTTAAATCATGTTGTTCTCATGAAAATAAGCTTGGTGCTGCTAGAAAATATGCTTCACTGGGAGAGTAAACATAAATCGTTTTGTCAACATGTATTTATTACAATTATAAACGGGCAAAAACATGTATAAATCAAAATAAACGTTAACTTGCGATAGATATCTAGAGAAAGATGTGGCTCATTTAGAAATAGGTTTAGATGTAAAACGAGAAACCATTATTTTAGAAAAAAAATCGTGCAAAGAATTGGAACATGTTTCCTCCTCTACTCAAGATACTTTACTACTAAGAGACTTAGATATTAGTTTCGATACAACGAGATGGTTTGGGTTTTTTATCAGTCGAAATTCTGCAAAATGAAAATTAAGAAAGGCATTGTTGTTACTATCAAACTTATAATGTTCATTATTGAAAGAAACATTTTGAGAAAAAAACATGTTACTGTAACAAGGAATACATACTTCCATGTCGAACCCTCAAATGGACATTACTGGGTTTCTTTTCCAAGAAATGTTACCGTTTTAACTTGATTATGTTTTTTAATCAGAATATAAAGTTAAATTGATGACATGCAAATAGATGTCATTCTCAGGTTGATATCCAATACATTTAAAAGTTATCATTATTGGATTTTAACATTTCATTTCCGATTACTGTCTTTTTTTTAGAACATGTGCACTTTTGGTAACCCCCATCCCTATTTTTCTTCTTCTTTTTTTTTGATAAATAGATAGGTGTTGACGATTCCAAAATGATTTTAATAAATACATTAATTGTAAGTGGAGGAATAAACCAAAGGTCAAAGAAGACAATGATCTAATATCATCGCTTCTTAAATCCTATATCATTATCATCAAGCAAAAAAAAAAAAAAACTATCTATAGTTTTAAAAGATGCAAAAAAACAAAACAAAACAAACCAAACCAAAAAAAAAAGAGGGGGTCTTCAATGAGAAATTATTTAAGTACATACTTGATGTGGTAGTGGTCTTGCTGGTGCTCATCTTCTGTTTGATAGTCCCTGTCGTCGTCGATGCCGCCGCACCTC
This sequence comes from Heliocidaris erythrogramma, assembly GCA_025617745.1. Lineage (NCBI taxonomy): Eukaryota > Metazoa > Echinodermata > Echinoidea > Camarodonta > Echinometridae > Heliocidaris > Heliocidaris erythrogramma. Next base: position 25,812,707 of record CM046858.1, read on the forward strand.
CGGCGAGAGTGTGAATTTCAAAATCCCCTCTCATCAAGTTTAAAAACAGAATTTACCCAGAAAGAGATCCAAAACCAACAAAGATCTGATGTACTTAGTCCAGTTTAGGCCGAAACGAAGAGCGCGAGGTCGCAAACAGGTATAGAACGGAAAGTATGGGGATGAGCGGAACGGTGGGAGATATCAGTCGGAGGAGATACGGGCGAGCGAACGACTAACGGCCGCTGAGCCGAGAATGTCGATTTTGTTGGAGGATGTACAGGAGATGAAGAGAAGTTTTGTGGAAGTTGATCGATACAAGGTAGCCAAACTCCTTATGACCTAACTGAAGAGGATGGTGATAAAGGTAACTTCTCGACTGGTATACTGGTGGCAGACAATGTGGAAACCACCCACTTCCCGAGTCCCCTAGCTTATGGGCGCCTAAGCATTCTCAACTCTACTCTCTATCCAAAACCACTGCGGCCACCTACTTCATCACGTCACCCCTCAAATCGGATAAAGGGAAGTAGTCGAAGAAGGAAAAAAAAAGTTCCAACACACCTTTACAAAGGAGGAATGACTGATGCTGTTGTTTGAAAAGAAGAGTTTTTTTTTCTTCCCCTCTCTCCCTCTCTGTTCTTCTCTTGCTAACTCTTGAGAAGCTCCTCCCACTTTTAGTTTTGTGGTTTCGCTTGAAAGCATTTCCTCGCAGACCGCCCGCCGGGCGGGCAGGCGATTGGTTGAAGCGGGGTCGTGAGAACGCCACGCAATAGGTTTTTTACCTGGCAATAATTATTACCTGTGCGTAAAATGAGCTTTCTTCGACAGCACTTTAGCGGGATGGCGTATCAGAGCACCAGGCTGATTGAGACTACTAGTATACTCTCCGATCGCCGAGCGGCGCGGCGGTGCGGGCGATAGTGAACACATTTATGACGACTTACTATTACTTCTCAGCCGTAAAAAATATACATAATAACTACAAGTCATGAGTCAATGTATCATTCTAGTTCTTTGTTTGGAGTTCATTTTAATGACGAATTTGTGCTCCTTACATTTTACATTTAGTTAAATGTACACATGAAAGGGAATTTAAACAGTTGAATTTGATAAACATGCGAATTATTTTTACTATGAATGAAAATGGCACTGACAATTGATCATTCACAATGTTTGACCAAAACCATTTGAAATGTCAAGAAGTTAGTTTATGATCAGTTCACTATTCACAGGGCAGTTCTAAAAAATATTTTTTTTCTGCCTACTCAAAGAGAAGTTCCTACCTACACTTTACGAGCTCACATGGAAAAATAAATTTTTTGATAGAGGTTTGCTTTAGATTCAGGGGAAAGTACCGCAATGTCCAAATTCTGTAACAAAGGTATCCAATTGTACACGATTATGATTTCGTGTACATATTATAAAAGATGAACATTTATTAATCTAGAAATAATTTATTCGTAAATCTGTAAATTCTTTAGAAATAGGTATATTAATTAAATTAGAACAATATGAACGTCATTTCATGTTTGAAATAATGTTAAAAATTAACAATAAACTAAATCACAAGTAGTTGATGATTGAGACAAAATATGTCTACAAAACATTTGTTTTCGTTCAGTATTACCTCATCTATTTGATGCAAAAATATACTCAATAATTACTAAGGCACATGGCATATGTATCTCTGTTATTTATTTATTTATTTATTTTTTTTTTTGGTGGGGGGGGAGTGGGAGGGGCTTTTAACACCAGGACATAATATCAATGGAAACAATCAAAGATGAGCCAATCAGAAACCACTTATCGACGAGTGGCATATGTTAGCTTGTTCCTGATTGGCTATTGCCTGAATAACTTGTGACGAGACGTAACAAGATGTCCAATCACAGAGGAAGATCAACTCGACATAATTATGAAAGCTTGAGATGACATGTCTTGGTTAATATTTTATTCCATACGGAAAAAATAGCAGATATGAATTTAAAAATCACTGTTTTCGCTTATTTTTCCCCCTTTCTTTTTCAGAATGATCCTCCTTCATTTCGTGTTAAGTTTTCGTTGTTATTTTTCCCCCGTTTTTTTCAACGGGGAGGGGACCGTTTTAAATGTTTTGTTTGCGTTTGTTAAATAATTTAAAATTATCATGAATGATAGTTATATTTTGGTGTATTTTAAAATATTACAAACGGATAGACACAGGCAATAAATACAGAAAACATAAATCTATCCCCTCATACCTTTATATTAAGTTGTAAAAATCAACACTGAAATAAATTGGAGAGAAGCTCGAAATGTATATAATCAAGTTACCGTTTCACTATAGTTATCTTCAATACTTCACCAATTTCAGAATTTATTTTTCTCTTGTGCATTTTCTCACACTTTCCCCTTTTGTTTCATATAACTGAACTTAAAATCTAGATCCTTCGGGGTCCTTAGGTAAGCCATCAATCTAGACAAATACTTATTCCTCTTGAGCATGAATTTATGAGTTATTTTGATCGCACTTATTTCTCGCACATAATATCTTTAAAAATACCCTTGCCACATCTGTAATTTTAAGCAAATCTCAAAGCATTGTAAAACGTTTTCATTTCGAGGGAGAAATTGTGAGCTCATTTTTCACTCTAATCATGTCCTTGCAGAGATACAATGTAACATTTTTAGCAAATCAAATAATCCCTAATGTTTGTATGTGTAAGAGAGAGCAATTTCTATTCACTTTTCAAATTCCACACTATGATGGCCTTGCTACATGGTCCATTAATAACCAATGGGTTAGCTATGGGAAGTACGAGGGTGTGTGCCACTCCCCTTCCTCGAATGAGAGGAGGGGGGGGGGGGGGGACAGAAAACAGCTGCACAGGCAGAGGAACACACTAAAAATGACATTACTACCCTTCTGACCCCCTGCACCACCCCTCAAATCTTATCCACCTAAGTTAAACCAGTGCCCCCACCCTCTTAACGAGCTACGCCACGTTTGATGATCTTACACCCATAAGTTATCCTGCAAAATACTTTCACCTTTAGGCTTTAGTACAAAAATTAGGGTGTAATTTTGAAATAATTCAAGGCACTTAATAACTCTAATGATCTCCTCGTATGATCTGTGATTTCACGCAAATCTGATATCTATACAAACACTTTATGTCAAGAATAAGAAAGCCATTACGATCTATTTTTTCGTCATATTATTTCTCCTATAATGACCTTATGACAAATGTACGATTTCAATGAAATCAGCAATTTTGCAATTGCTTTGAAATTGGTAGCATTAATTTAAGTACATTTTCAATACATCAAATTGCAAAAAGACATCTTTTTAATAGCTAGAGAGATATAAATTATTGTGTATCGAAATTATAAAGGCAATGTATAACAGTAGATATGAATACGATGTGTTTATATTATTTTTAAATCAAAGAGTATATCTAGGTGACTTTTCATCCAGGATTATACAAGACACTGCATGGTTGAAACCTGAAAGCATTCGGAAGGCATGTTACACTTTCAATTGATTGATTGATTGATTTTATTTCTGCGTTCCATAGCATGATACAAAATATAGTAATATATGTATTACAGATAAAAAATATATAAACATATTGTCAGACATTAACAATTTACTTCTTGAATACAAAGAATATATGTATATAATATGGGAAATTAACATTTCACAATTAACATGATTTGTGAACGCAGGAGACCGTCATCATGAACGATTTGTTAGATGTCGATGGCGGCCTGAAAGTAAAAAAGCGACATAAAACTTTTAAAAAAGAAGAAATTGGCAAAAGAGGTCATGAGGAGGTGCAGATCAAGTGCAAGTGCATTAGCAGTGTGGTCAAGATGTATTCATGAATTGTTGTATTGATCAATAATCAGTAAAATACTATAATTTTACATATATGGTCAATGTGGTGGATTTGAGTATAATGATATTAGATTACGCTTCATAGTCGCTTTAAAAGAGTAAATTGTGGAGCACATTTTAACTGTTGTGGGTAGATTATTCCACAGGTCAGGGCCATGGTGTCTTATTGATTTATGCGTTATTAATAATTTTGGGTTTGTTAGATGAAAATTTTCTGAAATACGGGTAGGGTATGTGTGAATTGTATTGTATAGATTAAATAAATTTTGAAATGAGGAAGAAAGATGGTTATTTTTATATTTATACATAAAAACTGCAACTTGAAAAATATTTAAATCAGTGACCTTCAATGTTTTAAGCTGAAAAAATAGTGGATCAGAATGAGAAAAGTAAGACGATCCTGTACAAATACGAAGTGCCCGCTTTTGTAGGGAAAGAATTGGATTGAGTTTGGCAATACCACAGTTAGCCCAAATAATATTACAATATGCTATGTAAGGAAGTATCAATGTGTTACACAATAAAAACAGAGTTTCGTGGCAACAAAAATTTTAACTTATAAAGGATTCCCACACCTCGGGAAATGCATAATATAATATGAGTAATGTGATCGTTCCATGTTAAATTTTCATCAGTTATAACGCCTGGGAACTTAGAACTCTTTTTTTGTTCGACGGAAATGTTATCAATCTTAATATTAATAGGAGTATTAGCTACATGGATATTATTGTGTTTGAAATGCATAAATTGAGTTTGTTGAATATTGAGAGAAAGCTTATTGCACTTAAACCATCAGGACTATAATACACAATCGCATTTCTATTTCAGGGAGTGTCTGAAACCTCATTCTCGCCCAAACAAGAAATTGTATACGGAAACGCTTATGTGTTTTATTATCCCCGGGGTCAGATCAAATCACAATAATATAACCCAACATAATATACCTGTTTACTAAGTGATTCAAATTTTATGCATACTTTTGAAACAAAGGTTGTTCTTGACAACCTGAAAGCTTGCCAAGTAATGTATGCAAACTGGATTCCAAGTATTGTAGTTCATTCATTAATAACAGGTTAATGGAAGGTTGCAGCCCTATAGCTAGAAGGTCCGATAGTTAGCGGGTCCGATAGACCGACACCCAATAGATAGAAGGTTCGATAGACCGAATGTACGAGAGGGTCCGATAGTCCGAAGGTTCTATAGATCGAATGTCCAACGGGGTCCGATAGTCAGAAGGTCCGATAGATAGAAGGTTCGATAGACCGAATCGGCAAAAGGGTCCGATAGTCCGATGGTTCAGTAAGGGTCCGATAGTTAGAAGGTCCGATAGACCGACAATAACGTAAAAAAGGGTAAATAAGTGGATACAATAAGTTGTTAATAGTTTTATCTCATACAAGGAAAAGGGTAATGACATATCTTCTTCTATGTGCATTGTAATAAACCCATGCACTAGGTCTTTTTTTTTTTTGGGGGGGGGGGGGAATTCAAGAGTAGTCGGATACCTCACTGCCCGAATATTATGATATTCGGACTTCTTGGTGCTGCAGGACGTAAGAGGTGCTTGCTGCAAGAAACAATCTAGGCCTAGTTTCTTGATTGTATGAGGGAGCAAAGCGAGCGAACGAGAGAGAGAGGAAACAAGAAGAATTTTGTATCCTGAGAATAGGTTCTAGCGTATTGTTATTCCGTTCTCACAATCTGTGTAACGTATTATCGGCACCTTCCGTTCTCATATTGGGAAGAGACTATTTGTCACAGGCCATTATTTCTGAAAATTTATCTCTTTAGCCCCTTTAGGTCAACTTGCCGCTCGATTCCTTTCAGTTATGTTGCTAACATTCTTTGAGTAGAAAAATAGCATAACATTAGCTAGAGATTCAAGATGCAAACCAAATAACTTCCATAAGAATATGACTTATTAATATAATTGGTATTAGTTTATATACATAAATATGGCGATTATATTAATAACTAATATCAATAATGAAAATATAATGGGCATTGGTAAATAACCCTAATAATGCTAGTGAGCGAAGTTTTTGAGTTTTTGTTTTCTTCTCTTTCCTTTCTGATTTCTTCTTTTCTTTTTCTCTTCTTTTCCTTTGTTGTCTTTTCTTCTTTCCTTTTCAACCTCTTCCTTTTTTGTTTTTTCTTTGGTTGGAACCCCCTTTTCAGGCATGAAAAGTGGGTGGGGGAGGGTATTCCCGCCCCCACATTTTGTTTTTATGGGGGGGGGGGGGGGCTAACGCCTCCACAACCGGTTCTTATGTCTATGGTTGAACCAACATATTTGGCGGTCAACGAATATGATTTACCTATTTTCAGCGTGATTATAGGCCTAGATATAACTTGTGAAATGTGCATAACATAGAAATTAGCTTTTTTGATAAATCATTCGATTTATTCAGAACATAATCGGTGCTCCGATGAAAAAAATTAACAAATAAACAAAACCACGTGCAACTGCTTTTTCTGGGTCGACATCGTGAAATTGTCAGCACATCACTCACAAGAGCTCTACAATGTAGCACTTAAGGCCACCAGGCCCCAGATGGGCAGCCAACGAGACCATTGAGCAATAACAAAATAAGTTTATACATATAAAGGAAACAAATCGCACATTCATATTTTACAATTGATATCAATCTATGTAATGAGCTAAAAAAATATTTTTCTTACTGCAATTATTATCTGAAATTACTGAGGGTCCGGGTCCTATTAAATTAATAAAAGCATTGTCACTTCTCTGTGCATACACGTACATAGGCTGTGTTTAAAGTGATCTCCAAAGCTTCTCATTCATGTCATGACTTTATGAACACAAAGGCCCTTGTTCCGTTTGACCCTGTGACCCCAAAATATAAATCAGATAATAGTAATTCCTCTAGATGAGCCAAGCTTGAAGTTGATCCGTCGAATGTTTCCCAAGTTATCCCGAGAACGCAAATACGGGACGGACGGACGGTACGGACTGACGATCTGAAAACATAACGCCCCACTTATTTCAACCACTTATTTATTACCCACTTATCATTTTATCCACTATTTTACCCTTTTTACGTATTTATTGTCGGTCTATCGGACCTTCTAACTATCGCACCCCTATGAACCTTCGGATTATCGGACCCTTTTGCCGATTCGGTCTATAGAACTTTCTGCCTATTGGACCCTCATGTACATTCGGCCTATCGAACCTTCTATCTATCGGACCTTCTGACTATCGGACCCGTTGGTCATTCAATCTATAGAACCTTCGGACTATTGGACCCTCCTGCCGATTCGGTCTATAGAACCTTCTGTCTATTGGACCCTCTCGTACATTCGGTCTATCGGACCCGCTAACTATCGGACCTTCTAGCTATAGGGATGACCCCTAATGGAATACCTCGTTACTAGGTCCCCAGGAAAGAAACATCCATAAATTTGAATCACTTAGTAAACAGGTTTATTATCTCCGTCCTAAGCACATTATTTTCACAGCATTCATGTTAACAGATGGGGGATTTATGGACGTGTTAAGCCAGTCGTGTTTTTTTTCTCCCACCTTTCTAAAGAGCCCTCAAAAAGGTCTCTCTGCCAATCTTGATTTTCAAGGACTGATGTAGAGGGGGTTGGTGTAAGTCATCCCATTCAGTCATGGCGATACAAACAAGCTTTAAGAATTAAATAAAACCGCAGATTTCTTGGAGAAATGCTCCCCTGATGTACAACAAAAAATGGGCCCTATTTGCATCTCAAATTCAACCACATGAAAACCATAATTACTTCAAACAGAGTGTTTCTTAACGTGGAGATCAAGGTTGAAAGTGAATATGTGAATATGTTTATTTTGTTCTGGTTTTCTGTTTGCTGATTGGTCTAAATTAGCACATGAGCCAAGGGTTAATGCCCGATAGGTTTATGCCATCTCATCTGATGCCGTACTTCCAAACTGTTTTATGTCATACTTTTAATTAAAATTCATTATAATAGTGGAGCTACAAAATACATGGAAATGATAAAAGCAGCTATTATGATGGCTAGCTTTGGGGATTATACACCAGGAAGAGGGAGAAAATAAAGGGTGAAATTCGGAGAAAGTTTTAAAATGTCTTTTGAGTCAAGGGAAGCTATAAGTAAAGGGGAAGTCCACATTTTAAAGGCCACACAACACCATGTTTTGGTTTGGTTTGTTTTGCTTGTCTATCTAGATTTTTTTTAATGTATGGTAGTGTACATTATACCACTTAAATATATGTTTTTAAATCCTCTAGACGGTGAGGGAGGGGTTAAGTGTTCGACATGATAATCATGCCCCTTACTTTAACTATTAGTTTTCATAGTTTGGTTGGTATCAAATTGACGATTTTGGAAATAGTACTCTTCTTAACATTTTAGTGTTCACTTGCCTTAGTTCCTTGATAAATTGAGTAAAGGATCGTAAGGATATAATCTGAACTGCTCCTCGCAAGTCGGAATCAAAATCTTTTAAAAACATACATCCTCTTAAGGGCTTCTCGACCATTCCCCCTTCTTTGTGGATGGGTGAAAAAGAAGACCTTAAAATCGCCTGTTTGATGTCGGTAATTGGGGTTTTGTTGTTTTGTGTGACATCGGTTAACTGTCATAGCATGCCATGTATTCACCACTCCTGTACGGACAATGGGGGCACTGTCTATAATTACCCTGAAAGTCGCTTTTTAACTGCATGCTTCTTAGTTACAAATACTGGAGTATAATCGCGATCAGATGTTAGAAATTCATCCATCCATTCATTCATTCGTTCAATCTATTTTTTCTTCTTCTCTCTCTCTCTCTCTCTCCCTTTAATCTTTTATCTCTTTTCCTTGATTCTTCTTTTTCGTCGCCATGTACTTTGTAGTTGTCGCTTATATAGTTGGGGAAAGGTAAGTACCGCCGAAAGGATTCATTGAAGTAAAGTGATGGAACGAATTTGTGAAAGGGGAAATAAAGAAGAAAGTGTAATGTGGCTTGGCTTATCAGCTAGATTGAATAAAAATCACGTTTAAGTGTTTCCTCTTTATGAGCGGCTTGTCAATTCGTATTGAAAGGGGATTGAGAGAGGGGTAAGAAGGGCATATGAGAAAGGAAAGAATAAAATGGGGGAAAGACGATGGGGGTATGATGGGGAAAGCAGATTAAAAGTGACACGTGGATGTTTTAAAACCTTAATATCACCATCTTGAAAGAGAAACCTGAAATGACTGACGAGTAGTTGGAAGGTGACGGGATTGTGTTAAGACTTTTGTCTGGCCTTCGACAACATTCCTAGATGCTACGGATGGGTCGGTAGAGGCAACATAATGAGGCAGGGTCGAGTTTCGAATCTCGCCCCGGTCTTGAAAGAGAAACCCGAAATGACTGACAAATAGTTGGAAGGTGACGCGAATGGGTTAAGATTTCGCCTGGCCTTCGACAACATTCCTATAGGCTACGGATGGGTCGACGAGGCCGACATATCATGAGGGAGGGTCGAGTTTCGGATCTTGCCCGAAATCCAACCCCACATGCAGGATGTAATAAAAAATAGAATACTTCGTTCCAGATTATAGTGATGATAATTTGGACTTATTTACCCATCAGAATTAATACTGCTCTTCCCAAGGCCTTGAAATAACAATTACCTTGCTATTAACCGAGGATTGCCACGTACTCATTTAATGCATTTGGGTCGATCGAGAATGACTTGTAAAACACCTTGTCCAAGGATGCAAGCACCAAGCAAGGAGGACCCAGGACCTCTCCTATGAGAGCCAAGAGCCCGTCAATATACCACAGTGGTCTTTTTTTTAAAACTGGTAATATATTCATGGGCTTGGACCATTGTTTTCCAATTGTCTTTTGTCAATGGCAAACCAAAAATCATGTCAACAATGTTAACAGATAAAAGAATCTCGGGAGAAATGGGCAAAATTTCAAGCTTGCTGTTCTATCCAAAATATCATTAAAGATGTATCCTTTAATACAAATACATTCAATCATTTTATTCTCCGTTGCCCTCTGCATGTCTCGTGTGCTAGTTTCTATAGAAACCAAATAAGACCCATTTTGGCGGGAAATAATTCATACCTAATCGTGTATTATTGCGTTGAAATATCAACAATGTTACGCGAAGGCTTGATGATTCCGAACACTTTCCTAGGCCCCTCGAAACCATCTCTCACAACTCTCAAGGCGGACAGTCAAAGAAAGAAAAATACACCTCCTTTTTCTTGCCAGGTTTATGTTTATCTCACAATAACAGAAGAAAATCATTCAAGGATTTGTTTTTGGACAAAAAAGTCAAAAGTTCGCGAAGGGGAACGGGGATGCTTTGACAATGGTTGGAAATCAAGTTGAAAAAGCTGACAAAAGTCAATATATAACAGGTCAATGGGACACTAGTTATGACAGGTTTGATTTGGGTATAGCCTTCTGAAGCGGGTTCCAATCATGAGTGGAATCTTGGAGAAGATCGCACCTTCCAAGGACCGCAACATGCTGGGGATATCCTGCACAAATTAACCCTCTTCCCTCATGTACCTCTTGATAATAAGAGAGTTAAAGGAGTTTTTATTATTACCATTATAATAATAATTATTATTATTATCATCACTAGTAGTAGTAGTAGTAGTAGTAGTAGTAGTAGTAGTATCATTATTATTATTATTATTATTATTGTTATTATTATTATAAATATCATTATTATTACTACTATATTATCATCATCATCATTATTATTATTACAATTTGGATATTCATAGGGACATGCTCTCCATTTTCTCCAAAAAAATTACTCTCTAATTCAAATGTTACCAATTTTGTGTACAAATACATTCCATATAATGCAGGTCTTGACTTGCAATGTGGTTAGAAATAAATACATGTACCTTTAGAAAAAAAAATAATGTCGACAAGAGGAGACCTGTTCATCTCATACCATTTGCTATACATGTATCTTTATTAGTATATACAGTATACTCAGCGATCAAATTACAATAGCAGATGCAACATAATGACACAGAATGGGGGGGGGGGGGGGGGGGGGGGGCTCCATCGTGCGCAACTGGTGCCTGTTTGGTTTGAATTGGGTGAAAATAGAGGGGATCGAGTAAAAATATAATCTATGCATTTGTACTAGAGTTAGTCAGAAAATAGGGGCGCATGCAAAACGTAACGTTATATTTCACTGGAGTAAATCCGATAAAATTAGAATGAGCCCCCATTATCCAGTTTGGATACGACACTGATTTCATGGGCAATGAACAACTAATCATTTAAATCATGTTGTTTGTCACAACTTCTCTCTTTTCGCCATACGATTTATACTGAACTAAAATGAAAAGAATGGATACGGTCAACCTTTAAACTTCTAGCTTTCCCTTTTTTTTTAAATTCGTGCTCGAACAATAGCTGTCCATTTCGCGCTCAATTTTCCATTCTAAAAAGTAGGATAATAGCTTCGTCACCTTTCCTCCAGGTATTTTAACTTGTCACAGTTTCAATTGCTTTTCGCTAGGATCTCTCGAGGCACCGGGTCGGTAAACACTTCCACCGAAGTTTTCTTGAATCACTGGTATTTCATGCACGGAGAAGTCATTTTCATTTTGACTCTATGGGAACGGTAACGAATGGTGACGAAGTGAGTCAGGGGTTTAGCACAGCATCAGGAGTAAAGATGTCAAATTTACATGGCAGTGCGGACTGTTTTGCAAAGATTCAAATCGGATTGGTGTTTGTGCATGCTGAGATGACCGTGTAAAAGAGAAGAAAATGAAGATAGTTGGAGCTTTCCCAAGGTTGGATTTATGAGTCATGATTTATTCCCAGGTAGAAAGAAAAATAGCTATCAAGAGTTTGCGTGAAATTGGATGAAATAAACAAGAATAAATTGCGTTTAAAGGTCAATAATTTATTCCAAAATAATCTTGAATTCTGGTTATGACGGAATTAAAATGAATTCTCTAAGAACCAAATGAAACTTACACTGAATGTTCATGACTACAAATAAATGATATGTGCCAGATGATTTTAGTAGAAACGTAAAATAGCTAAGCAATTAGTAATAAAAAAAATAATAAACTCGCAGTTCTCACATATAAACGTCATCAAATTCTCAGTGAATATGAATTACAACAAGTTTATATTTATTAGGGATGTTATGATCTGTTTTATCTTCCCTATACCCCATTCCCTTTCTCTTACCCTCCCTCTCTCTTACCCTCCCTTTCTCTTACCCCACCCCAATTTTCCCCTCTCTGTTAACCATGCCCTCATCTCTCTCCATCTTTTCACATTTCCCTCCCCCTTCCCCCTCCCCATCTCCCTCCCCCTCCCCCGCTTTTCCCACCTCCTTCTCTTTCTCCCTTCCTTCCCTGTTTCCCCAATAATAACTTATTCCTGATTATTATTCCCAAGTTCAAAACCCTGTTTCTCTCTCTCACTCTTTCTCTCTCTATCTATCTCTCCTCCTTGTCTCTCTCTTTCTCTCTCCCTCTCTCCCTCTCCCCCTCCCTCTCCCTCTCTCACTGCCACAGCCCTCAATAAACCAAGACCCGACTCATCTCAAACGAGCAACCCCCAGAGCAGGCCCACTCTTTCACCAGGTCACGTTCAGCAACTACTAATATTGAAGATTGAATACTTGAAAATGAGCGAAGGTGTCAAACGCTCTAGATAATAAGGTGCCAAACTTCAGTTGAGAGGGAAAATATCGTGAGATTTAATACTTTAATAGGGCCTAATATTTAAGTCAGTCGGTATGTATTTTGATTAGGTTATACGTTATCAATTTTTATTAAGTCAGTCTATTCCAATTTTCTGGTAATGATCACGCAAATAAAATGTCAAAAAATTTAATGTTGAATTAATATATATATATACATATATATATATATATATATATATATATATATATACATATATTTGACTAACGGGTACATTAAGTCGACACCTAACAATGCAGTTTATTCCGTCATAATAGCGACCCCTACATTAGGTAGACAGTTGGTACATTAGGTCGACAGTTGAACAAAGAAAAAGAACAAAAACTGTCCTCCTAATGTACCCATTAGTCGTTTATATATATATATATATATATATATATATATATATATATATATATATATATATATATATATATATATATATATACATAGTGACAACTTGCAAGTGGGAAGTGGAATGAGAAAATTGACAAATATAATGCTTAGGAAATGACTGAAGTAGGGGAATTGACCAAAGTTCAGAGTAATTTGATTTGGTTTTAAATATGATGATTATAGCAATGCCTGAAGAAGATAAAACAAAATTAAAAGTGGGAGATAAGGATGGATGGGGAATAAGGAAGGGGAAGTGGATTTTGTGAATTGTTATTTGGTTAAGATTGAAATAGTCTACCTAGTAGAGAACGAACAACGCGTATTTTGGACATTAAACAAAGATATTCACGAAAAGGATAAAGTATACAGAGTCCAGGAAAGTAGCTTAGAGGCTCTAGCATCCCATTTTGTGACAAAACGAAGGACACCCGCAATATGCAGATGGGTACTTTGCTCACTTTGCCTTTTTGTCTTACATTCAACGAACATCTGGCCGATATTATGGAATACACCATTTTCGTTTTCAGGATACAAAACCAAATCAAAATCAAATTGAATTCATTGTCATAGTTAAGAGATGATTTATCAGCTACATACTTGTGGTAAAAAGCATCATCACAAAATAGGTATGCACAAAGAAACTTTACCGACGTATAGATTGCAAACGGTGTGCTATAGTCAAATATACCTACCAAATCGGTCCCAGTTCAACCCACGGACGTTTACCCAGAAAAACGCTCTTGACTCGTGAGGGCTGAGTGACAACCCGAATATTCTAAAAGTCAATTGCTTCGAAAACCACGTAAACCAATTGATAGCTTTTGCTTGCGTCAACATCACTTAAAGCGTGCAAATCATTGTTAAACGATTTGTACAGGTGTGGTCTTTTCAAGGTCAGGCTATAAATGATTTGTTTGTTTCCCTTTATATTCTCATCATTTCTTTTCCCAACTTTTATTCATACTTGTTCGGTTTTCCCTAGGGGTACCCCTTTTCCCAATTTTCTCGTCTCCTTTTACATGCACAACCAGAAGCAGCTCAGATGGCAAACTTCTCGCTGAAGTGAAAGGAAGGCAAGGTATTTCTTTATGATGAAGTTGATTGAGTCTGAATGGAGAGTTTACCGCGGCTTTCCTGGTTAAGAGTGATTATACGATAATAACGCCATGATACGAACTGAGGCAAGCAGTGTTACCTTACACAAGGGCCCAAACACAAGGGGACGTCGCAAACCAGTTTGAATGGGGGTGGTTTCAGACCAATTTTTCCCCATAGGATAGCCATAAATTTCCCAACAAGAAAAAGAGAATATCAATATCTGTGATTGTCGAGAAGGGTCTAAAATCCCTAAAATTTGCTGACAGATATGTTTTAAGTGGGTGGGGGTTCACACCCCAACACTTTCTATAGCAACGATCCTGTTTAAACACGTCCATCTCGCTGCTGTATGGATTTTCAAAGACAAATATACAAAGTAATAAATAAATGAAATTATTATTACAAAGAAAGCAGGAAAGGGCGAGCATTGTTTGAAGTGATGCACATGAGAGACATCGAAAATTACTAAAGAAAATAATTAAACCAATTTATATATTCTAAAATTATATTCAAGAAAAACGTTATGACGTTTATATTAATTCGACATTTCAACCATTTAATTTTATGAACTAGGTTACCACAACACGGCATGTCTAAGAAAGAACCAGACCGCTCCTCCCAACCAAAAAATAAAGCGAATAAAAATAAATAGATAAATAAAATAAAAGTAATTAAAAAATAGGTACTGATAAAAACATTCCACATTCTAAACTATAAGGTTTCATTATGCAGAAATAATTATATTCGATTTATTTTCACACACGTTCATATATCAAATAACTTTTTTTTAAACATTAATCTTTTTGAGATAATTTTGTTCACCAGCAGTTGATGTTTCCTACTTTATGACACTCATAGAATATCTCAAAACAAACTTATGTATTTTACCATAAACAATCTATCAAAATCATTTTAAGTGGACAATCTCTCTATTTTCAGATAAAACCTAGATATTTAATGAAGCTCTATAAAGAATATAAAAAGAAAAATAACTTTATAGAATAATACTTTTACGTTGAAAGTTGACTTGATTGGCAGTCACCCGCTTGCCCGAGTTCAGTCAATTTGAAATAAAAGAGAGAAAAAGATCGACACGAAAAGCGATGAAAGGGGGTAAATTAAACCCCCAAAGTACTTTTAGAGGTTAATCGTGCCTAAAGAACATTGAACGGTTTTGTGAGAACTAATTGACTCTTTTCACTTTGCCCGTAATAAGGCAAATATTGGTTCGCCTTGGAAATAAAAAGGTGAGGAACCAGCACACCAATTTTCACATCTCGGCGCAGGCTCTCTTGTTCAATAGATATTGATTTCAACTCACATCAAATATTTCAATATATAGGACTAGCCTGTGGTTTAAACCCAAACAGTTTTGAAAACTACTTCTGTCTTGTTGGAGTCTGGTAAAACAGACTATGTGATCGAAGCCTCATGAACTTGAAGACTTAAATTCGAACGTTACGGTAAATTTTCATTAGCGCTCACTTACAAAAATGAAGTTTGCTTTTTTCAATTTATCTTTTTTTTAGTTTTCACTTAACTCTAATAAGCACAGCAGTGTCTACATTTTACAAAAAAGATCCTGTTTTTCTTTAAAGTTTGATTTGTTTTTTATTTATTTAATTTCCAGGAACATATAATAACGTGACAACAATTTTCAAACAAACATGACAACAAACACTGTAAAATATATCTGTTTTTTTACAGGGGAAAATACAGATTAGTTCTGTATTTACTCATAACAGCTAATCTGATGTTATTTGTACATCAATGTCATAGGAAAAAGTTACAACTTAATCTGTATTTTTACATCAGAAGTTATGGCGACTCTGCAAACACCAGATTTGCTGTAAAATTACAGACAGTTTTGTTTTACAGTGTAAGTGTAACATAAAAAACAACCAATGCCTGGGGATTACCTGTAAGAAATGATAATTTCTGTTTAAAGGCTCTTCTCACTGGTTGTTGTGATATAAACTAATACAATCAACAGTAAGCAGCATGTGGCACCAATAAAAATGGAGCATAACATGCCTGTGGCGTTCGCCGTTTAACCATTGAACATCATGATCATGAATAATTTATAATTTTAAAAGTTAGGCTTTCCCCTTCATAAACATGAGGAAGTAGGTAAAAGAAAAAGCTATTTTGTTACAAGTTGCACTTATAAGCTTTTTGGTGTATGGCTTTCTGTGTAAGTTCTGTAATTAAAAAAATTATTTTCTTCCTTAATTTGATTTTCCACATTTTACAACATATTACATATTACAAATACAAGTATTTGTATACCACAATATTCAAAAGATGATACATGTATGTGTTTGTATTGTTTCGCGTTTTCTTCATGGATTCCATGAATACACTATTGAAAATATGTTTGTCTTCTGTGAACCCTACAGTTCAAGAAACATTTGTATTTTGAATTATTTTGAATTATTATTGTATTATGTATTTACATTATAAATGTGATTTACCTTGAATATGTTTGTTAATTTGTTACGAATGAATAACAATAAAATCCCTGTGGAGGGAAAAATAATTTTAAAAAATTACATATTACAATACCAATAACATTTTAATCAATCTTCTTGTTAGTCATGTTAGTCGTGTTAGCTATAGGTTAGTTATCATGGTCATGTAATTTGAGTCAATCGAAAATGGTTTCTATATTCAAGTACACTTAGATTTAACGAAGATTCTCGAGTCATCTTGGATAACCTTAAGGTATATTTTCGAAACTGCATCACTACATGTAGGTGGGCTTAAGAGGACATTGTTGTTGTTAAACTTGGTTTCTTGTTTTATCTTCCACTTTCGTTTAAAGTATTCTTCTTTGTTGTAGACGTATACACTTGAGATATATGTATCACTAAAATAACTATTACCAAGATCTCAGTGTATTTTCCCTCCTTTTTTCTCCTTCTCTCTCTCTCTCTCTTTCACTCTTTCTCTCTATCTGCCACTCTCACCCTCCGTCTCTGTCTCCCCACCCCCCCCCCCCTCTCTCTCTCTCTCTTTCTCTCTCACCCCTCTCATCTTTCTAGCTTTATCTGTTATCTCTTTTTCTTTATTCTTCTTCTTCATGTGCATTGTCGTCACTTTTAGAGTTTGGGAAAGACAAGTGCCATCCGAAGGGTCCACCCCCAATCCCTCTTCTCTCTCTCTCTCTCTCCCCCTCTCTCTCTTTCTTTCTCTCTCTCTCTCTCTGATCATTATTGTTTAAGGTAAAATAACTTTAAGCTTTGCTCTGATATTAAGTAGACCAATTGGAAAGTAACCAGTATTGTTATACGAGATCGCATGTTCATTATTTCTTTTCTTTTTTTCTGCAGTGTGTTTATTCAAAAAATGATTTTGTTATCTCTATCGATGTGTTTTTGTTCATCTTGATCCTGATCTTGATAATCGTATATTTATTTTGAACCTTCATGTATAACTGAAACAACGTACAACCCAATATCTTAAGTTTAATGATAAAATATCCAAAGCTGCGGATGTACGTGTGTATAGTTTTTTGACAGCTGTATCTAGAGGTATATTCTCTCTTCTTTTTTCCCGCTTGTTAAAAAAATCCCCTGTGCTTTCGTAATTACTCCACGGACCCCTTCCAAAAAAAAAAAAATAAATAAAAAATAATAAAATAAATAAATAAATAAATAAATAAATAAAAAATAAATAAATAAAAATAAAATAAAAAATAAGTAAATAAAAATAAAATGAATGGAAATAAGATAAATAAATACATAAATAAAAAAATAATTAATTAATTAAAATTAAATAAATGAATTAAAAAATTGAAAAAATCGATAGAAAATAAGAAAATTAAAAAGTCTATATATAGTTTTCTGACTGGTAAGTATAAAATAAGAGGACAGCTTCGTGGCTCTTGAGTTGTTGTTTTTTTCTTTGTCCCTATATTGTCGACTTGACTGAAACTCTTTTAAATCTTCCGCACTTCCAGATACCTCATAAGCTTTCACCGCCTCTTTCCCTTCTATAGCTAGATCGGGTTCTTTTATTAAAGAACACAAATAATCGCATACACATGTACAAAGAGCGAGTGCTTTTACTGCCATTTCGCTAAACACCTTACATAAAGAAGGGGGAAACAGCTCACAAAGTCAAGCGGTATGAGATTATTCTGCGTTTGAATTCAAAACACTGTCAGAGATTTAACGGGGAAAAATAACAGAATTAAAGCCAACAGAAAGGCAGCTTTTCAACAAAGAAAATGGCAATGAAGAAAGAGATGTAGAGGTACCCGTGAAGTCTGTATCTGAAATCAAGAAAAAAATCTAAATGTGAAATAATTTTTTTTTTGACAGCTGAAACATTTCAAATGGGTATATAAAATAGTCTTTCTCAAAATGCTTATCGTAAACTATAATTGTAATGAAGATGAAAACTTCCCCCTTTTTAAACCGTTGTAGAGAAACGGCAATTTTTACAGCTTTTTCATTAGTTGTGGAATTAATAATCACATCGGCGTTGGTTTTATTCAGTCGTTACTTTCTTCAAATGTGAAAGATACAAAACGATGCTGAATTAAAGGGAAAATCCACCCTGACATCAAGTTGGTTTTAAAAGAAGCAGCAAAATGAAAAAAAAAAACAGATCAATGAAAGTTTGAGCAATATCCGATAAGAAATAAGAAAGCTATGAATTTTTGAAGTTGTAATCAATCAAACACAAATAATATTGGCAACTCCGTGACGTATCTTGCGAACTCCTCTCCCATTTTCTCCGTACGTAAAAAAATCATAAATTTTCATTTTCTTTGTTTTTGATGAGGGAATAGATTTGTATCTTACAGGTTTTGTGTAAAAGCATAAGTGCAATGATTATATCTAGGGTACATGATATATATGATAAAATGCTTTCTTTAGAAAAATTGGAACTTTATGATTTTTCAATACAGGGCCAATGGGAGAGGAGCTCGGAAGATACGTCACGTTATCATCATCATCATCATCATCATCATCGTCATCATCATCATCACCATCACTATTTCATCATCAACATCATCATCAATATGCTTTTACTTAGGATTTCAATTATTTATCCATTCTGCTTATTTAAACATGTTTGAGCTATTTCATAATATTTATCTGGGGCTGCCATATTCTCAAGTAATCTGCTTATAATGGAAGTCCTTCTTCCGCTAATGATTTTATACTTGATGAATTACAATAATTTGACAATTTATCATTTCGTGTTTGTTTTAAAAAAATGATTGTTACATATCCTTGTTTATTTATGATTCATTGTCAAAAGTACTTTTGTATTTTATTATATATGTTACCGAAAAATGTTGTACTTACATGAATGCAGAAGAAAATAAATCATATCAAATCAAATCAAATCAAATATATGTTAAAATGTTTGTTTTCTTTATTCAGCTGTTATTCAAAAATGCCTAAAGATTTGTTTACAAATTAGAAAAGAAGAAAATAATATGCCGAAAGATTTGTTTACAAATTAAAAGAAGAAAATCGTTTGAAATCTTAAATCTCCAACTTTCTATATAATCTCTCTCTCTCTCTCTCTCATTCGAAATGTGTCTTTTCCTAGTTATTGTTTGAGAGTGAGAGCAAGTCTTGACTAGATTGCAATGAGTTATCATGGTTATTGTGTTTATCAATGGATGATAGACAAGACCCATCCTTGCTTTCCACTTCCCCTTTTTTCCTCTTTTTTTCTGTTATCCTTGATATGATTATTCCTCCTTATCGGCAGCACCCCCCCCCCCTCCCTTATGCATCAAAGGTGTCGATGCGATGCAGATTAAGGTTTTGTATAACACAAAGTCGTGTGTTCTTTTTCTTTCCCCTGGTGAGAATTTGATGCGATTTGCTTTGATTTGATGATTTTTATGTGACACGTGACTACTTTAATACACTTACCATTCTGCGGGAGGTTAGTGAACCTTGATTAGACATGAATGGTTGAAATTTGGACCTGTGAATGTGTAGAGTGGTGAAAGTGTTTTTGAGTGTTACTGACGGGAAAGAAATCCATTGTATAGCCATAACAATTCTGCATCAAAATGACGAGCATGGGTGCTTTACGTACTACGGTGGTCAAGAAGGGCGTCAATTCAGTAAGGGGTGGTGTAGGGGCACTGGCAGTGTCATATGTCGCATTCGTTTTAACAAGCGGGTAACTGCAAGTGCTGGCAAGATTATACATGTACATGCATTACAGCAAGGAAGCACTTTGTTATCGAACTGCAGTGGTTCATGAGAAATACCTAATGACGTCAACTTAAGTGAAAAGAAGGTGGGTGCCTTTTACAAAGTGACTTTCCATTTCACATTCAAATGCCACACCTCTATCCACCTCTACGAATAAAAGAATCAAATGTTAGGCCCTATTAGTTTTATTTTCAAAACCATTCGAGCTTGATATGAATTTGTGGAGGGGATTAGTGTCAGCTGGAGAAAATGATAAACTGCGGGAGATTTTATTAAATGGCCCAAAACCGCTGTTAGGTTATGGGGTAGTATGGGTGGGGTAACCTAGCTAGTCATAAGGCCCTCTATTCATAAGGACCACTTATTCATAAGGACCGCTATCCATAACGCGTGACTAAATGAATAGCGGTTTTATATGAATAGCGGTCCTTATGAATAGCGAGCAAACCATAGACAAATGACCTCATCATTCGTAAGGACCTCCATTCATAAGGACCACTATTCATAACGCGTGTTAAATGAATAGCGGGTTTCTATGTATAGCGGTCCTTATGAATAGCGAGCGTTTCAGTCTATTCAAGGAAAAAGGAAAGAAAAAAAATTAAAAAACAGGAAAGAGAAGAAAAAGAGCAAAAGCCCACCCCCTAAAAAATGGTTCTTAGTTGAAATAGCCTCTTAAGAGATTGTGTCGTATTAAGATTGCAAACAAGTTGTGGCATATAAAGATGGCATTATTACCATTTAGTCTATTGTGTTTCGTCATTACCTTCATTGTGTATATTTAGCTCTCCCCGTCTCTCTCTCTCTCTCTCTCTCTCTCTCTCTCTCTATCTCTCTCTCTCTTATTTCACAATGTCTGCATGTATTATTCCACTCCATGTTTCTTATTTTTACCTGTCTCTTCCTTCATTCCCCACTTCTTCCAATATCTTTCTTTCTCTCTCTCTCTCTCTCCATATTCATTGTCCTACCTAAATTCATTTAAATTCAATAAACCGCATGCTTCGATTATTCCACCCGCTCTGATCCCCCGATGACTCATCACCTATCGATAAACAGATCCAGCATGGCTGCTATAGTGCAAAGAACAGACAGAGACACAAACAATATTTTTTTTCTCAACAAGAAAGGAAATGTAATTGATGGTTGGCGTGTAAGCGATGGTGCAACCCGAAGCTCTTTTAATCGCCATAGAAAGAGAAAATGAACTTGAGAGATACCAAATCTGTTATCTCTACAGAATCATCATAAATGTCTTCATAATACCAATTGGTGATAAATACAAACAACCAAAGAAATTGCCCCGATAAAAGGAACTGAAATCCCTCCGAATAGCTGAACTCGAATTGGGGAAAAGAAAAGATACATGTGTCGCCTTAATGCGGCTAACGACCACCACCCCAAGCTACGGAAAGCCAGGACTCTTCATTTTTTCATCTCTGTTCAATAAAAAGAAATTCTCAATACAAAATTCTCAATATCAATTTCTAATTGACTGATAACTGTATTATGAAAACAACCGCCTTCGGATAAAAGAATCATCCGTCTTGGGGAGGTAATTTGAGGTCAAATTAATCCATTTTCGAAAAGTGGCGGACTGTTATTTACGACCCTTCTTCATCTTCTTTGAGATTGGGTAGGTACAGGTGCTATATCAACTGAGGAATACAAAAAAGGATAACTGGGGCAAAACTCCTTCCCTTTTGATAAGTGATGGATTAGCAAAGTTCTCACATGAATTGGACACACATCGCATAATAGACACACAACAACAGTTTCTAAAATTCATTTTAACTCCCACTTATGGCGGTTTCTGCGCTCTTGTCGCTTTTACAGGGTGTGCTATAATATATGAAAGAGTTCTCTCTCTCTCTCTCTGTCTTATCGTGTGTTTTTTTTTACTATGTTCACCAAAATTTTACCAAGCTGTATCATCAACATTTTTAATCAGTCATAGTATACTGGAGGCGCACACAAGTAGTTAGTTCCATTTAACTGTATTGTATTAGTAATATTTTATTTCATTTTGTTGCTTTTAAGTTATTGGATGTACAATGTATACTGAGTTAGACAGACCACCTGTGCGCTTAGAAATGCCCGTATAAATGTAATTATTATTATTATTATTATAACATGATCAAAGAGTCATGAATTAAAATGAACTAAGCGTGTTGATATAACAATATTATAACATTATGATTTACATATATTTGGATGAGTAAAGTTTTATATACATTTGTTAAAAATTATGACTTACAGCATATGAATGTCATTCATATTTTTCATTTTGTGAACTGCACTTACTATTCATCCCCTCGTCTCTGTTTTAATCTCTCTCTCTCTCTTTATTTTTTTGAATTCTCTCTCTCCCTCTTTATATCCCTCTGTCTCTTCTTTCTTTCTCGCTTTCTTTTTCTCTCAATCACAAGACAACTTTTGTTACGACAAATATTACAGTACTATTGTTTTACGACCGATTCCAATAATTACATTTGCAGCAAACCAGCCAGTCGCAAACTCTTCCAATAAGCTTATTGCCGGAAAACATCTCCTGGTCTAAAAAAGAGGACTTGTTCAATCAAAAACTGAATTTAAAAAGGACTGCAACTAACAGGATGGTTGATATCTAATCTACGCCGTGGTTCGCATCCACTCAACATCAATCTTATGCTGACAATTACACTTGGTTAGCTATCCGCTCAAAAATGACTGCAACTATAACAGGGCGGTTGATTTCTAATCTGATAGAAAGAAACTAAAATTTTGGACCTTTTTAAACGGTCTGTACTTCGTGTCAGATGTACTTTTATTCTTGTTCAGCAGCTATTTTGTGCTCATGATGGATTTTGTTTTGTTCACCTCCAGCATTCACATCGCACTTACCCTTTATTCGTATTTGATTTTGACATCAATTACCTTACTAAAGACGAGCTTTGTATTCTGTCTACAAGTGTCTTGTTTGCCAAAACTCTGACTTTTGGCAAAGTTCACTAGACGAGAGTTCATAACCCCCTTCCTGTTTTTCTTCCTTCTGAGGGGTTTTATCTGTTTTTCCTTGTTCACGAAGGGTTAGGGGTGGGGAGGAGGGGCAACGGAACGCCTGACCCACCAACTCCTCGTCTTGAATCGAAAAGAATCCTCCACAAACCGCAGTTTAAGACACTTATTGGTCATTGGATATCAACAATCATAATTAATCTCGATAACAATTACTGCTTGACCCAAATATGTAAATAAATTATTTCAATTCACTCCCTCAGTTAGAAAAATTGTTTACGCTATTTGCTGTTTGTTTTCAGAACTGGAATTATGAATAAGTCAGCAGACATTTTTAGGTCATTCTCTTTGTAATTTTTACGAATTCTGAAGGTACAATCAGGGAGTATCAGTCAAAACGTCACAACTGACAAACTGTTATTAATTAATTCAAGAATTTTGTTGATTTGGTCATACTGGCTTGACTGAACAGTCCGTCCGCTGACCGAAACTGTAGGTTATAAGTTTGCCAACAAAAATGCAAAAGTACAGGAAAAAAGTAATTTTCTTAATTATTTGAACGTATTGAACTACGATTTCAGTGTGAAAGAAGAAAATTATTGATATTAATTTATTGAAAAAAAACTTTGAGGCAAATATGATTTTCTTCAGATTTTGCCCATAATCATGTTAGCGTAAACTATAGCATCTTAAAAAACCAAAAACATCGTCATCATGTTATTATTACCATTATTATCATCATCATTATAATTAATAAATGATTAACTTGTCATACCACCTTCAAAAGATACCTTAACACGTGTACGTCCCGCAGTTATGGTATGGTGTCCCCAACTCACTCTGTATTTTGTTTTCTATCTAAACTATGTAAGCACCATAGTCATGATTTCACTTTTTATTTTGTTACCCTTAATATTAGATGTAATTACTGGCATTTAAAAATAAGAAATTCTGAAAATGATATCAGAAGCATATATTTTCAATAAACAATTTTTATCAGTGCAAAAGTAAAAATCGTCATCGCTTTCCTTCTTTCATAATAGAACCGAGGAGTTTCAATAACTAAGATTTAGTTTCTCTCTCTCTTTCTCTCTCTTATACACACACATTGTATTTATGAACTAAAGAGGACATCATTTTCAGCAAGCTTACAAGTAATCTACATTTTGGTAAGAGCATGTAGGGGCAGGTCCAGTAAAGAGAAGCACACGATTCCGGGAAAATATATCTGACGAGCAAACAAATAAACGAAATAAAACTCAACATCAAATTTTCATACCTTTTTGGTAATTTATTTCTTCAAAAAGCGTAGCACATTTGGGGGTTGTGTTCGAAAGATATACCAGTTGGGTTTTACAGGCAGGGGCGTGGGCTAGTTTTGCTTCCCTCGAACCCGCAAGTGAGCGCATGTAAAATCTAGTATAATCAAATCAACAAGATATTCAAATGAATTGATAAAAGTTTGTCTGTGATGACGTTTTGACTGATACTCCCTGATTATTTATACCTTCCAAAAATGAGTAAAAATTATCCCTCAAAGTGACCTAAAACTGTCAAATGGCCTATTCATAATCTCAGTTATTTTAACAGAACAACAAAACACAAGGAGCGTTCAAGGAGAGGAATTACTACGCACATATTTTTTCTACACTTTTAAATTTTAGTTAAAATTATAGCCCTCAATTTCTATTATGATCCGATAATCATAAATGCCCCTTAAAATGAACAGTTTTGACATTAAAAACCTGAATTTAAAACACAGATATTTGTTCGGGGATTAAATATTGAAATACATTGAATTTATGTATGTATGCGTTTGCTGCAAAACGACAATTCTACAATGACATAGTTTCTTGATATTTTTCCTACAAGACCCACTCACTCACGCTCTCTCTATCTATCCATCTCTCTCTGTCCCTGTCTCTGTCTATGTCTGTTCGCCCGTGTATGTCTGTCTCTCCTCCCCCACCTCTCTCTCTCTCTCTCTCGTTATCTATCTATTTATCTTGACATACTTTACTCCATACACCGACTCTCTCTTTTTTCCGACCTATGTTCCCCTTTTTCAGCTCTAAATGCTTTATAAAAACTGATCTTTGTTTTGATTTAAGGCCAACTCAATTAGATGCACCGGGAAAAAATATTTTCATCAAATCACTGACCTTAACACTGTGTATTACCTTTCATTTTTAAAGTTTTATTTCCACTTATAAAAATAACAAGAAACAACAACAACAATATAAACAAATGCACAAGATAAACAAATACACATGAATATAAAGATATACTCATATACAACAATGAATAAGGCATTAATTACAGAGTGGAGGATACAGCATATTTCAGAGGCCTGTCAAAGGCTAACTCCTAAATTAAGTTAAAATGATAATCTATATTTAAACAAAAATACATTTAAATTGAAAAACAAAATCCAAATGGGGTCAAAGATATATGTAATATGCAGATTAATTTCAGGAATTAAGTAAAATATATTTGATTTTTTTTCTTAAATGATGCAAGTGAGGGATAAATCTTTAATATTTGGGGGTATAGTATGTCAAACCTTAATACACTAAGCCTAAATTTGTTGACACTTTTATGACTCTTTAAGTCCTTCTATTCTACTTGATCACGCTACATCTGAAGAAAATCGTAAAACATACATGTAGGCCTAATGCAAAATTGATGGCATGTCTCGGTAGGGGATCTAGGATTTTCGGACGGGGTGGGGGGGGGGGGGGGGGGGGTGCTGTTGACAAATTTCTGTCAATGAAAAGAAAATGTTCTAACCCCCCCCCCCCCCCCCCTTTTTTTTTTTTACTCTGGATCCACCACGACTGTGATTTGTAAAATTATTGTCGGAAGTAATTGATTTGGATATGCACGTGGTAAACGAATTATCGAAATCACAACCTCTTGCTCTCTTTCATCTCTGACCAATAACACAAATTAATACCTACTGCAAATCACTTTTAGCTCGTCTTTGAAAAGCTTTAAACTTTGACCTTGCAAGTATACGTTGTCCCTGATTTGAACTCCAGTAGACCGACACCATCAGGAAACAGAAATGTGTATATCACTTACAAAGTGTGTGTTTAGCATTGAAATCTTATATGCACTTGATGGCCAGGGAAAGGTTAGCATTGTGCTGAAGATAGCGACAAAAGAAAACGTTCTGCATTGATCATGTGGTATAAAAGGAGGACAACGCCACGCGGTGACCGGTTATTGCAGCGTGAATAATTACCATTGTTTGAGTGTGTTGAAGTTTTATTGGTGGCGTATTGTGCGCACTGTGGCTTTTTTGGCGTCCTTTTAGCTTCGTGTCTTTGGTAAATCGCTCTAGTATAAAATTGATTCGTTGAATCGTATTATTTCTGCATTATCGCGTATGCCTAACCTGCCAGATACACGCATGCGCAGCAGTATTTCATGAAGTGGTTGGCATTCCTATTTAAGATATGACGAAAATGATTTTCTTTTCTTTACATTAGTTGGCTATTCTTAAGACTTTGTAGTCTTGATTCCATACAACTCGTACAAACTCTGAAAATAGAAAATATGTAATTATCCGTATAATTATATTTTTGGAAACATGGTAAAGTTATCAAAAAACTATTGACTCAACAAACTTGCCAGTGGTGAAAATTATTAGACACTGGATTAAGTCATAAGAAAAAAAATATTAGTAATGTGTCGTAGTATAAAAAAAATACAAGAAATGCTCTTTCTCTACTTGATATTATAAACATATTCATTTCGTCGTCGAATGTCATAATAGTTTTCTAACAGGCCTGATAAACCTTATGCTTCAGCTATTCATCTCTTGCTGCAATCATCTGCATAATTTTCATGAATTCCCTTTGCTTTATACAACTCAATGCTCGCAATATTTATATTTACGGGGGAGGAAAAAAATATCCTTCGTGTCCATATTGATTCATTCAATCTCTTGAGAAAACATTTCTAAATCGAAGTTATTCCTCAAATTAGTAGAATATTAATAATTATACAGAATTTCAAAGTATTTAGTACTCGTGGAGAATTTGGAGAGCCAGGGTGAATACATTTTTTTCTTATTTTTTGTCGTTGTTGTTGTTGCTTGTTTGTTTGTTTATGTTGTTGTTTTGTTTTTGTTTTGTTTTTTAAATAAAAGATTTGGTGTAGCCATGACTATTCATTATGGTACAATGACTTGCAGGGGATGATATTTCAAGAGTTCATGAAAATGTTCTAAAATATCTTTAATTTCACATTCATTTAAGAGGCAAAACTCCCTTAATTCATCATTACTGTAACATTTAGATCCGAAAAAAGCTTCAAACACACTTAGGTTCACAAGCAAATGTCACTTAACTGATTTCAACAAAAATATCAATCAATGCAGTTGTAATAATGAGCAACGCACCGAACCCGATGAGAACAAAGTTTTTTTCCCTCTCTCAAAAGTTATATTGGTATAAACTGCATGAACTGAGGCTGTCATTTCCAGGAATTTGTCAATAGAGCTATTTTATGACAATCAGATAAGGAAATAATATATTTTTTGATAGAAGTCTCTGTCATTGTTTATTGACTTCCTGTTTTTCTCAAGTTGATGATCCTCCCTCTTCCAGTCTCACCCCCTTCTCCCTCTCTGTCTCTCTGTCTCTCTCTCTTTATCTCTCTCTCTATCTCTCTCTCTCTCGAACTCTTTATCAGTCTCTCACTCCCTCTCTCCCACTCACATACTCTCATACTCACACACACGCATACACACTCTCTCTCTCTTTCACCCTCACTCACTCACCCGCACATACACACACACACACACTCACTCTCTCATCCACTTACACATATGCACATGTACTCCTCTCGCTCACCCACTCACTCACACACCCCCACACGCACATCCCCTTTCTCTCTTACACATACACACACACACACCCACACGCACCCACATCCCCCCTCTCTCTCTCTCTCTCTTGTTTAGGTGTCTTTGAAGACTACGTCCATTGATAGACCACTCTGTCATGAATAGGAAACGGGTCACCCAGGGGTAGATCAATTGTAGATGTGACCTCAGAGATCCTACCCTCGGAGAGGAATGGGAGGGGTGAAGGCAAATATCCTTTACCTCAGTAAAACTATATGAAAGGAGGGGAGATTCCATCGGAACCGAAAATATGAATAACCTTTTCTAACAGAAATTAAAAAAAGAAAGAAAATAATGATGTTGTTGAACAAGTTCATCAGGATGGTTTAAATCATTAGGATTTAGTTCTATGACACACGCAAAAGATAATAATACCTGTGACAGTTTTGGTGTCTATAGTTAGACACCTTCATGAGACATGTACTGGCAAAATAAATCTTGAGAACATGCTCTGTTTGTTACTGAGAACTCATTTTTCTTACATTTATATTTCACAATCGTATATAATAATATTTTTCTGTCTTTATACTTTTTCGTAGGGGCATTAAGCATACATTGGGATGGATAAGTGCGCATTAGAAATGGTGTTATTATTATTTGTATTATTATCATTATTATTATTATTATTATTATTATTATCATTATTATTATTATTATTATTATTATTATTATTATTATTATTATTATTATTATTATTATTATTGTTGTTGTTGTTATTGTTATTATTATCGTTATTGTTATTATTTATCATCATCATTATCATTATTATTATTATTACTATAATTATTTGATTACTATGATAATTATAAATTCATCATCCAAATTTTAAATTTACCTAAATATAAATATAAGACTTTATAAAACTCTCACGTGGAACGGAAAGACTGGGCACCTTGAAAAAACAATATTCGTTTATATTGAAAGGGTACCTTGTATAAAGACTGAAATGAATGAATGAACGGATAAGTAAATAAATATATTATTAATAAATGAATAAATAAATACATGAATAAATATTTAAATGAATAAATAAGAAAATAAAAAAATCCATCAACAATTACTTTAAATTTGTAAAGGAAATTTTAAAGTCAACGCATCATTTCAAATGTGCACTGTGGCAAGGATGCCCTTCCCCCAACATAGCTGTCTTAGGTTTTATATTATTGCGGTTTATACCCTAAAACAAAAGGGTGTGGCAGTGGAGAAGTCTCTTTTTTCTTCTTCATCTCTCTCTCTCTCTCTCTCTCTTTCTCTCTGGACTCTGACTTTGTCATCGTTTGCTAGACCGTACTTAAATCTAGGTTCCAGAAAGTCTGCTGACGGCGCCACGTCTAACAAGGGGCAAGATGTAGCCAAATGACCATTTCACATTTTAAAAATGGCGATGGTTAAGTCGTAGACATAATTACTATTATGATTATGAGACGGAAACATTATATATATATATGAACAAGTTAATTCATTATTTGTTGAACTATTTTCTTTCAGTTTCCTGATTATGAAAAAAATGATACGATTCTTAAAAGGTAAAAATAGGTCTATATATACCTTTTGCTTGTTGTATAGTTAAATAATTGTAAAAAAAATATGAGTGTTCATAATGCAGTTATTCTATATTGTTATTATTATTAGTAGTAGTAGTCGTAGTATCATTATTATTATTATTATTATTATTATTATTATTATTACTATTATTATTATTATAATTACTATTATTATTAATATTGTTATTATTATTATCATTATTGTTATTTTATTTGGCAAATCAATACACAAATATGATTGACAATGAATGGAGCAGAATTAGCGGAAGGGAAAAGATTTTGAATATGAAGAGGGCTCAATACCTGAAAGGGTATTGCTCGGGGCGGGGCTATTCCCCCAGCCGTGAAAAGATGCTTTCTGCTAGAGTTGCTACCAAATTTGACCTTTCCCCGGGGCCCTTTGTTCCCCCACCCCTCTCTCTAACGCCTCTAAAAGACCAGCAAGAAAAGAGGGACGAGAAGTTGAAATAGATAAACAAGGGAGACAGATTCCTGTGAATACAGTTATTTTTTAAGATTATGTTTGTCTGTATTTTATAAAAGAAATATCAACAGGAAGATTGTGGACATTTTGTCCGAAATGAGTTATATGGGATGGCAAGGGGCTAAGGGAGCACATTGTACAGTCGAACTTATTGAACAATCAATATGATATCATAGTATGAATCAAATGTCAGTCCACCTTAAAATAAAACAAATATGATGTGTAAACCCAAATAATAATCAATAAATGTGACGATCAGTAGCTATAATTAATTTTTAATAGGAAATATCAATTGAAAGGTCTTTTATTGTCATGATATCGTGTTATTCCTGAATTTTTGCCAGATTCTTTAGTAACAATCGTCCCCTGTCATTTGACCGGGAGAGAAATGATCGATCATTCTATTTCCATGACTATAAACAGCTTTCTTCATTTCTTAAGTGATGTGGACGTGGGGTTGAAAAAAAAGCTACGTCTTTTGTAATACTTGGGTTCCTCTCACCAGTTTATGCGCAACCGGCGGCTTTTTGTCTTATGAATACATTTCCTGTTTGCTTGCCACTGAACTATAACAAATTAAAAAAAATATCTTTTTGAATTAACAAAAAATATAGGACGACAGAGTTTACCTCTACCTGTCGACCTATCCGTACCAAACACTTGCAGAGTTTTGAAAGTTATAATGATGTTAAGTTTAGTAAAGTTGGAAGAGATTACTTTTTGAAATGAAGCCAACACATTTATAGTTTAAGTTCATTTTAAGGGGCAAAATCACAATTTTTTTTCTACCGTAGTCAGGAGAAATATTTAAGGAAAAAAACGCGTCCATTTTTTTTATATCAGGGAATTGAGAAAGAGAGAGAGAGATAAAGAGAGGGGGACGCTCGCCATTTGATATCACTTTGTTTAACTTCTTGGCCCGCCCCTAGAATATTTCAGTGTCTCTTCAAAATGCCCAAGCAAGTGGAAAACAGTATCGTGTACAGAAATTGACTGCGGCTTGCTGTGTGAAAAACATCCTATTTGTTGCATTGGTGGCAATTCAGAGAAATGCTTCTAAAGATAGGAGATCAAAAGTTACCCAAACACCACCCAAACCGCAAATTTGTGTCGTTTTATTTATCGGATCGTCATAATTATGACGAGCATTGGACGCTAGCTCCAGGCAGCGCCATTTTTGTTGAGACCCGTCTCGCCCCTCACCCGTTGCTCTCTTTTGAACATCTAATTAGATAATGGTTGATTGGTGTTCCCCAATTAATCGAGCCGGGTGCTTTTTGGGGGTATGTAACTGGTGGAAATAAGAAAAACAGGGGATTGTTTTGCACTATTGATAGGTTAAAGTCTATATTCTAGTAAAGTGCATCCGGTCTTCAGTCGTGCCTTGGGGCTACGGAAGAGGGATTGGTCATCTTGGTTTCTAGGATCTGGTAGGTGTACGCAGTTATTAAGACAATGATACACCTCACCAGGCATTATGTGTTGATTTTGAATTGGAAATCAAAGATTCCAAAATGAGACAAATCACGCTGAACTGACTCTAGTTACAATTCGAGAAAATGCGTGACTGACGGACTAATGGTTCCAATCTCTAATTTAGGTTGAATACATACACCTAATGAAAGACTTAAGCAATTGCCCTTCAAAGCTTTTGCTTGCAATTTCATTATACAGAAGATGTGCGGATATGCCATCAGAAGCTTGAATAAGATTTTTGTGTTATTTAGATCAATGCTGTAATTATCAAGAACAAATTTCTCTTTGCCATTTTTTAGACTAGGCCTAATACATGAACATATTTATCGATTTTCTTTTTAATTTATTCTTTTTGAAAGCATTATTTTCCAGGTGTATGTTTTTTCTTTGTTGTATATATATTATCCACTTGAATGGTTGTTAATCCTAATAATGCATTCATCAAGTGGTATATACATTGGCGAAATAGAAAACAGGAAAGGTTTCGTAATATTCGTTTACAATGGAGATCATGAGAAATACTTGAAGGCCTTAATAAAAACCTCTATGACCCTCTTATTACCTTACCCAGTTCCCACGTATAAATGAATTTATATTGTACGAAAGTGCAATAAAAAAAAAAGATGTTGATCAACGCACACAGAGATGAGTTTCACAAAATAGCGACATAAAATATGAAAGTGCTGGAAAATAAGAAGCAAGGAATATTTCTTTGCCCGAGTTAAAAAAAAAATTACAGGGTGATACAATTAAAGGATCCATTCGCAGGAACACTACTCTGACAATTTATTTCAGCCCTGTTGGTAAATCGAAATAATGATGACCCTGCCCCTATTTCTTTTTTTTTTCTTTTTTTTGATGTTGTAGCTGATGTCGTTGTTGCTGTTGCTTTCTTGCTTCCTTGTTCGCTTGTTTCAATTTTCGGCTAACGTATGGGCAAATTTGTTTCGACACCCCCCCCCCCCCACACACACACACACACACATTCAAAATGGTCGACCAACGCCCCTACGAATGGTTACTTCCCTATGGGGCAAGCATTCAAGTGACCTTTTAAGACTTAATGACTTTAATTGGTAGCGGAAAGGAAATTTCAAAATAAAGACTACAGACTACAAAGAAAAGAATACAGAAAACAATCCACGTTGTTACAATAGAAACCTCCCGAGAGTGTTTATGATATTGAACAGGTAAATGCTTCCTATAGACCTTTTGCCCTTTTCTAAGTACATATCCTCCGGTAAAAAGGGAAGTAATTTGCAAGAAATTGATACAATATACCCCAATTTCACCAATGAGGTACAAATTCTCGGCGCTCCATTCATTCTATTTGCTTACCGTAATTCGACCTCGTGTACTAAAAGTTAAAGACCATAACCCCAACTGATGATGAAGGAAATGAGAGTGAATGGGCGTCTTTTATAACATTTTCACCAATGGCGATGTTTGGCGACGCCGAAAGTATGACGATAATTAGGTTCACATCAAACTTTAATAATTCTCTTTTGAGCTAACACATTATTGTTACAACGTTTGAAACCGCACGTAATTGTTTTATATTATTCAATATCAAAATCACCTAACGAAAATTATTCTTAAGTGTAATTCACAGCAGGATTTCTGATAACAAAACTAGCACCAATATGATCCCAATTTCATTATTCTTTAACCCCCCCCCCAAAAGAACATAAATAATAAATAAATAAATAAATAAATAAATAAATAATAGAAGAAAAAAAAATAAAAAAATGAATAAATAAATATGGACTGATGAAAATTGGCAAATTTCCTTAAAAAACGTTTTCTTTGGTTTATTATAATTCAACAATAATTAAGAGATGGAGAGAGGAAGAGACACTGAGAGAGGTACAGGAAAAAAGAGGGGAGGAATGGGAATGTCAGGGGAAAAGGAGAGAGTTAGAAAGAGAGAGAGAGAGAGGGAGGAGACAACATGGACAAAGAGCACGTAGAAAGCAAGGGGATCAATACCACTATCACAAGATGCGCATATGCGTTAAGGAAAAATGCATGGCAATGACTCTCGATTGTATGGGATTTTCTTTTCGAATTCAAACGGAGTCGGATTTCTTACCAATTGACCATCTTCAAAGCTTTATTAAATAATTAAAACTTTGGTCATTAAACCGAACCTAGGCTCTGGTCCTGGACCCTTTAACTTACTCTACCCATGCGAAACCAATAAAAACGTTATGTTAAGTTTGTTTAAAAAAGTATCGAAGTAAAGACGATACTGTATTTTCCCACTTTTGTTATTTATTTTTCGAAAGTTGAGGCAATCGATCAGGATATATGAAAGAATATTACACGGAAATAGAATTCCAAGCAGGTTTCCCGGTTTCTTTAGATCTCGCCAATGATTCTTCTTTTACATCATTATAGCTAAAGCTATTTTACAATAAAATATTTATCCCTTGGTTTCTTATTTCATTTCTTTTTCAATTCTATCTTTATTTCTCCGCGACATTTAACATTATTTGTTTATCATGCATAATATATACCCCTGTCTACTAATTTTAAAGGCATTAAATCAGTAAATATCCGATTTGGCATGAACATCACTTGATTAAAATAAATCTCTATATACCACCTGTAACTACAACAAGTTCATAAAAGATCTATATCTTATTTGAAGGCAAGTGTTTGTTTCTTTTTTGACATTTGGTAGATAACTAAAATCGGAAATTTCATCATGTAATACATCTCAGATAACTTATTCTGGGTGGTATAAAACAATATAGAAAAAGTTTAATCTACACAAAGTTGTTTCTTATTTAACATATTTATGATTAAATACATAATAATTTATTATATTATTGTAAATAACTCATCCATTTCAATTGGCCATCAAAGATAACAATGATTTTTTTTTAAACTAAAAGTGAACTTTCACTCAGTCTTATCTTCTAAAATTCTAGTCGCTTTTTCAAAATCAGCCAGCTGGTTAATAAATTAAGTTCAGAAAAAACATAACAACAAGTTGTTCAACAACCTGTCAAGATCCCTTTCGATATCAACTATGCTGGTTAATAAATTAAGTTCAGAAAAAAACACATCATAACAAGTTCAGAAAAAAGGTTTGCGGTACAACCATGTGAGTTGGAATAACTCCACGTTCCGGTCAGAATGCTCTGGCCGTCGTCAGGAGAATAAGAAGAGCGAATAAATCAGCAGAATTTATATATGAAGCGGTAGAAATTCTACACCTTCACAACTTGTTTGTAATGTTAGGCAATTCACTTTTTAAAATGGAGGCAAACAATAACATCACGTTATTAGTATAGAAAGAAATAGTAACAGTAACATCAAAGTACCTGCATTGAAAGGATAAGTAACATCAAGGTACCTGCATTGAAAGGTACCTGCATCATAACAAGTTGTTCAACAACCTGTTAAGATCCCTTTCGATATCATCCGTGCACCATCTTTGACTGTCACTCAACAAAGCGACTTAAAGATGTACAAATATCATCATTATCCTAATAATAAGTATTTGACACTGGTTGAAGTATCACAACATCAAAGCGGTGGTGTTCAATGGAAGAGTTCCCATGGGGTACCATCATAGCAAGACCCTCAAGCGTCAAGAATCATCAAAATTGATGCAGGTTGTAAGACACATGCTCCGACGACAATCGGTCTGTGGATAAATTTCACAAAACAGTGTTACAGAACAACAAACAAACACGAAACGACAAGGAAAATGAAAACAGATAAAAGAAAAAGGAACAGGAAAAAGGGACAATGGGAAAGCAGGACAAATCATGACCGAAAAAGGAGGTAGTTATGTTGGTGATTCTGGCAAGTTAAGATCATAAGACCAAATAGAAATTCAGTAAGTTGAGCAGATGATGAAGACCCAAATGGAAAAATAAGAAGATACCAGCTGTTATGAGGTTATTATTGTGTATTATTATAAGATTGGAGCAAAGATATTTTTAGTTTTTTCTTAAATGAATTTAGGGAAGGACTACTTTTCATATCTTCACTTAAAAAGTTCCAAAATCTAGGACCATCATACATAAATGTCTTCTTCGCTAATAAAGTTCTAAAGAGTGGTAGGTGAAACTCGTTAGACCGTCTAGTTGGGTAATCGTGAAATGACGATTTTGGGGGAACATGGCATCAAATATATGTGGAAGGGTCTTTCTACTGTAGTTAAACATAAATTGTCCCAAATGATGACGAGCACGCTTGAAGATCGTCCATGGAGACGTCTTTTTGTTGATTGTCAGTTAAGACACTGCACTATTTACCAATCAGCTCCTGACTTGGCGTATCCTCGCTTTTCTGCCTATCGCTACTAAGAAGTACCCCTGGGGTGGATAGGAGGGGGTCTATTTGAAACAATGCTGTTGACTGAAAAGATTGCGATGAACTTATCCACATTCTTTTGACTCTCGTTGCCTTCTGTGCCTTGCCTTTATAACTGATGTCAAATGGTTTCTTATCCGAGCACAAGTACATGTCAATCTCGGAGGTTTTGAAGACTGTTCAAGGTAGCAAAATATCAGGGTATGGAAATAATGTCTTCCAAATAAAGGAGGAAATGCGGGGCAGCGGGGACAAATCTGTTCCAACACCCAAAACCCATAATGGTCAAACAACGCATATGGATATATGTCCTTTTGTTAGAGGACTTTACTAAACAAAGCCTTTACGTCTTTTTTCTTCTTCTTCTCTCTCTCTCTCATTTTTCACTTTACTTATGTTGTTTATAAATGCATTATGATTTGTTTATTCATTGTAATTACAAGTTGTTTTTTTTTTTAATCTGAGCATGATATCTCTATTTCAATTGAATTTATTATTTTTTATTTTTTTATGGAAATCGAAATGAAGGAACGTATCACTAAGGAAGAGGTTAAATTAGGTAAGACATATTTCAGCAGCAATTCAGAAAAGCCGAATCTAATAAACATTTAAGATTTAAATCTTTGAAAAACTAATTGGTCTTGCCCTAGCCCCAAATTTGTTGGGTACGATTGGACATTCTTTATCTTTTTTTTTAATTAAACAATTTTTAATTGTTCTATTCATTTTTACCATAGACAATTATTTTGAGAATGTTTCATCTTTTAATGATTAGTAATCTGATTATAAAACAAATAATGCTGCTTTCTAATAACCTAATTAATTTTGATATACTTAAAGTTAATCCGAATAGTTATAGAAGACAAAACAAGTAATTAAACTTGTTCAGTGCTCTCATATAGGTACTTTTTGCTTGACTAGAAGGTTTGTGTATCTTAGTAAATCAGATCCAAAAATGGCAAGCGACCTGGTTGTTGAATTTATAAACTGTTCTTTCGTAGTCTTGCCAAAAAAGAACAAAAATGGGCATTTGTCTGACCCCTCTTTGCCCCGACCTCTCAAACTTTCTGGGCGATTTTACCGTCAGGGAATAGGCTGTATGTAAGCAGACTTCAGCCTAACTGATAGCCTATCAGTCCATTTCCATCACCAAACAAAACTGCAAATCAAACAAAACCTCGAAAACATCTATTCATTGCAAAATTGTTATTATATAAAGAAGGCAAAAAATCCATTGTGAGAAAAATGGAGGGAAGGATTTAATAGTCCGGTGGGGGTTGAGCCAAGACCGTGCTGGCTTTTGTCCGGGCGAGAAGCGGCGGTGAAAGCCGAAAGCGTTCCGCTGGATTGGTACTAAAATAACAAACATGCCGGTCTATTCATGGGACTGACGTATAGAACTACGCCATTTCTCCCGGGTGCAATATTTCCTCATGGGTTTTGGGTTCGCTACAACAAGTCACTAAACAGCATATCAAAGCACTCCTCTCAAATCACTCGCATTGTGCACATTTTGAGTCGATCATGCACGAAATATCTGGGGCTTTTCCATACAAATATTAACATGAATTCGGCTTTTCATACCCTTCTATTTTTCTTTCATTTTTTCCTTTTCACTGATGCTTTGGGTAAGCATTGTGACTTTTTGAGTCAATTTGGAAGCTTTCGCCCTCCTCGCCCATTGATGTCATATTTTCACATCGGAAAAAGTCAAATTATCCGTGGCATATTTTTGTTGTTTGTAAAGTACTCGTGTTACTCAGCGTGTGAAGCTAATACGTCGATTGTTAGTATATCTCTTCTCATATCAGATTAGTCCTTTCACAATGAATTACATGAATCATTGCGTTCATCACAAAATGAAACTTGAAAAAAAATAGACGGAACAAAGTTAAACAGAAAGAAAAAAAAAGTTCAATGCCTTCGGGCTCGGAATTAACTCCTTTTTAAAAAATGACATGTGCATTTACAGTGGGTTCTCTTATTCGAATGTTTTCTTTTCCACAAAGACGGTGATTTGGGATGAATAGCCTGCAGTGAATCATGAAAAGGCAACATGGTGAGGAAGGTTTGGGGTTCAATGCCTCCTAATGATGGTACCCCGTTGATAGTCCTTGCTGTGACATCAATGACCCTGACTTGAGGTGGGACCAGAAAGGAATCGATTTCATGGATGACTCGAGCGAAAAGTTCAAGTTGACGGAAAACATCTTCAAAGCCCTTCAAACGGAAATAATTTCTGAAAGATGCCCTGGGAGGAACCCTTGATTTTAATTTGTATAATCCAAAGATTATAAACCAAACTACATTTGTGTAAGGCTGTGTAATTTATCACAAGTATAATCTTATTTTAATAGAAGTGCGTATTTTTTTCTTTTTTGGTTCTGGAAATATTAAATTTTGAAAGTGTCATCAAAAATAGTATCGGTTGTTTGTTGATACTGAAATGTGTCTATAATTTTGCTTCAAAAATGTTCCTGCATGATATTCCTAAACACATATGTTTACTTTTAGTAATATCAGCCGTTATATAGTACTTTAGACTGATTACGACTGCTTATTTTTAATATCTGATAGCAACTTCTGGGGAGCGTTTCATGAAAGGAAGTTGTCGGATATTTTATCCGACAACTGTTATAAGCTACTGAAATCCTTGCATCTGATTGGCTGAGAGCAAATTTGTCGGATAAAATATCAGACAATTCCTTTTCATGAAACGCCCCCCAGATCGTTCTTAGTCTGAAAGAGTATCAGCATTATCATGTCATGGCAAAATTGTTGTTTGGGGGCGTGGGGGGGGGGGGGGGGGGGTTAACAAAATTTCAAAGCGCTTTGGACCTTAAGACAACGTGTAAGAAAAGAAATACCATGAATAAATAAAATGCGTCTTTCAAACAGTTAAATTTGTTCTCTGAAGCAGTTTTGGCACTTCCTCAAGCTGCGTTTACGAAAAGCACTCGGAAAACAAAGAAATAGAAAACGACTTTTTTATACTAAATGATAATCATTTACCTAGCAATTTGTAGTTCGTTTATGCACAATGCCGGAAATTTCATTTTGCAAACTGTAAGACATAGTATTTCAAAGTGTGTCAAAGTCTTTTATCTACATTTACATTGGAGGGGAAAAATTGATCGATAGACGAAATGATATTTCGTCTCATCATCATCTTACAAAAAAATGTGCCAAGTGAGAATTTATGGCTTTGTTAGTTGTTTTCCATCTTTTACTGCGTCAGCAATCCTCTTCCATGTCCTTTTATCAGGAGTACTGGAGTATAAGCAGAATGTTCTCTGTCGGCGCCTATTAGACGCTGCTTTTAAACACTCATCATTGAACCCCCTTCCATTCCTTCCGACATTTAATTGCTTTACTGCTAGAGGGAGGGAGTTCGAAGGGGTGCAACTTTGTACCCCATCCGATCCCACTCTTTGTCAATAGGTAATACACCATGTGCTATAAAGGGTAATTAATTCATTACATTTTGTAGTCGAACTGTTCCTTTCAAAAACCGCAGCTCGTGGTCAATTATTTATTTATTCAACAACGGAAAAAAAGATAATAGAATAAAACTAGGAAATGGAGGTTTCTTCAAGTTGAGTTTTCATAAAGGAATTGGACGATTATTTGAAATGCGACAGGAAATGATCGTGTAAGCCGCAAGACGCGGTAAGCATGGTGTTCATTTACACATACAAAATGAATCTGTGTTAATTTAAAACAAAAGGGGTCTGGACCTCAGCGACCCCCCCCCCCCCCCCCCCCGATCAGCCCCTTAGAGTGATATTCAAGGTCTGAAAAGTCAGTTGAAACACTCCTTTAATGAATGCAATAGTTTTAATAATTTAAAACGAATATAATCATATCAAACATTTAGAAATTAGTGACAAACAAGATGATCATTAGTACACGAAGAAGCTTGATGGGAGGAATTTTTTTAATTTGTAAACAAATTTTTAGGCATTTTACTCCCAGTGTTAAAGATCGTATGCATTATTTTACGAACGTTGTGTTCGCGTTTTTAAACAAGGTATTTCATGTACTAAAATAAATGATATCACTCACGATACACAAGTTGCGAAATACAGAAATATTTAAATGTAAAATATAAGCCTCGAAGTGTTTATTACGTTCATTGTTTAAAAACATTGATTAACTGGAATGAATTTTGTAGTCCAACCAATTACAGAATCGGCCATCAAACATGTCAAAAGGAAGATGGGTACTGGTGCTAAATCCAATTCGAAACTAGTCTATAATTCCTGGAAGTTAAAGATAATCAATAACTGGAGTACTTCAGTCAAAGGCGTGGTCAATTCCGCACGGACAACCATCTCAGTTGTTGCCTGCTGTGTAGAGAAATCAATGAAAAGAGGTACTGTTTGACAACCATTAATCATCAAAGCTTTGTTATAATTATACGTAAAGTTATCATGGCACAAGGTCATGCAGAGTATACAGCCCTGAAATCATGACAACTGCAACTCTAGGAAGAACAGAGTCATTTTAGTAATGGCTCCGGAATAAAGCTGTCAATCCATGTTTGCTTTTTTAAAAGTCTTAATTTGTATTTGTGTATTTTCATATGAATATATTTGAATATTTATAACAACTGAAAATATAAACCACCTAAACCAAATAAAGAATAATACTTTAGATGGAATTCCTTTGATTCGTCATCCTAATACAAAATGCCATCATTTGAGGACCAAGAACACATTTTGAATAAAGAATACCATATAATAATAATAATAATAATAATATATAAGATTTATAAGGCGCCGAATCCACTTGATGATCAAATGCTCAAGGCGCAACTTGTGCAAAAGATGAAATACATCACAAATAAGCAAAAGTGCAATAGGAGAGGTAGGGACATGAAAGGTAATGGTAATCAATTATAGGCCAAATTAAACAGATACTTTTTAAGATTATTGTTAAGCACTTCAACAGAACACTAGTCTTCTACTTGTGTATTCCAAAATGAATAAGATTATTTGTTTACTCACTCATTTTAGGTGTATAGCATTAACCTTTTTATAAATGCATAATGTTTTATTTTTGGGAAAAAATAGAATATTCAGAACATGTTACAAACTTGGTCAATCTTAAAATGTTAGCATACATGATACATCAACATGTAGAGGTGTTGTCGTCTAGTGGATAACTCTCCGGACTATATGAACCAAAAGGTACGGGGTTCGAATCCCTGCCGCAGCACCAACGTCCTTTGGCAATACATTAATCTACATTTGCCACACTCGACCCAGGTGTAGTAAGTGGGTACCTGCCTACCTGGTAGGATTTATTCCTTGAATGCACTGAGCGCTACGATTGCCGGAGCTAAAGCCAGTAGAGACCTTATATCATAATGTAATGTGATATGTGCTATATAAGAACGGAATATTATTATTTTGAATGAATAAAGTTAATCAGCATTATGATTTTTAAAATATTTATATGCCTTTTAACTACGTTATATTACATAAACACTATCAGTATCATTAAGTATTATGTCGACAATTTAAAGGAGATATTGATCAGTCTAATGCAATGGTTGTGGTATACCATTCAGAATATTATGTTGAATAGTTTTTTTTTTTTTTATTTATTTAGATGTAATAATATGTGCAAGAAATCGAATCAAATCAAGGAGGGTGAAATAAAGTGAGGAATGGATAGACAAAGTGAACATGAACCTTACAATTACTATTTGGTGATGTACGAAAGTGATTTCAAAAGCACACCCTTTTTGTAAAAAAAAAGAAAAAAAAGGAATAAGAAATCTGATTTGAGTCATCCGTGCCCTCTTGTATCGATCACAGGATGAACGCATGATGTAGAAAGAAGAAAACGGTAACAGTGACAATGGAGAGACTCTGAATCGTGCAAGAATTTATAGAAATTATGAGGGGTGGGGAGAGGAAAAGAAAATAAGTGTGTTTGTTGATGTTTTCTGCCTAGCTCCACTCCGGTATCATTAACAGGGCAAAGGGTTATGCTAATTTTCTTTTCACTCTTTCCCCTGGTTCCTCTTTTTTTGTTTAAGTTAGAAGGGAGGTGGGGGAGAGGTTGGGGGCACTCGCTGGGCAGAGTATAAGATGGACCAGTCACTGTAGAGTCATGTCACCGTTTTATATTACACCGCCGGAGTTGGGTAAGCAAACTTGGCTTTTAAGCAAATCCATAACAAACCAGCCTTCCTCTCTCCACCATTGTTGTTTAAAATGCCAAATCCCCGACGAGGGTTCCCCGTTCTCCCCCTCTCTCTCTTAAGTTTCAATTGGAACTCGAGAAAGTAACTGTATCATTTTTAGGTTGATTTTTGGAGGGCTCTTTCTATAGGTTCTTCTTGATGAAAGACGAAACTCGACTTGTGTTTCCCTTCCCGGCCCTAATCCCAATACACAGGTGAGAAACGGGGAATACTCCGGCTGGGGAGGCCCGGGGGCTGTAGGGCTATCCCAGCCACCTATGGGCCACGTCAGCCCCGGTTTGTTTTCTTTCGAGATCAGTACTAGAAGTCGCTCTATAGAGCGAGGTATTTAGGCGAAGGCAAGCCAAGATCAAATCCGCTATGGGTATTGGCGAATCTAAGGAACGAGATGGAGAGAAAGAGAGAGGGGAAAAAATGAGGAAAGTGGTATAGTGAAAGCGGAAAAATAAACCTCCCGGAGTTGAAGTTTAGCTTTTCAAGTTTTAACTCTCCACCGTTTAACAATCTAACCGAGGCCGGGGGCGACGTCGTGTCAGTGTAAAGCGATTTGATTCTCAGCTCGCTGTCACTATGTCAAGCTTTCTGAAACCTCCCTTTTCGCCCTGGGACCCTTCCTAGCTTTACACATTACAATAGAGAACCACTAGCACTGTGGAATCTGATGGGAACGTGTGGCTAAATGGGTCGAAGTAGAAAACATTCTGGAAGAGAGGATACCGATCTTTTCTTCAAGAAAATTCTGACCTCTCCTTCAACCGTCAAACTCTAGGATACTGTCCTGGAAATAAGCAAATTTCTTTTATTCTTTTAATCCACTTCTCTTCTTAATTTCCACTTTCACTACTCTCAAAAAGCCGTTTTCCTATACTACTTTGTATTAAATTAAATTTAATTGAATTTATTTAACATAATTGGCACATACATCAATATCTTATTTAATTTAAAAAAAGAAAAGTAGACAAAAAATTAAAAAT
The DNA here is from genome assembly GCA_025617745.1 of Heliocidaris erythrogramma. NCBI lineage: Eukaryota > Metazoa > Echinodermata > Echinoidea > Camarodonta > Echinometridae > Heliocidaris > Heliocidaris erythrogramma. The sequence continues at coordinate 25,855,883 of CM046858.1, forward strand.
GTTAACTCTGTGTATATTTGTATTGTGTGTGTAATTCTACAATAATAGATTGATATTGCATGACTGTGCCATCAAAACTGACTTGGGATAAAAAAAAATAAACGTTTTATAATTGCAGCTTTCGGTTGGTCGTGCAGCTAATATATTTTTTTAAAAGAGTAACATTATTATACGCGTTGGTGATGGATATTTTAGTTGTTGCCGTCCATATTGTTTGATGCAAACTTAACACACTTAATCAATTAATTAATGTTATTTGGAAATGAATTGAACTAGTTTGTGTGCAAGATGTGTGTAGATTTGCGTTAATATAGAAGTTTGATGAGAACAGAATCTATTGATATTATCAACATAAAATTTGAAGTGCCCTGTGAGTAACAACGCGCAGACGGAGTAGCAAGACCGTCCGACAATAAAGCTAAGTTCAGATCTAATGTTGACCGCAAACTTCAAGCAAGGAACGTGACATACACTCAACAAGTGGCTTTACTCAAGCCCCCTTTTACAAACCAATCTTCTTTTATGTCTTGCAATTGAAGAGGGATAGCGAAGGAGAATATATAGGAAGAGAAATGAGGGGAAAGGATAATAGGGACTTTTTCTTACAAGTGGCTTGGTAGTATGTTCCTTTTTGTAATTCTATCTTCAAGTGTTAAGAAGGTGTTGACATTTTGGTTTACTCACCGTGCTTGGTGAGTAAACGGACCAAAGTGCGATGACTGTGATTTGCACCATTCTTTCTTTTCATCTTTCTGTCTGATGTGTGCGTTAGAGGTGGTGAAGTTTTATGAAGAGCAGCAGCCGACTCGAGCCCTCCCGACTCTCACCTGCCCTGGACGGGTAGAACGGGGTGAGTGACAGGCGTGTCGCCGCTCAGTCTGTCGAGCACGTCTGCTCTTCCCAGGTGTTGGCGAGGCGGCGAAGGAGCGGCGAATTGGTGCGCGGTAAAACGGCATCGCAAAGAGAGCAAGCTGCTCTCTCCAACTGCCTCGCGTTTCGTCAGCAAGGATCTAAATTTGATTTGGCGCTAATGACAAAATTGAAAATGATGCGCTGCGGAGAATTGAGAAAAGTGAGAAAAGCAAATTGACATTAAAATGCCTGGCATGGTGATATGATGAGGCAGGGACACAAAGACGTTAATAAAGGATGAAATAACCGCCTTCTTGCATGAACAGACGGATTCCTTGGGAAAACACTGACAAGTTAGCCAACATTTGCCACAGAAAAGTGACACGTGTTACAAACACAATTTAGAAGGCTAGGAACACGATGAAACAAATAAAGGTCCCCTTTTTTGTCAAAAATTACATGTAAGTGCAGAAGACAGGGAAAGATATATTTATTCAGTTGCCAATACACAACTGTCCTAGATGCCAATTTAACTTCGGCACTCTAAGGCCGCCCGTTGTCTATATTCATTATATTGATTATACATCTACAATTATACTTGAATTATTCAAAATTCGCACAAAAATACATCTACCATGCAGCAAAGTCATTATCATTCATCCGGGTCAACACAGTGACGTCGCATATAGCTGCAGATTCGTAGTACAGGGTTTACATTTCAAACGCCATTTATACATCCATCAATATATCATTAAATAATCTTGAAAAATATTGATATCCATTCAAATAAGCGATAATTTTCAAAATAAATTCACTGCGACTCATTCATTATGTGAGATTTTCAATCATTCAATCATTCCTTTATCAGTTTATGAAAACTTGACAATATGTAACAATATATAAAGGGAAACCCTTAATAAATAACTTTTATGAACATACATGAAGATGTAAAGACGTATTTCGGAATAGAGGAAATCGCAGATCAATTGGCTTATCTTTCTCAAAATCAACAATTCAAAACTTGTTAGATATTAAACCATTCGACAGACGGAGGTTAACATCAGGGACGGATCCAGAGTTTTGGAAGGGGGATCCGAAACAAGGCTCTGACAAGCAACCCCCCCCCCCCCCCCCAAAAAAAAAACAGAAAAAAACAAAAAAAACGAAAAAGGGTTTTCAAATTATTTTAAGGTACATTTTTGGTAGAAAATTGAAAGGGGTAGGGGCACAAAAGCACAATGGGGGACATTTTTAAAGGTATACCACATAGGGTTTTCAAAGGTGGAATGCACCTTTTGATGTTAACCTGCACCGCACAATATTGCTATATGCTATTTTCAAACTTTCGTATTTTTCTTAAGAAAAGCAAATGACAATGGAGCCGAGCATATCTCCTCAATTCATCAGCGTATAATTGAGAGTATGTGTTTTAAAATGCAAGACGGCAATGTCAAAATTAGAATGTCACCCTCTTGAAATTACTGGGTAAAATTGCTCAACATGAGGGCATTTAAAAGTGTCCAACCAACTTTGGGTAATTTCATGCCTAACTAATTGGTTAAGATATCGCCCAATCGCGATCAATTTTTACTACAACGAAAGTCACCCGAATCGGGCATCATTGTCCAAAAGTTAGATAGACATAGATTATCCTTATGTTCAGCAATATTTAACCCAGCCTTTTTTTACAGTGTATATTATCACTTTGCTCGATTGAAAGCAGAAGTATTTTTGACATTTTGGCCATTTTTTAATTCCAGTAGCTCTTTTTGAGAGATGTGATTACGTTCTTGAGATTTTAAATCTTCAATCATTCTAAGCTCATAAAAATTTTACCAATGGTTACGGTGATAAATTTAAGAAAATGTGTTACTATCTGGACCTTTATACAATAATTACTGTAGCCTTTACATTAACATTCCCCATTTTTACTGCATGAGCACCGGTACATAAACATCGTAGCAGATAGGAAAAAGGGCGTTTAACAAAAATTAAATATCACTGTTATGATTTCATGTATTCCAAAATTATATTCGTTGCCAATAAACAATCATTTGAAAGATTACGCTTTGGGCGTTAGGAGTTTCAGAGATTACTAACATGCTCCATAATTATCATAATAGTTTGTATACCTGTTGAAGAGCTGACTTTGGTCTAGTAGGGTGATGTCAAGTCAATACCTTTATTGATTTATTGGAATGTGAGGTGAAACAGGTATACCACTCGCTCGTATCATCAAAGGGATGGCCTCCAACAAAGTTAATGATATTTTCAAGTGTCACCCGAAAAGAAAGAGTCACGGTTTGGGGGATCTCATCTTGCTCGGGTAATAACGAAGGGGATCGGAAGACAATCCATTTGACACCTCCTTATCTCCTCAAGTGTCGGTTCCTTTTCATCTTGACTTAATCCATTGACCGGTTAAACCACCCTTCAATTCACCTATTCAATTCTATTCTATTCAAAGCGCGGCTTAGACTCTTATTTCTCACACCTGTCCCGAATTGCAATGGCTTTCATTAGAAAAAGGAGAGGGATACCCTTAAAGAGCTAAAAAGCTCTAACTAAAAATAAAGCAAAAGGACATAAAAAGGGTAAGGCGGAAACTTTCACTATGCATATAATACAAACGGTGTCCTAGGTATACAATTCAAAGTTACTCATTTTCTTTAGCGGTGAATATTAACAGTAACCGAGCAAGATCGTTCAAATAGTAACAGCTGATTGTTAAGAAACAAGAATTGGAATAGAGAAGTGCTCGAGTGAAGTGTCGATGGGATGATGTTATAGAAGAGAGAGAGAGAGGAGATGGGGTTAACAGTCGCGAGGGCTTAGAAGAAAAGCAAACGGTATAAGAAGATTTGAATTTAACGGAGTTATGGTTTCAATCCCCCCCCCCCCCCCTCCATTGTAATATTTGAAGCTGTGGATGTGAGTCACGGCTGAAGATTGGAGAATATGAAACCAGTGAACCGAGTGCATTAAGGATGAGGAGGCAGTTGGAATTTTCTTGTATACCACAAGTTAAAACTTTGATATTCAAGAAAAAATGAATATAATAGAAAGACGAGGCCGCGAACGAAAAACACCTTTTTGAGATGGAAAGCCATCAGTTATTTTGGTTTCTGTGAAAAAAATATGTGATGAAACTTAATCAAGATTACACTTTGTTATTATTAAAAGATTGGCATGAATGAAAACAAAAACCGTCCCTGTTCTTGGAATGGGCAAATTAAAAAAAAAATCTCTTTTGAATTCTTATTTCTATATTGTTAAAAAACAAAAAGATTTCTGGTATAAGATTTATCTTTTCAATTACCTCATCTTTATCTACATTGCAGGACGAATTCAAATTTCTTTTTCGATAATTTTTCTACGCACGTGTGGCATTTTCAATATAATAATAACGTGGAAAACTAGATGAACCTAAAGACGTCTTTATCGTAACACTTGGCAGAATTAAAATCACAAGTCATGCGTTTTACATTCGTACCCTAATAATTTTCATGTACTGCATGAGATACGCACTGTTAACTCATGATAATAACGGCAAAGCTGTTGGAGAAGATATTATCATATTTTAAGATATAAAGGACACGGCAAAACTAAAGTATATCAAGAAAAGACAACACAATAAAAATAGAAAGATGGGAAGAGGTGACAATTTGTCCGTTGATCATGAAAATTTTCTATAACTGCATAATTATAGAAAATGAAGGTTTGACGTCGGGGAGTGGGGGTGGGGGGGGGGGGGGGGGTCAGTAAGTTTTAAATGTAATGTCCTACACTTTTTGACTTTGCTTCAAAGAATGGTTACCTGGTAACCATGGGTGTGGGAGACGGGTAAACTGCAGAGCTTAGGATCAAAGTGAGGTAGGAATAATCCAAGCTATTTCACCCTCTGGGCAATGGTTCAAGGAATAAGAAACTCTGACGAAGGACTAAAAAAAAAAGAAATCTGGACCAATTAACTTTTGGCTATATGGTTGAGGATACCCCTGGGGTGGATTTTAAATCTGGAGAACCCACTTATAGAGAGTGGGGATAAGAGAAAGGGAAGAGATTGAGAGATGTGGGATACTGGAAGAGGGAGAGAGAGAGAGAGTGTGTGTGAGAGTAAGAGAGAGAGAGAGAAAGAGAGGGGGGGGTGAGATGGGAAATGAGGGAGAAAGATAGGGGGAACGGGGAGACAGAGATACAGACAGACAGAGATAGATAAGTATATTTATTACGAATACATAAAGAGAGATGGGGAAATACAAAGTGACAGAGACTTAAACTAAAAGGGTAACGAAAAGGGTAACGTATGATTAATCTTATTGCGGAATAAAAGTAAAGAATGAAATAGTTGAGTATCTACAAAGATGACTGATTTATCAACAACAACAAAAAACTGGGGTGTGACAAAATGTGAAGAAAAGTATATTATGAAATGTAAAATACAGATATAAAGGGGAGGTATGGTGGCAGGCAGAGAGAAAAGGATAAATTAAGTGATATGATTAGACAGTATACAATATGTTTTATATAGCCATGATAGAGATAGAGGAGAGAAAGAAATAGAGAGGGAGAAAATGAAGAAAGAAGGGGAGAGAAACGGGGAGAGAGAGAGAGGGGCGGGGTAGGGTAGGTTGATGACGAGAAGAAAAAGTAGGGATAAGACATGAGAATAGAGAGGCCGGAGGACAAGTAACACTTAGGGAGAAAGAGAGACAGAGAGAGTCAATCCGTAATGAAAGCACAGGTGTATCGCTTCCAGCCAGAACCATCTTACGTATCAATACACATCTTAGAAGCATATTTTCAAGACACAGTAACAATTCATTATAATGACAAGGATAAATACTCAACTCGCACAGCGCCTCTTTAATACCTCAAACACGAGATAGGGGCCCTTCGAGCGGCGAAGCATCGAGGTTATAACAAAAATTAAACAAATGCCGAAATTGTTTGGCTTTTAAAATGTCCAGCTGTATTATAAATCCATTTCCCCCTTCAGGGTAGGATCAATATTTTCAAAAGCAATGGCTTTCGATGACATAAAAGACGAGGTGAACGAAATGAAGAAAAAAAAAATTATAAGAGGATCGAGGTAGGTGAGAGAAGGCAAGTGTTGGATTGATGATTATGGCAGTAATAGAGTGGCGCTCTCTTTTTAAAGTTTGAGAATGTTTGAAACGTTAACAAACGATGGCATCGTATGTATGGGTTTTACGGCGCAGTAAATAGAAGTATAGAACATAGTTTCACACCTTCTTTTCATAAGCTACAAAATGCACCGCAAACCTTAAAGTGACTCTTAAAATGTGATTTAAGAAGAAAGAGAATAAATCCTTGGCGCTGGATTTAAAAACTCTATAATGACATTTCTAAGAACGCGTGTGAACACATTTTCTATACGATGGGACTTCTATCTTCCTTGGCTCCCAGCATTAATATAAACTTTGAATAGCTCGATGGCTTCACCCTTGAAAATTATGTCAGAGAAGAATAGAAGCAAGTTAATGACGGATTTAAACACAGTTAGATTCAATAATGAACACCAAGGGATTATGGGTAACATGATTTGAGGAATCGTCTTGTTACCGGGTCGGCCTTTATAGAGAGGCTGTGCAATAAAGTTGGGCTGTTGAGTTTTTATTTTCTTTCAGTTTTGTTTCTCAAGGCTGTATAAAGAGTGACAGCATTAACTTTTAATGGATGAAGATCATTTTAGAGTAGCCTAGTATCTTGAGATTAAATTAGAGGGGGGGGGGGGGGGAGGGCCGGTGAGGGCTGGCGAGACTCGCCATGAAATTTGGAAGTCGCACATACCATTATTACTTGTTATTGTGAGTTCGGGCTTTTAGAAATCCGTTTGGATGTTCTAAAGTGAGCAAATGAGTAAGAAAATCACCATATTTCACAAGACAGAAGTAAAGATCTTTAACAATTGTACCATTTTTGTGCGACATGATTATGGTGATTATGCAAGCTTTGGAAATAATGAGCGCGGCGATGACCATGACGGAATTATTTGGGTTTACTGTGAATATTATGACGACAATGAGGATTGACGACGCGACGACGACGATCATGATGATGATGATGATAATGATGACGATGATGATGATGATTATAATTATCATCATCATTATTGCGATGATGCATGATGATGATGATGATGATGATGATTTTGATTTTGATGGTGGTGGTAGTGGTGACAATGATCATGATGCCGATGATAATGTTGTGACGATGATGAGGTTGGTGGTGTCGGTAGAACTGGTGATCGAGGGCTTGATGTTGACGATTTGGACGTATAGGTTTTACCATCGTGTGCTCCGGCCTCATTACTACGGGGTTGATTTTGTCAAACGTATACATGCACCGTTAGGGTTGCAAATGGGTTTAAACCTAAAAAGGTATGGAGGTATGGAGAACTTGGGGGGGGGGGCGGCATGATGTCTCCCCCCCCCCCCCCTTGATATCTCGGCTGCGACATGACCGATCGCCGCGAAATTTTGCACAGACCTCGACAATCACGGAAAGAACACAAATCCATCGTTATTTTTATACAAATCTTCATTTTTTTAAATTAAATATGATAATTTATGCAAATTATATGCATAAATACACATTTGTTTTTTTGTGATATCAAGTAATGAAAGGCCCTGGAGATAAAATTTCTATGCAAGCAGCTCTTTATAAACATTAAAAATATTATTGTGAAAAAAACAAATTTAAAGTGATTTCAATTCTTATATATTCTATTGTTTATCGAATTTCTTATGTATTTTCTTTTTTGTTTTTCAACTTTAACTAGTTTGTATTTTTTAAGTTTTCTGTATGAAGGTGTTATATGGACCATCATCCAGTTAGAATAGATGATTATAACAGCTTAAATACGAAATGATATGTCATAATGGAGAAATATAAGGAAATGCTGTTTCCCATTCGTTATGTACACAAAACTCAGAAATTCTCCTTTTTTCGGACGGATATGAGGTCATGAAAGGTCATGTGACTCGGTAACGGTACGACCGATTTTCGATAACTTGGTGTCAAAAAATGCGCAAAGATTTGAAAGAAAAAAGTCAGAAAGTGGCGCGGCGTGAAATGCAGCGGTTCCAATTTCGCGGCAAAAATTGTCTAGGGGGCACCATCATGCCCCCAGTCCTTTTAGCGTTAAGGTTAGATAGTAGGGTTAGGGTTAGGTACATGTGTAGTACCTGGTCTGGGGTTAAAGTTAAGAATTCGGTTAGAGCAGGAAATTGACCTACAGATATTGTCGCCGGAGTTTATGTCGTACAACCACGAGAGGGAGAAGAAAATGAAAACGTACAAGAGGCAGTTGATGAGGAGAAAAGTACCTTAGAGGGGGCTTGGGGTACCCTTAACAGCACCCTTTCTTTAATAATGGCATACGCCATTGGATGCTAGTAGACCATCCTTTACATATCCTTTGTGTGTCCCATAAAAGATCTCTGCACGTAATTGCTTTCGAAACATAATAGGGATTATGCACGCAGAACACGAAATTGTTGAATAAATTTTCAATTACATATGGTGTTTGTGAAAAGAAAATACTCAAATGGATTTCAGAAACTGTTCCTTGATTTTTACTGCTGTAGAATTGATTTGAAAACGTTTTGGTTATCAAAAGATTCTTGAGGAGACCGCCGGGGCCACTGCATGTTGTATGGAATATTTCATGGACTACAGCGGTGATAAGAACATTACAAAGATTTTCAGATTGATGGTTTATCACAGTGAGATAGTTTTATGTTTGATTTTAATGAATCTCTCTCTCTCTCTCTTTCTATCTCTTCACTCTCAGCCAGTCACTCACCCACTTACTCACTAACTCTCTTCCTTGTTTCCTCTATGAAATCATTTCCAACTCTAATAAACAGTGACATTTGGCCTAAGCTCAACTGTTGTCGCTATTGCAACCCTACCATTGTGCAAGAAATACATAGTAATATATGCCTGCCAACCTTCAAAGTCTAATATATATCTCTCAAGGTGAAATTAGGAATATGTATTTTATGTTTGCAACCACTGAAATTATGACAGAAGGCTGTTTGCTACAGTTATTTAAGTCACCTTGTTTTCTGTTCCTGGCATTCCAGTGGGTGCATTATCTTTGCTTTGTCAAAATGTTTTTCTACTTTATAACGTTTTCCTTGCCAAATAAAATAATAATAGGTCTTTCAGATAAACGATAGGGATCTTGAGTGGCTTGCTTTGAAGGCTAAAAATATTAATCATGCCTTCAAAATAGGAATGGTTGGAAGCTACGTGTCATGGATACAGAGACAGAAAATCGGGAAACAAGTTTCCCACGGAAGCCTAAGTGATGCAGGTGTTGACTTAGAATATGAAACTAAGACATTCCCTTGTAACTATATAGCACTAAAGATTCAATGAACATCACATGCTCAGCACTTAGAGCCTGTATGACGTAAACTGTGTAAAACAAGCTGTTTCCACTCAGCTCAGAGGATTTCTCAAGACAAAAATCTGTTCTTGGATATGGACTATCTATCACTCTAGGAGAATCGCCTTTTTCTTTTTCCATAAAAAGAACTTTTAGATAGTATGTTACACATGATACTCAAAAAGAAAACAACAACAAATCTGGTGTATTGCAACATAGATTTTACTTTGAACATTTTGTTTAATTTTTCCCATACTTTCATCATGAGTATGAGATAGTTTCTCCAATTATAAAATTATGTCATCATGCTTTCAACAATCTATTTTTATACATGACATACATGTATGTATTTATGGTTGACAACAAATCTTGGCAGCATGGAAGATATCATTATTTCATTTTATCAACATCAAATCAATAATGCCTATGACTATACATTTTAAAAACATGTTAGTCTAATGATTTCAGAAGGCGTAATAAAATGCCCTTTGCATATAATGTGTATCATAATCAAAGTTTGAAATCTGATGTGTGTAAAACTTACTAATAATGTTTGCATTTCAAGGAGGTAAAAGTGATTGCAATGGACTAAAATGCTCTTACATTCAGGCAGATATATTAGAACTGTCAATTTTGGTCTTGTAATAAATAGATTAAAACATGTTGAAGGTAGAGGGTTACAACATCATATTTGATAATATTCTTTAATGTGAACAAGCCTTTAGAATAATAATATTCTGTTCTTGTATAGCGCATATATATCACATTATGATATAACGTCTCTAGGCGCTTCCAAAGGACTTTGGATATTATACCCTGGCTTTAGCTCCGGCAACCGTAGCATTCAAGGAATAAATCCTGCCAAGTACCCACTTACTACACCTGGGTCGAGTGTGGCAAATGTAGATTAATGTCTTGCCAAAGGACGTTGCTGTACTTTGCCTATTGTCAAAGCCACATCTTTGTGGTAACGGAACGAAGATGGCAGTAGTGAATAATTCTCATTGCTCATGTGAGCCATTGAGGTTAAATCATTATGTCCTGTGTCACTCAGCCTTGTGTATGGTCCTATATGATGTGGGAGTTGCTCGTGCACAGCCACTGCAGAGAGCATGGAACGAGCTGTTAAAAACCATCCGTTCCAAACCAGAAGAATTTGACGAATCCAGACCAAACAGTCTCATGTTTGCGAAGGTGTTAGAGAAGCGAGTAAAATTTTCATAGCACCATTACATCACTTCCCAAAGACTAGAGACCTTTTCCAGAAAATTTTGCAAATGCTAGGCACCAACTGCTTCTAAAAATTATGGATAAAAAAATGGTTTTTTTTTTTTCGAGGGGCCTGTAAAAAGAGGAAAGTAGGGGTTTCAGTTTCTTGGAGTGAATAAAAGTAAGGACAGCCCTCTTAAAGTTTTCAAAATTATTCTTCAATAATAAGACCAGGATTTAAAAGTGGCTACTCGAGCATAGAACTCATGTTATTACATGTATAATATGTTTATTACAAACAGCCAAGTTCTTTGTATATATTAAATTATTATTTGCAGGAAGGGTTTTCAGCCGACCAGAAAAATCTGTGTATCTCACGGTTTGCGCATATGTACCCGGATGATTGTGCAATTTTAAAACAATATCTCATGGTTTGTGAAAAAGTACCCGGATGACCGTGCAATATATCTCCATATCTCAATGCGTTAAGAGTGCACGCAATGCGTAAAAATTTTAATATGCTCATCAGCTCGTGCGATATACCCTTGTATCCCACTCAAGGCCATTCAGTATTATATAAATATTGTCTGCTGAAAACCAGAAGAGTGCTCACTGATATTACATTACATAGAGTTAACACCCTTGTGCCTCTCAGCAAATACATTAAATGTCGGGTCAATTCAAGTAGCTGTAATTGTTAAAAATATGTCTTAAATTCATCTAGTAATTAAAACATGAACGTCTTCATTGAATTTGAACTGTTTCACTATCGTCATAAAGATTTCTTCTCTTCTTGTTTGATTTTCTTTCTCCTGGCGAGCTTCTCCTGTTTCTCCTGCTCCGATACACTCCAGTAATCCTCCGTCTGCATCTCCATCAGGCGTGAAATGGTCCTCTCAAAGGCGAAGAGCTCCTCCTCACCGGTGAAGATGCTTGCTTGAGATAACTCCGATCCCTGTAGGGTTAACAGACAGAGGATGACTTGGAGACTATTTTGTAGATGTGTATAATTCTAAACTGAGCAGAATGTAACAGAACTTCAATGGAACTGACAGTACTGATTAATATTCATATTCACCTGAATGGTACTGAATATTCATATTAACTTGAATGGCACTGAATAATATTCATAGTCACCTGAATGGTACTGATTAATATTCATATTCACCTGAATGGTACTGATTAATATTCATATTCACCTGAATGGTACTGAATAATATTCATATTCACCTGAATGGTACTGATTAATATTCATATTCACCTGAATGGTACTGATTAATATTCATATTCACCTGAATGGTACTGAATAATATTCATATTCACCTGAATGGTACTCATTAATATTCATATTCACCTGAATAGTACTGATTAATATTCATATGCACCTGAATGGTACTGAATATTCATATTCACCTGAATTGTACTGAATAATATTCATATTCACCTGAATTGTACTGAATAATATTCATATTCACCTGAATGGTACTGAATAATATTCATATTCACCTGAATGGTACTGATTAATATTCATATTCACCTGAATTGTACTGAATAATATTCATATTCACCTGAATGGTACTGAATAATATTCATATTCACCTGAATGGTACTGAATAATATTCATATTCACCTGAATTGTACTGAATAATATTCATATTCACCTGAATGGTACTGATTAATATTCATATTCACCTGAATGGTACTGATTAATATTCATATTCACCTGAATGGTACTGATTAATATTCATATTCACAAGCAATGATATAAAACATGTTGACAGAATGCAGGGAATGTACTCTGTCACATGACTGTAATACAGATTTTCAAAATAAAAACAAAGAAAACATAGCATTTTAAGGAATGGTACATGTTTCGGAGTCATGCAAACTCCATCGTCAGCCTGAAGTTCTGTTGTAAAACTTCAGGCTGACGATGGAGTTTGCGTGACTCTGAAACATGTACCATTCCTTAAAATGCTATGTTTTCTTTGTCGTTTTTTATTTTGAAACGGTTATCGTGTCGTTCTTTTGGAAATACAGATTTTCCTGTCCAAGCATGCAAATGGTTGCATATGACAAGCTCATACTTTTACGTCAAATTATGTTTTGGGACTTCAAGATTAATGCTTGAAGATTAAACTATAAAATGTAAATAAAATTCAAATCTAGAATAAAAGCACCTGTCAAGGTTCGTGTATTAACTTGAGAAGTCTCAAGCTCGATCTCCAAACCACTATTTTCAGGTCCTGGGCCCTGTTGCATAAAACTTACCATTAACCGTAACTTTGCCATCAATGGTAACTCCCATGGAATCCTTGATTTTGATTGGCTGTTGAGTGATGTTACCATGGTAGTTACCATTGATAGCAGAGTTACCATTAATGGTAAGTTTTATGCAACAGGGCCATGGTCTTTGTTATAGGGTCTAGTCTGGACCTACATAGAGACTTACCCTTTGAATGTTGAGGTCATCCATGAGCATGAAGTTATCCTCCATGTCTTTCTGTGTCATAGCACCAGTTACAAAGAGATGTTCTATTTGTACCTCAGCACTGCAGATCAGTCTAACCTGTAAGAGATCAACACATCCACAGAGTAATATTTAAAGGTATTCATATGTATGAAACCTGTAGGAGATTAATGCAATTATAATGTTATGCATACACATATGACCTCAAGGCCATGCAAAGTGAAGAGTAGTCTGCAAGCACAGACCCTAATTTGACACTTTATCAGAAAATCACTGTGTCTTGAGAGATGCCTAACCCAGTTACCTACTATAGTACAGGACTTATGGTGGTCTTACAGTGCAAACACTTTTTTATGACTGACTAGGGTCTGTGCCTGCAAACTAAGTGTAAGAGAGTCATAACTTATACTGAGGTAATACAGCAAGACCTTGCAGAAAAATTGGGGCAAACAAATCTGAAATACAAATACCTGAAATAAACTATGTATGTAAAGATTTTATTGGAGTTACATGAACTTAGAGGAAAATTAATTTCCACCTGTTACTGCTTTATTACTCCACTTTTGTTTTATATCTTTGCATATGTTACTTAAATAGATCTTGGATAAAATGCAATTTGTAAGCTCACATGCTGACTGACACTTCATATGCATGTGTAGAATATAAAGGTCTATACATGTATGTAACAGTAAAAGCTTATAGAAAATATATGGCCCATGCTGTGTGCAGTATATTAGAGTGAACAGATTATAACTACAGATGGCGCAACACAGAAATTATGTTTTGAAGGTTGGAGTGTTCTTGTAATCAATCAAACACAACATAATGTTCTTTCAAAATCAAATGGGATAACTTTATGAGATATTCATGTGCCTGAAGTCAATTTGAATAATCGAAATATAATTTTTTAAAGTATATACTACTTGTAAAATAGATTATTACAGAGTGGTAAAAAAATATGATAAAACTTACTTCCTCAAAGTCCTTTTTTTTCCTTGACATATTCATGTAGAAAATTTATTTACATGTATTTGATTCAATTTTTCCATAATTGACCCACCTAATTTTACCTGAAACAGTTATTCAAGGACAAAATATCAGAGAGGACAAATTGAGAGAGAGGGGGAAATTGGGGATGATGGAGAATGGAATGAAAGAGAAAAATTGAAGGAGAACAAGTTGAGAGCAACTAAAACATATCATCCTGAAGAGCAGGTTAAAAAGGTCAAATACACATAAACTACAGAATATCTTCCATATGTGTTCAAAACAGAGACAGACAGAGAGAGAGAGAGAGGGAAAGGGGGAGAGGGAAGGGTGTAGGAGGAAGACAGAGACAGGTACTGAACTAAGCAGAAAAAAGAGAGAAGAGAACAAGATGGAGAAAGTGAAAAAGAGAAAAGGATGGAGAAGGGAAAGCGAGAGAGAGAAAGAAAGAAAGGACACGATGGAAATGGGAAAACAGAGGATTCAAGAATACATTAACTGGGATCAAACACAACTCAATCTTGATCCAACAGAAATGTATACCATACTAACCTTCATATCATAGAAGTTATCGATCATTGTGATAAATCGTCTGGCTGCAGACTTTGAGCTTAGTGACATCTGAGGGATGTCTCGTACAAAGACGATATCAAAGTTATGACCTATGGCAAGATAGTCTCCAGCTCCTAAGGCCTGTAGTAGAATGCACACAATAGTACATAATCATGAACATTACTATCATAGAAGTTATCAGTCATTGTGATGAATTGTCTAGCTGCAAATTTTGAGCTTAGTGACATCTCAGGGATGTCTTGTACAAAGTTATGACCTATGGCAAGGTAGCCCCCGGCTCCTGATGCATGTGAAACAATGCATACATGATGAGATATAGCAATTTATATAACGCCTTTCCACTGGTTACAAAGCACTTGGAGATGTCTTCTTTGGGTTAGCATTGGAGTTAAAATATATACAAGATACCAGGTAGTGGCAATGGGAGTTCAGTGATTGCATGGACTTACAGAACACATATGTCTTCAAACTCAGTTTGAATTGTTCCACTGTTGGTGATGATTTAAGATGAGGAGAGAGCCTGTTCCAGCGATAATCATAAACATTATGGATAAATTCTCAATCTAACCGTTACAAATGATTATTACATTTGATAGCGATTGAACTCATGTGAGTAAGGAATCCACTATATTATGAAAATATATCAAGTCCAACCTAATTGAAGATATATTTAAAGATTTAAAATCGTTCAGTATCATTTTATTACAAACTTGATAATCGCTTGATTGTTAATTAAATAAGCTGGGTGTATTTACTAGATCTCCTTTTAAGACATCAAAATAACATGAGCATTTTCTTCAAAATTATAACAGAAATTACAAAAAAAATGCTCAATTTCATTCTGAATACTTTTTAGGAAACTTAACAACAAGATTATAAAATCTTCAGATTGAGAAGAAAACTTGCAGAAATGATTACAATAGCAGCTTATATCTTTGTTATAAATGCATTGAAGATAAGGGTACTTTACTACACGTTTGTGATCTTCAAGAATATACAATATCACTAACCTTCAAACAAAGATCATCGAAAGTAAAGCTAGCTATCCTTCCACATGCCCTTGGTATCCTTACATTTCTGCCAAGTACTCTCAACGTCCTGTCTGTCACTTCTGTCATGGATAGAAACAAAGATAAAATCATATTGCTATTGAAGCACTCCGACTCACCAGGTATCAGGCAAGGGGGAAAATGAGGATTAGAACTCTATAACTTCTGTGAAGGGATTATCAGATTATCCACAAAATTGGCACAGTCATTAAGCACATCCATTGCATTATCATGTCCAAGTATCAAAGCTACAGCTTACTCTATTTTAAAGTTATGGGAGATCAAATTGAGACCACAGGCCAGGGTCGTAACAATATGAAAACCAATACAACAAACATAAGCCTACCAAAAATGCATAGAATACTACACGTACATGTACTTTTACAGCGCCTGGTGCTTCCAAGCTGACCAAAGTGACCTTTATTTAGCTCTAACTGTAATTCAAATCAAGGGACTGTTGGTGTTGTGGTGCACGGTCACAAATGTTGAATAGCACTTTCAAACTTACCTTTGCCCTGTCTAGCACACATCTTAGCAAACATCTGCTCACATATATTAGATGCATCACACTCTGATTGAACAAAGTAGACTTTACCATCGACGGGAAGACCTGGAGAAAAATAACAGACATTCCATTCATAATATCTCAAAAGCCTTATCTAGCCTAGCCATTGCAAACCTTTATTGTCTAATAAGCTGAAAGTGTTACAATGCCCCCCCCCCCCCTTACACAAAAAAAAACATAGCATGTTTTGCTCTTTCATTGTATAGTCAATTTTGATATTGCATTATTTACTTTACTTTTTCGGTAATTTTTTTTAATAGGTTCATGAATTGCGGAGAAATTGGTTTGTCCTGTATCATAAAAATATCTGCACACCAAACAAACTGCACGTATAGTTACCTACATAAATAGCTGAAAATTAATGAACTTTAATCGATTAGCATTCTGGCAGCTAACATGTGATGTGTTAATGACTCTACAAGTGGACTTACCTGATAATTTCCTGTAGTCTATTCCAGAGTCTAGATTTAGAACGTCACAGTGTTTCTATGAGAAACAAGAAAATATGCATCAATACCAATGCAGTCACTACAGTTTTAATTCAAGCTTCGTCATAATTTTCTCAACTCTTTATGAAATTATTTTCTGAAATCTGGCTTTGGTATGTAAAGTGAAACCTGTATATAAAGACCGCTCAAGGGAGACAAGAAAAGCGGTCTTTAGGAGCAGGTGGTCTTTATGTACAGGTTCCTTTAATACATATTTCAATGGGAAACACTGTTCAAGGGAAACAAAAATTGTGGCCTTTATAGGCAGGTGGTCTTTCTATACAGGTGGTTGCTAAAGCAGGTTTGACTGTATTTATGCTAGGCCACAATAAATATCAAATTAATTTCATACATTGGTTTTAAACAAAATAGGAAGTTTACCTTACGAAGACAATCAGATCATTAACAATTAACACAGTATCAGATGATACTTTAAAAGAATACATGGTGTAACCATAAAACCTTCACCAACAAATACAATCCACTACCTTTAATATCGGTATGAAAGGGACAAAGTTGCTCCTCTGAAGGCCATTTTTGTAGAGGTCATCAGGATGTCTGTTGGATGTTGCCACCACCACTACACCATTGTTGAAGAGCTGTGTGAAGAGACGCTTGAGAATCATCGCATCAGCAATGTCTGTCACCTGCAGGGATGCGATAGGGAAAGAAACTGATCATTTATATGATTAAGACCTATCTGCATGCTTGAACAATATTCAAGTAGCTCTTTACATATATGCAAACTAATATTGAAGATTATACACCATATACATGTAAACACCCTGTGAAAAGGTGGATTCAAGATTATTGGAAAGGGGGGGGGGGGGGAAGCAGACTGTCTTTTAACAAGTCTTTTAACCCTCACTTTTCCATTGTTGCTGGGTACGACAACTATGTAACTTTTCGTTTTAATAGCGGGGGGGCATATTTTCACATGTGAATCAAACATTTACACTAACATTGTTAAAAACAGACAAAAAACAAATCTGCCATTTTGTCAAATATATACAGGCCTGTTCATCTTGCAAATAAAAATTAATTTAGAAATTAATTGCTGCATACAAACCTACAATGTATATGTATATGACTAGATGTAATACCAACAAAACACAGTGTTTATAATTCTCCAGTTTCAAATTGTCTCTAGACAGCTACTTTTCACTATAAACTTTTTAAAAATATATTTGCCATAACATTCATGCAATTACAAATGGCCAATATGCAAGTCATCTTGCAGTCCTGAATGAGCAGACTGGTAACCCTTCTCTCACCTGAAACTCATCAAAACACATCAGCCATGTCTCTTTACTGATCTCTTCTGCTACTGGTGAGATGGGATCAAATGCTTGAGGTTTGGTACTGTCCTTATCCTTGGGCATCTGCTTCTTGATTTCATGAATTCCTGACAAAAGAACAATGTTATACTCTGTCAATTCCTCAAAAATAATGTTGGATTTCATTCACACGTCCATTAGCGAATACAATGAAGAGATGGCTATGTATGTAGGTGTATGTTACCAATAATTGTTTCATGTACACGTACTTGACTCATTTTTTGATACATTTGTAATTGTTAACCCCTTCCATGCCACCAGACTTTTGAGCAAATGCCAAAAATGAATTTTCAAGTGTTAAATATTAACTTTCAGAAAGTCTTGAGCAAACTGGGCAAATATTGCATAAGAATAAACATTATACTGATGGCACAGGTTTCTGTATGAGGAAGAATTTTCAAGCCATTCAGAGGCTAAACAAAATGTTCAACACTCAAAATTTTGGGCGGGATTTGCCGCCCACGTCATGCTAGGGGTTAACATTCATCTTTTACATAAATCAGGGACCTTAAACGGATGCATTTCTTATCTTCAGATTAAATCTATCAAATTTAGTGGCTAAAAATGTGAACAAGTAATAAAGATCCTGAATGCATTTTTTAAATATTCAAATGTTATTACAGTAGGAGCACATATCTTTTGAATATGTAGACTTTTCAATGAATCAATAGAATGGGTATATGTTAAGCCACAATTTCAAACTAACCTTTAAAACCATAAAACAGATTAAGTAGCTACATCTACATGCGCAACTGTGAACAAGTAATAAAGTGCCTGAATACATTTTTGTATCATTTGAATGTGTCATAAACACAGTAACAATATGCCGTTATTTGAACTGAGACTTTCCAATAAAACAAATGTTAAAGCATTTTACATGTAAGATATAAATTCAAACAAACCATAAAACAATAAAACAGAACAATGACAACACCTGACTTCTCAAATATGAACACTATTGAACATCATTGCTTACGTGTGATCGGCTGTTTGCTACGGATACAACAAGGCTTATCTTTGATATGCCGTACTAGATCTGCTTTCTAACACAATACATCAACTGGGATCCAATTCAAGCTACCCATGACCTACATGTACCACATTTAATAAATCTTATTCTTATACAAAATGCCATTTTTGTTTTTGGAATGTATTGCATAGTAGTGATCATTTGAGTGCTACCTACTTTTATGAACATCCAACATGAAGGAATTGAAATGGATCCTCATCTTCTGAGCCACTGCTACATCTTCATAGAACAGGTCCATTAGCATGGTCTTGCCTGTTCCTACACTGCCATACAGATACAGACCTTTGGGTCCTGGCTTAGGCCTCTTGCCTAGGACCTGTGTGGAATGAAATATAAATAGTATTCAAATAAATGAAAAGAAAATACAGCAAAAAATAACAATTCATTGAAAGCAAATATATCCATACATGCTCTGTCATAAAACTTACCAATAAGGCAGTTTAGCAAGACATGATGGCACGTAAAAATGCAGGAAAGACGCAAAGTACAAAATTATTAGAAATCATAATTTTAATCCATTGAGGCAGAACCAAAATATTTAGGATGTTGAATTAGTATTAACTCTTTTAACATTTAAAAGTTAAATAATTAAAAAAAATGTTATTCACATTTAAGTCTGATTGTGATTTTAGATGCACAGACAAAACTAGTAATTTTGCTTTTTGCGCCTTTACTGCGTCTGTACGCGCCACTACGTTCCACTACGTTCCACTACGTTCCACTAAGCTACCTAAGGGGGTGTTGCAAGAAAGTAGCAATCAATTGCAAATGCCCCCAAATCAGTCGCAAGTCTTGCAAGTGATTGCAAGTTCCATTTAAAATACATGTATCATATTTGCAATCGATTGCAAATGGGGGATTTGCAATTGATTGCAATTTTCTTGAAACACCCCAATAGTCCCACAATTCTATAACAAATTTGCCCACAGCCACTAAAATGTAACATTGATTTCAAACATTTTTCAGTAGTTTACATGTATATATCAAGCACTGAAACTCATTATTCATACGAAAAACTGCTGAAATAATGAATTTCATCCAACATTTATTGAGACATAATTCCAAGAGATAGATGTATAAATAAATATGCAATTTACTCTTTCAAGTATTTGGCTTAATTAATGGTCAAACTATGAAATAAAGTAGTTACCAATATATATTCAATAGCTGGTTGAGAAGCAATGACCATTCTGAGGGAATATTTTCAAAATACAAATTCATGAACATATCCTTGTGACAAAGTTAAGGTCTATGAACATTTTTTTAAAATCTATCCAGTTCTTTTTCTGAAAAGTTCCTAATTAAAACAAAAAATACTCTACCCTAGGTCCATGGATTGTAACAGTAAAGACTAGTTTAATAGTTCTCATTTCACAATCAGTGTTTGAGATCGATCCCTCTCCCAAATTGATCCACTTTATCACCTTTGCTTACATGTACCTTCTCAAAGAATCCAAGCTCTTCTGGCTGATAGCCACCGACTGTATCGTGTAGCTGTTGTAATCTGGTCACAACATCCCTCTGGTGATCATCATTCCTCAATTCTCCGCGTTCAATCAGGCTGTTATAACGAGCAAGCGGACCCCCATGCCCATCGTCTTGTGACGATACAGCTTGTGTGTGTTGGTTTCTTGAGACGAGTTGCTTAGCATTCCGTAAGTAGTTCAGGTGGCCATTTTGTAGATGAACTATATGAAAACAGTAGGTTAATACGTTGTTGGCATTTGGGACTGAAGAATTGTAGTATTGTAACAGCACTGAATTTTCTAGACAGTGATTGCATGCATTCAGTTGCATCATGACATGTCATTCCAATGGGTTTTTTTACATTCATAGGCCAAATATCATATAACCTTGTACATGTACAAGCGGCAAAATATTAAAAAGTAGGGTTGGCAGTAAAATCAATGCCGATTTAAGTAAAAAATAATAGTCTTTAAAAAAACAACTAAGATATCAGTGATCTACTTTTAGTCATGCATTTCTATCAATTGGATTTATACTGCAGATTTACATCATGATAAAGATATAAAACAATCGCCAACCGTTATTTAGCAACGCATGTACCTAATTCTATAAATGTTAAAACTTACCAACTCTCTTTATCTCTCCTCTTGAGACAGGGAGGGAGGGAGGATTAATATGAAATCATATCAGAGTAATCATTCTGAATTTTGCATATTTCATTTTTCATTGCAAGTTCTCAATCTAATAAGTATACCAGCAACTCATTTGCAGATCAAATGCCTCTTAATAATAGTCATCATAAGTTCGTCTTCACACTTTATTTTATCTTACTGTTTTTATAAAACAGAGCTACATGTACCATTGGCTTGACAGACTGACTTGAGCCGAGCATGAGCAATTTCAATCCCAAAACGGTAACCCCTAAATCCAACAGACAACAAAAAGCCATACATATATTCCCCTAGACTAGACTTGGATTTTACCTTTTAAAAATGATGTTTAAAAAAAAGAGATATATATAAATATATATATATAAAACACACACAACTTTTCTAAACACCAATTAATATTGACTACATACATGAAGATCTACACAAGATAGCTGACCACTGGGTGATGTGAGTTGGTGAATGGTCTAGGCTCTAGCAGTGATGTCCACAGGCAGCTCTTTATCTTTACCTACAAACTTACTCTGATCGGACCCAGGTTCAAAATTGAGTCACATCTGTCGGATGGTGACATACACACACACACACACGTTGAGAATTTAGACAGCTGTGTCTGAACAGACAGCTTTCAGTTTCAGCCTGTTTCTCCGAAAAGACTTTCTTCCTGTCTTACATTCAAATTCAATCTCATCATTTTAATAATCCTGCTTTATTCAAAGTCAAACAGTTCAACTTCAAAGTTCAACTTCAAGTTCAAGTCCAACTTGCCAGCTTGTTTCAAATTCAATGTTTGTTAATCATGCTAGTTTTTAAACTTAACCCTAATAGAGCCGGGTTATTTAGACCCATCTCACAGCCGGGGGGGGGGCTGATTCCGCCCCCCCCTAAGATCTCGGCCGTCCACCGCGCATTCGCAACGAAAATCGGCACACACGTCGCCGACCACGTAATGTACAAAACTGTATAGTCAATTTCTCCGAAAAATGTCACAACTAATTAATTATGCTAATTTATGCATAAAATTAATGGTTTGCTCTAATTAATTAAATAAAGCCCCAAAACTGCTAATTTTTTGTATAGAGACCCTTTGTCAGATTCTGATCAAATAAACCCAAAAAAAAATTCGGTAAAATCCTTTTTTTCTTATGTATTTTATTGTTTTTTAAATTTCTTATGTATTTCTTTGTTTTTCGACTTTTTGTTTTTTACCGTTTTTTCGATGGAATTCGTCGGTGACACTATTTTAATCATAAACAACATAAAATTAATTGTTTTTAAACAGTAAAAGTAAAAATAATGAAATATTTATGAATTTTAGCTGGAAACACAATTTGCATTGGATTTGTACACGAAATCACGTTTTTGAGCAATTTTGGGTCTGACATGCACTTACGAAATGTTGCGTAAATCCGGAACCGCACGCGCGGACATCACAAATTTGGTCTCAAAAGTTGCGCAAGACTTGAAAGAAAAAAGTAGTGAAGCGGCGTGGTGACTGCTTTTCGCGATGCGAACATATTATGCGAAACGTCGAGGGGGGGGCGGAATCCGCCCCCCCCCCCCCCCCCCGGGCCTATTAGGGTTAAAGGGTCACTAAAATAAAAAAATAATTGCCCATTTTTCGTAGGAAGGTGTCATCAGGAGCCAAAAAATATCCATCACACAATTTTTTATGCATTCAGTCATATTTTATAATCATTTGAAAAGTACATTTTTGCTGATTTACACAGTCATAAGCCCCGCCCCTAAAAAACTCATCGAAGCGACATCGTGATCACATGATCTGTGACGCATGAAACGTAAGGGAAAATATTCCACTAACCTATATCGTGCTGGCCCGGAGGCCCCCCGGCAGGCCCAGCCCGGTGCCGAGCATGATATTCACCGTATCGACCATTTGCATTGCGTATTTTCGTGTGTTTAATTCCTCACAATAACTTTGATTTTGGGACACAGTTTCATCAATAATGCCTAATCGGTGTATAGTTGCGGGCTGTAGCAAGACCCCTAAAGATGGTGTAAACCTACATCATTTTCCTAAGATGAAAATCTACGGAAATTGTGGGTCGCAAATGTAAAGCTCACGCGGGCAGAGTGGCAAGGGCCGACCAAGTGAGTGGAGTACAATCTGCAGCGATCACTTTGCTGAAGATGATTTGAGGATCCTGGCCTGTATTCAGAATTTGACATGAAGATAAGGATAAGCTAGCTAAAAGATTCAGCTATTCCAACTATCAGACTTGGAGTCAAGTCTTCCAATCTGTTTTTTCAACGACAGCAGCTGCAGCAGCTTCACCCGTAGACCGAAAATTCTGTCTCTCTTTCGTTAGCTAAGACGACTAACGAACGAGAGACAGAATTTTCGGTCTAATTCACCCGTAACACCAGGGAGCTCGAACGCGTTGGAGCTCCCTGGAGTTACTTCACCCACGGCCCTTCACCGTATTTCTGCGAGGGGTTCAAAGATATAATATGGTCGAATTTCCCCTTGCCACTCGAGCTTCTTTGCCTTCGGTGTCTGATAAATCATTTGATAAATCAGACTTCGTATCTGCATGGCTCAGAAAAGTCCTCCAACTCGGAATTGCGGGCACTTTTCCTCTCTCTATATAAGTTACTCGAATTCAGCCAAAATCTAAGTCATGATCAGTACTAACGTACTATGTAAAGCGAAGTAAAAAAAAAAAGCCGTGTGAAATAAACAAAACAAAAGCGTTCACCAGTCGCTATGTACGAGGGGAACATAGTCACTGCCGTACTAAAGATGTGTAGGACATTGTACATAATTATATACAGACGAATAAAACGGCTGTGCACGCGTTTATGACCAATGCAAAACTTTCGTTTGGCAAGCTCAGATGGATGAGAACATTGTTCAAAAGAAAAGCTAAAAACAAAACAAGAGCTGTATATTTGGGCAAAAGCGTTTTCTGATCTTGTAGAAAATATATTGCTAATGATTATTCACTCCTAAGATTATATTGATTAATTTCCTTTTTTCATAAATGTCCATTGAACAGAGGGGTCAAATACCGCATTCTGTGTACAGTATTATATGCTGCAGCCTGCAGATCTTTGTGCCTCTTACTTTTCATACGTCACTTGAGGGTTAGCCAATCAGCTCACGAGTTTTAAGGAACGGTCCCAAAACCTCTACTTTTCCCCCTTTTTCGCCAAAACGAGACATAATTTGGACAATCGATTGACAGATTCGTGATTAGAAGGCAAAACTACATGGAAAGAGCACCCATTTTCTCTCTAATTTAGTAAACCTTTAAGTTTAATTTTAATACAATGGTGCATTTCCCTGAATGGAGTATGGTAAGCAATAGTTCATGTGATTCTAGAGCGCCTGGGATAAGATTGTACACAGAGAGACTACAGGATATGATCACTCCCGGGTACATTTCTGTAAAATAGTTGGTATTTTCTGTCGCATGTACTAAAGGTATGGGGGAAAAAATAAGATAAATATTTAAAATACTTGCTTTCAAATTCAGCCCTTAAAAATCTCACTCCTACCTCAAATGGCCGTTAGGAAGAACTTTTTATATTTTCAGCAAAATCCAAAGTCAAAATCTTGTCCAAAACCGGAGAAATCCCCGCCGATTTGTTTCGCGATCGCGTGTTGTTTACAAACTGCCGATGTCTTAGACTAAAATCGGCCAATACAATTTTTGTCCATGAAGAAACTCGGGATCGCAAGCGCACATCGATCTTTACGATCGCGCACACAGAAAATCGGAACTTTTCCGTGTATGCCATAGGGACCGAATTTTTGAGGACAAAACTCTTTTGGGGAGATGTCAGCGCCCGCGGCGACCACTCATAGGTACATTCCTATACTTCGTGTGTATAATGTAGGCAGTCATACACCTCATCTTTTTAAAACACCACTGCACAAAAGTCACCAATATTCACTCAAAATCGGCATTTAATTTTCAAAAACCGACCCAAAATATCCAAGAAATACAATAAATTCAACTCACCAATGTTGGAAAAGATATTTACAAAAATGAAATCCGCAATTTACTGTTGATTCTCGCGAAACGAGCTATCGGAGTCATTGTGTACATTTCCTGGTCGCCGCGGGCGCTGACATCTCCCCAAAAGAGTTTTGTCCTCAAAAATTCGGTCCCTATGGCGTACACGGAAAAGTTCCGATTTTCTGTGTGCGCGATCGTAAAGATCGATGTGCCCTTGCGATCCCGAGTTTCTTCGTGGACAAAAATTATATTGGCCGATTTTAGTCTAAGACATCGGCAGTTTGTAAACAACACGCGATCGCGAAACAAATCGGCGGGGATTTCTCCGGTTTTGGACAAGATTTTGACTTTGGATTTTGCTGTAAATATCAAAAGTTCTTCCTAACGGCCATTTGAGGTAGGAGTGAGATTTTTAAGGGCTGAATTTGAAAGCAAGTATTTAAAATATTTATCTTATTTTCCCCCCCATACCTTTAGTACATGCGACAGAAAATACCAACTATTTTACAGAAATGTACCCGGGAGTGGCGGCGACCAGGAAATGTACACAATGACTCCGATAGCTCGTTTCGCGAGAATCAACAGTAAATTACGGATTTGATTTTTGAAAATATCTTTTCCAACATTGGTGAGTTTAATTTATTGTATTTCTTGGATATTTTGGGGTCGGTTTTTGAAAATTAAATGCCGATTTTGAGTGAATATTGGTGACTTTTGTGCAGTGGTGTTTTAAAAAGATGAGGTGTATGACTGCCTACATTATACACACGAAGTATAGGAATGTAGCTATGAGTGGATATGATTCAACTGGTGCAACAGGTCCATTTCCGTATTCATAATCATACGTGTCCAGGCAGAACTGAGGCAGAAAGGGGTTTCTTGTATTTCATCCGCTTTACACCTTACACAATTTTCAATACATGGGACAACATATTATGTCCGGCCTTACATAAAATCGGCAACAGCACATTGAAAATACAGCAAATAATGAACATATATCTGTAATATTTTGCAGACTTTTATATCAATCCATAAACATTCATATTATTGTACTTACAGTCCAATTTTCTTGGTAGGCTAGCGTTGGTTACGATTTCCCGGGTCCTTCTGAGGACGCAGTACGAAACAAATGACATTTTCGCCGGGAGTTACGTCATGAGAAGGTCAACGAACTTCATGCAATGCGGCATGCACTGTTTGTTCGCTTGTGAATTTGTTCGTTGTTGCTGTATCTTTTTCATTTTCGAATACTTAGTAGTGAGAATTTGTATTCTCGAGCACTTCAAGATCCTAAACAGGATTGTATTGCCTTTACCCCATAATTTCAATACATATATTATAAACCAATTCAAGTCATCCCTAGAAAGATATTTGGAGAAACAATCCAATCAAGCTTGAACCCGTACCTGAGATGGGAATAGGATGGAGCAGTAAAGTCTAAAGAGGGACAAATAAGCTTAGCTTCCAGTCTCTACATCCAAGCACTGTATACCCAAGTATATTTTGCACTTTCTTCTAAATTTGCGTCGGCCGGAGGTGGTGGATTCCCCCTAATCGTATAATTTTGCAGGATCACGTCGCGTGCCCCACCCCCGGGGCCCGATTGCCGCCCCTGTGGCCTACTTTTAGTCATTTCATTTTTTCATTAATGATTATTGGATAGGCCCATCGAGAGGGACGGAGGGGAGGGGGGCGGGGTGATAATTGGCCTATATATATATATACATGTATATATATATATATATATATATATATATCTCCGCCTCTATGCCCCATATAGTAGCCTATCTGCATGATCAAGAATAGAGAAATCTCTTCATTGTTTTAAAATACTAGCACAAATTACCCGTGGCACCATGGGGGGGGGGGGGGGGGAGGGGGTGTTGGTCTTCTCCTTTGCCGACAGCCGAAGTACCCATTCACACTGAAAGTCAAGTAGTTTATTAGTGAAATATATTTGAACAGTTGATTCATAGCAGATTTCCCTTTAAATGTAGATAGGAGATTCAATTTAAATATAGCATCATGGGTTAAAGGAGAATTAACCTCAAACAATAAAGACGATAGTGTTCAAAGGTGTTATTTATTCCTACTTGTTAGACTATATGGCTTCGCGTCAAAATATACGAGATCGATACGAATCAAGATTTTCTGAGCAGAATTTATCATCTGCTAGCAATATGTATCGTCTGCTAGCAATACATGGGGGCTGCCATTTTTTTTATGTGTACAAGAAGATTTTCTTAATCCAAATGCCCAATTGCCTTTTTCAAAATTAAAAACCCATTTGAGATTTAAAATATAGAATAGATATGTCAATTTATTTTTAAACTGAAGATTTCCTTATATATTTCTGTTGAAAATCGATATTCGCTTAATATAAATCTATTTTCTAGATACTGTGACGCATGGACGGAGCAAATTAATTCAAATTTTATGGATGCTTCTTCCCTGAGCATCTATAGCGGCAAACTATGCATTCACCTGCTTTCGGATAATGGGACTTGAAAAGTCAGAATGCATGCTGCATATATTATGCTCTGCTCTGTTTGGCAAACCCAAGAAAATAGATTTTTGTTAAGCAAAACCAGACAATTTAAAAGTATCATTATAAAGATTTAATTTTTATAAATCATGTAAACACCCACTTTATATTTTTCGTCACATATGGGATTTTAGGTAATGAAGAAAATCAATTTAGGTCTTGGATTCAAAATATCTTCCTGACCGGAACATTTCTCGATGGTTCATGTACAAATCCAAATCAGCAAGAAAATGGCAGCCCCCATGTAAATGAGTAGTAGACGATACCGGGTGTTGGAATATCTTTATTATACCCTTTTCTGATATCTTATTGGAAAATGATTTAGGCCAATAAGTAGGAATATACTACACCTTTCAATATAAGTAAATTTGTACTCAGGGGTTAATTCTCCTTTAAACTGGGGGAAGAACTTGAATTATCATTGCGGAATGAAATCAAAATCTAACTATAGAATGGGGAAAATGTATTGCAACACGGTGTATTTAGTAAGCAGTCAATAGGCAATTATTGTAATATAGAAATGTTATCATTACATGTATTAAGTCAAAAATAAATGTGTAAGTACATGTACCCTACAATGTACAACAGATTGCATTTGTTTGTAATTCTTTAAGCGATAAAATAGGATTTGCGCATGAGCAGATAAAGGTCATTTCACATAAACTGGCATGTTCGTTTAAAATTCACTGAGATGTAATAATTATTGATATATTCATTTAATTATACTTTTCATTAAATCCACTGAAAAGCAACAAAGTGTTCATTGATGGTTGGTATTTGACAGTCTGCCAAATGATAGCCAACTTGCAAACAATGCGCTTTCCCAAGTGTTTATTGACGTACTATTCTAGTCACCTGGTCTATAACGATGTCTTTCTTTCATAGACTTTGTTGCTATGTCGGGCAAGCTTACGTATTATCTTTCTTTGAAAAGATGCCTATCCTAATGAATAAAGGAAGGTCATTTGCAAAAAGTTACTCATTGGCCAATTACGAAATCGCTTATTAAAGGTATAGTGGAATGTTGAAAGAAGCAAGAGAGAGAGAGAGAGAGAGATAAGGAAACAGTGGTGGGGAAAATGAGTGAGAGAGGGAGAGAAGCAGAGGGAAAATGAAAGAGAGAAAGAGAGAGAGAGAGAGAGAGAGAAACAGCCAGTGGGAAAATTAGAGAGACTCATAGACAGTGGGAAAATGATGGAGAGAGAGATACAGACAGTGGGGAAAATGAGAGCGAGAGACAAAAAAAAAATAAAAAATAGTAAAAATAGATACGCAGGGAGATATATAGAAATTATAAAGAATACAGGAGAGAGAGAGAGAGTCCAGTTCCCTCCATAATTCTCTGACAAGCAATTTTTTTTTTAAGGTCTTCATTCTTCCAAAGGGGGGGGGGGGAGGCACGGGCCGGAAGTCCCCCCCCCCCCCCCTGGATCCGCCAATGGTTTTAAATAATACGACCAAAATACCACAAATAACCCCCTCATGACAATCTGGGAACAATTTAACCATGTTATAAAAAAAACACAGCTCGATTGGGTGGAAAATCACGGAGAAAAGCGCTTTCAAACAAACGGAAGGACAGACACACATTAGCCAAATTGTAGTAAGGGTAATGAAAACACGCGCAAAAAAAGAATTGATTTAATTATCTCTTCCATAATAGGCGTAGGCCTAAACGAGGTATGGGTTTTAGCGGGGCTGCAGCCCCTCCCTCCCTCCCCACCCCCAAGAATTTTTAAATTACCACTATTCGGGCAAATGTTACCTCATAATTCGGGCAGCGGGGTGATCTATTTATCTTCCTTAACCCTTTCGAGACAACTGACCACATTTTGTGGTTTGGATCACGGTAACTTTTGATTCAGAGCTCTAAAAATTATACCAATTGCATGCCAGGAATTTTAAAAAGGAGAATAAGCTTTAAATCCTTAAATTGGCAACACATTGGGAGGTTCAAAATCATTGGGTTTTTTAATCAAAATTGACAATATTTTCAACTTTTCTGAAAGATGCTAACCATGTATATTGTTTTAAAGACATTACATCTCATTAGAAACATTTAGCACTATAAAAGAAAAATATCACTGTTGCCAATTTGAAGAACAAAATGTGATCACTTTAGCCCTTAAATAATTTCAGTCATGAAAGGGTTAATATACGTGTGACTACTAATTTACATTTTTTACTTTGTTCGAAAAGAAGAAAGAAAGAAAAGAAAAGAAAAAGGGAAATGGAAACTTTGTATACGGACAAGAGACGGCGAAACTATAGGCTACGATCTCATCTTTATTTCATACTTTTTCCTTTCTGTATAAATATGACAAATTACCATGTACTTTAGCAGGAAATATATCAATTAATTCAAATTCAAATAATCTCATATCATCATCCTTTAATTAATTACGCCGCAAACATGATCATATTCATAAAAGCTTTCTTAGCTCTCGGCAGAATCTAATGTTTATTTTATATCACGGCAGGTCAACAAAGTATTTAGAAGTGCACTTCGGAAAGAATGCTTATACACTATTCACAGGTTATCATAAAATGAAAACTACGACGTTGAAAATGAAGATCAATTCGATATTTTATGACAATCAAGAACTTTATCCTTTGCGAATTGTTCCAAGAACAATCACAAGACACATTAAATTTGGTTATGTATTTCTCGGTGCAGCTATATACATTAATGTACATTTCAGTAATAACTTGACTACTGTCATAAGGGGGGGGGGGACTTCATCTATGTTTCAGAGACGGAGGATTAGTTGGTAATTCACGGGGAAATTAATCTAAGATGGACTTCAAAAGGTCTTCTTTTCTTGATGAACACAGTTGAACAGCTTCTGTAAAAATCTTGTCAGCTTCACTGCACATTAAAAGAAAGATCAGAAATATCATTCATAATAAAAGCAGCTCGCATGCACTAGACTCGAGTTATGTCAACATCATGATGAAACTGTAATGATTTTAAAGCTTATCGTTTAAACATAATTTATTTATTCTTTTTCCGTTTCACATAAACAAAATATAAAGAAACATGACATGATAAATATAATACAGCAAAGTTATTAGAACATGTCATATAGAATACATGAAAATATCATAATTCTTGAAAAGGATAAGCAACATAACAATACAAAAGTAAAAACACTTTAGCTTATAATAAGTGTAAAACGGAGGGACTTGCCAGAAAGAAGCAAAGCTTGTATTATAATCACAGAATATTCGCAATTTCTAATTGCCGTCGATTTCACGATCATCTCAACTATTTTTTAAAGACATTTTCAAAATAATAACAATCAATGAACACTTAATTCTAATTTTAATAAACAATCGCTTATATAATGCAGCCAGAGCTTGTCTATTGACAGATTGAATTTTTACATTTTTTTTTTAAACAAACTTTAATAATGAATTATATAGGCTTCCATAACCTGAAAAATTAAAAATTATTTTTTTTTAAATAGATATGAATAATGGGAAGGGTATGTGAAACCAGGGGCATCGTTTCGGGGAGGGACGGGATTACGAATAATGACAAATAAATGCGTCCCCATATCGGATCCTGAAGATTGATCTTGCGAAATCCTATTACTGCCCCGACCACCCCCCCCCCCCACCCCCTTCTTCCTGGCATCATGATACGGGTCTTTACCATAAACATATTATATCCTGTATATCACCAAATTGAGAAAGACCCTCTAAAAATATAATAAAATGATACTGACCTGAAGCAGATTTAACACACTTTTGCTTGAGTTTATACTTCGGGTGATAAAAGGCGAAGTAAAACGGAAGACCAGTTAGGACGACAACAATGCCCATCGCTTTCTTCACGGGGTCCAGGTAGAAAGAAAGAACAGCGACGAAGATTTGGCAGAACATGTAGAGAAGCACCAATACGAGCGGCACCTGTCAAGGGGCAGGAATGGAGGAAATTGAAACCTTTCAAGACTGTTTCCAACAAAATATTTGTTCTTACAGCGGTCTTCGCTGACGAGTTTAGCACTTTCCGCAGCCGATGGTTGATTCATCACAGTTTGAAATGGAGGGAGAGGAGAGGGGTTACCATGGTTACAGATAGAGTATTGGAGGGGAAGGACATCTGCTGAGCAATGCATTATGCCTTAAGAGTTGGCCAGAAAAAAAACAAGCAAAAGATACGACTGCGTCTTCAATATGCCTCCGCTTGTATTCAGATAATTCCTGATCACCTACAAGTATAACATAGTTGATGCGCATTCATCAAATGGTTATTGCGAAATTGTGATTTAAAACACTAAAATCCTATATTACTAATTTACCTCTGACTATAAAGCAATATAATCAGTTGTTCTTGAGATATCGTGGAAATGTAGCCAAAAACTGTATTAATATCATGTAAATTGGCCGCTGAGACCTGCAACCTGTGACCTTTGACCTACCTACCCCAAAATCTAATCAGTTCCTCTTTCTATGGGGATACATACTGGTACCAAGTTTGAAGTTCTTACCTCAAACAGTTCTTCAGAAATCGCGGTAACGGTGCTAAAAACCAAGAATTTCATGTAATTTCATGTAAATTGACCTCTGTGACCTCTGACCTTTGACCTCCTTACCCCAAAATCGAATCATTTTATCTTCGTATAGGGATACATACTAGTACCAAGTTTGAAGTTCTTACCTCAAACAGTTCTTGAGATATCAAGGTAACGGTGCTAAAAACCAGTAATTTCATATAATTTCATGCAAATTGACCTCTGTGACCTCTGAACTTTGACCTACTTAACGTAAAATCTAATCAGTTCATCTTCGTATGGGGATACATACTAGTACCAAGTTTGATGATCCTACCTCAAATGATTCTTCAGATATCGCGGTAACGAGAAGTGGGACGGACGCACGGACGGACAACCCGAAAACATAATGCCTCCGGCACCCACCTTCGGTGGGCGGAGGCATAACAAAACTTTACGCATGCATACCGGTACGATGGAGGCGAGGAGGAAAAAAGAGGCGGTGTGCACCTCCTTCGTGTTTTCTGCATTTGGGTAACACAATATTGCGCAATAATTTGCTCTGTTTGCGGGTCAAGATTGTGCCGATTTTCCTTGCTCACCTTGACCGTTCGCTCCCGATCAGGATACTTCCATCGGTAATACGGTACGATGGCCACCGTCATCATGTCGAAAATGTTCTCGACGAAGCCGATGTAGGTGATGATGGTGAAGATGTCGTCTTCGACCAGGTAGATGAGCCCGATGAGGGTGACGAAAGTGGCAGGTATCGGGGTGAAGTAGTTGACATTGAGCATGGCAGCGATCTCCGGTAGCACGCCCTCTCGAGCTAAGGCAAATAACTGCCTGATTATTTTGGAAAGCATGAGTTTTGATAAGTAATATTCCACCCATGGATGGGCTATGACAATCACTATAGCAGCATGACATACAAAAATATATCTTCTTTTTCTTTTTTTTTTTTCTTTTTTTTTCTTTTTTGTAGTATGATGTGAAAAGTTAGGTATACCGACACCTTTTGATGCAATAAGTGTGTCCATGGAGCAGGATAAAAGTGTATGACAAAGGCCGGGCTGTGTCGTAAATGTGATGACGAAAGAAGAGACAAATTACCTTCCACGTTTGTAGATAGTAGAGTTGAGAGCGCCCATAGCCGACATAGCAACGAAGAACCACACAAGCCATGACCACCTGCCCAACGCCTTTACGCTGTAATCCTGTCAAACAATGTCCAAGGCAAACTTAAAAATTCAATATAATATCATTGAAGTTGAAATTACGAACGTTGCCAGATGAACATATCTGCGGTAAAAGTGTCAGAGGAGAAAATTTCGGAGGTGAAAATGTCAGAGGTAAAAATGTCAGAGGTTTAAAAAAAAGCCCACAGACAAATATAACTAAAGGAAGAAGACCATATTTTCTCCTAGTGGCAATTAGGCCTAAACATGTCAGTGTGCGACTTTTAAGCGGCCAGGTGGACATTTGAAACTTGATTTTTACATAGACAACACAAATATTGAGCTGTTGTTTGAGATAAGATCATGAAAACCTCAATAATCAAAGCAAATCTCAGTATCAGCCACAAAAAATGCATTTCCCAAAGAAATTAGAAGTAGGCCTATGTTAGATCTCATAATATCATTTAAACCCTGGTAAGTAATGATAACATTATAATTTTAACGTGTCTCATAAATCTCAAAACCGTGAATATGTGTTTAGAAAAGAATTCATTCATAAAGGTGGTTGGTTTAAAGCTTTGATAAATTTGGAGTCGCTCTGGTATTTTCATTTTGCAGTATTAAAAAGTCATTTTATTTGATTTTTCATTTATCATTATCATGTTCGGCCTCGACCGTAGTCAAAAACAGGGATGACCAGCTAGCTACTCACTGCAGCAATGGCTGATGAAGTCAGAACTTGTTCTGGAGAGAGGAGGGTGAAGTAAGCGATGTTGGTAAGCACGTAGATGATGATGATGGTTGCCATAGAGATGATTAAACTTAGAGGGATATTTCTGTATAAGAAGATAAGGAAAACACAATGGTGGTGATTAATACATATTTTGAATGAGTAGTGTAATAAGAAATGTTCAATACATGCATGACATGTATATTATGTCGAACAAAACTTTCACTATTGTTATCTGATCTCACCTTTTAGGTTGCTTTATTTCTTGTCAAAGCGGCTACGGTATCCCTGAAAATAATATATCAAAAAGTAAAGTTGAAAGATATAGACTTGAAATTACATAACAAATATATAGGCCCTACAGTGTGAGTCACAGATTAAGGAAACCCAAATTCAACCATGAAATTCGTTGCAATCAATACATACCGGTGTGTATTTTGATTTGACACCTTAATTTTAATTTTGATTTGACACCTTTGACACTTTCATCATCATCATCACCGTTATCATCATCATCATCATCATCTTCATCATTTCATCATCATTTCATCATCAACATCATCATCAATATGCTTTTCACTTAGGATTTCAATTATTTATCCATTCTGTTTATTTAAACATGTTTTAGCTATTTCCATATATTTGTCTGGGGCTGCCATATTCTCAAGCAAATTGCTTATAATGACAGTCCTTCTTCCGTTAATGATTTTATAGTTGATGAATTACAATAATTTGACAATTTATCATTTCGTGTTTGTTTTTGAAAAATGATTGTTACATATACTTGTTTATTTATGATTCATTGTCAAAAAGTACTTTTGTATTTTATTTTATCTATGTTACCGAAAAATGTACTTAATATGCAGAAGAAAAAATAAATCAAATAAAATCTTGCCATAGACAGCTAAACATGGCATTTCTCCCGATCCATATCAAATCTGCTTCTGCACTTCATTAACCATCTATTATTTCACAAAATATTGTGCACAAAACTTGTAGGAAATTTATTACCAATTATTATGATACCAAACACATTTTTACTTATACCCAACTTCATGCATAAGAATTATTGAAAATTACATTTGGGTTTCTGTTTTGTCCACTATTTTTTGGTTTTCTGAAATAAGGTATATCTTTTTTTAAATCTGCAATTTTCTCTGAAAATTTCTATGGTAGTATATAATCATAATCATAATATATTAGAATGCTTGATTTATGCTCAAAATTTTGATATACATTGACCACCATATAATTTTCCTATGGTCGAGCAATTAGTGAATGAAAATGACAAGTCTATGTGTCACATATGTGACATCGGCACTGAAAGACTTAAAGCACCGCTATCATATTAAAGCATATTTCACTTGTCTTGCGTGATATTTAGAATGTTGGGGCTTGAGCATGGGTTTCCTTTGGAAAGTGATTTTTTTCAGCATTAGTAAATTGATCTTCATTATAAATAGTCTTCTTTATAATTTACAGCAAAATTTGAGGAAAAAAAAGGATCATTTTTTGGGGTAGAATCATCGTCATCACTATCAAAATTTTTCTTACCAACCACCGTAAGCAAACGTCCCTGCGTAGAAGGCAATAGGTACTACCTTTATACTTGGGGTACCTGTAGTAAACGCATTCTCCAAGTAAGTCGTGTGGCCTGTAAATGAAAAAATATCAAGACAAATGATAGCACTCGGAAAAACACAAATAATAATCGTCATTTCAATTTCTTTGTTTAATACCCTAAGATATATAAAGTGTTTATCCCCTAAACGGTCTTCTTGATGTGTAAGGATTGGGGTTTTTACAGGCATATATATATATATATATATATTATGGCGAATAGGTGGAAAGGGGGGTGGGCGCAATTGTCGTCGTCGATGTTTTTGTTGTTGGCAGGGGCGGATCCAGGATTTAGGGGGGGGGCACACAAATGCAGGTTGTCAACTTTTGGAAAAGGTAGACCAGTATTTTTTGGGTCTTGCCAGCTTCTCGAAAAGTCGCTCAGTGGGGGGTGGGGGGTTATGGGGGTCCAGTTTCCCTCCATAATTCTCTGACAAAAAAAAAAGGGGGGGCACAATCGACAAAAGGGCGGATCCTTTATGGTCAAAATGCACACTTTTCTTCCAAAGGGGGGGGGGGGGGCACGGGCCGGAAGTGCCCCCCGGATCCGCCACTGGTTGTTGTTGTTTACCAGAGA
Source organism: Heliocidaris erythrogramma (assembly GCA_025617745.1). Taxonomy (NCBI): domain Eukaryota; kingdom Metazoa; phylum Echinodermata; class Echinoidea; order Camarodonta; family Echinometridae; genus Heliocidaris; species Heliocidaris erythrogramma. The sequence continues at coordinate 25,892,135 of CM046858.1, forward strand.
TTTTTGAAACGCAATGTAGCTGAGAGTCCCAACTCGCAGAAATAGATGACTTAAAAATAATTATTGTGCCCATACCGGCGTAGGGTCTACACGTAGTACACATTCAAATAAGAGATTCATATCCTACCTTTAGCGATATTATAGATGCCGCTGACAATGATGATGGCGAGCCCAATCGTCTTGGTGATCGTAAAGAACCCAGCAAAGCGAGTAGGACTCTTGACGCTCATGCAGTTTATACCAACTAAAAACACTTTCACCATAACAGAGGAAGATAACGGAAAAATGTATGAGTTCAACGTAAATTGCTCTTTCCGATTTCGATATTCTGTTTCATGAATGCATTTTTGTTTTAGATCTTCTTTTTCTTCTTCGTGTTCTTCTTCTTCTTCTTCTTCTTCTTCCTTTTTCGTCTAAATCGTCTTATTCTCATCCTCCTCCTCTTGTCTTATTTCCTTTTCTACTTCTTCTTCTGCTTCTTCCCTTCTTCTTCTACTTCTTCTTCTTCTACTTCTTCTTCCTCTTATTCCTCTTCTGCTGCCTCTTCTCCTTTCCCTTTCTGTTCTTCCCCAGTTGTTACTCATAACTCAGATGCCCATTAAGCGTACATCGAGTATCCGAGGTCCAGTGCAAGGGAAGAATAGGGGGGGGGGGGACTCGGGGATGATGAGATTTTTTTTTTTAAAGTTCAGCTCATATGTTGCCAAATATATTGGTCTGACACCCCTTCCCCCTCCCTTAAAGATATCGTAACGACGCCCCTACTCACATACAACACAGATGCCCATGAAGCGCACAGCGAGGATCGGAGGTCCAGTGCAAGGAAAGAACGGGGTGAGGAGGTACTCGGGAATGATGATGGCCACGATGGCCGAACCAGCCGTGAGGAAGAAAACGATAATCCACAGCTTGAGGAAGGCGACTGCAGGACCGTAGGCATCGTGAAGGAAAGTCAATTCACCTAAAAAGTTGAAGGAAAAAGTAATGTATAAGCAAGTGGCCGATGATGGAGGGGCACCCCCCCCCCCCCCCTTATCGGCAAGATGTTCCTGAAATATCTTAAATACAAAGATAACACAGAAGATTGTACAGTGTGCCCCCGCCCCTCCCGCAGCAATTTTACACTGCAAAAATCACGGTGTCAATTCAATACCATCTCGGTATCAATATTGGGCTACACCAGATAACTGTTAAAACAACTCGAGTATGATTGGTAACTGGTGTTGTTTTAACACTTATCTGGTGTAGCCCAATATAGATACCGAGATGGTGTTGAGTTAACACCCTGGATTTTGCAGTGTATAAACCCAAATTAAAATGACAATAAAAACCAAAAAAAATCCTTGTCCGAGATTTTCTATTTTTATTCATGAATGGCCTTCATAAGTTTTATTTTATCCATCGAGTAAGGCTTGTGGCACCTATATATGTCTGTACCCATGGCTCGCCACTTTATCCATATGAAAATCCTCCCCTCATGTTCATGTAAAATATTTCCCTATACTTATACCTCCGGATTTCTTGAACATAAGGGCAAGTTCGGCGTAGACGAGTCCTCCGCAAGTCTGGATGATACCACAAGCTGCCCAGAAGATGAGTGCTAGCCCCACCGACCCACCAGAACCCCCTGAGTATCCCCGTGGGTGAGATGAAGATACCTGTTCCGATGATAGTCCCAATCTATAGTGACATGGGTCAAGTCGATGTCAAAGTTTAGACGAGTAAAGCGTATACGATATGATGTACTTATAATGGAGCCCTGAGCATTAAAGGAGATTCTTCCTAGAGGTATCCATTGACCTAACCTGGGTTGAGAGTGGCAATGATGTTCTTAAATTACATACTTCTTGTGAGGTTACTTTAACGAGATATTTCTAAAAAATATATATCTGAAAAATCGCTTAATTTGATTGAAATCAATATGTAAAGGTGGGTATTCACGGGGCACGCGAACAATTCGCGAAGGATACGAATGTCGAAAAATGGCAAACTCCAACATTCGGAAAGTTTTTCTCCGAAAGTGTCGCGAAAATGGAGCCGTAAACCATTCTTACGCAGTTTGTGCGTAGTACTTACAGCGTATGTCCGAATGTTTTGTGTAGCGTTGCAGGACTATGGCCAGTCCACATACACGAAGAACACGAGACTAAAATGCTCACAGCTGTCTTGAGTTGATCGGTCTCTTCGTGAATAGTTGTCTAGTGGCAAAATGAAGTCAGACACCTCGGTCATGCGCTTTATGTAGGCCAGAAGTCACGTGATGCGGATTTGCCGCCAAACATGCGGCAATCTGCGGCAAACGTGCGTGAGAACTACTCACGAACTCCGTGAGAATGTCGTGTGAGCAAAACCTTCGCAAAGCGTTCGTGAAAGCGTCGGTTTGGACTCGTGTGTAGCTCGCGAATAGTTCGGGAATACTTCGTGACATTCACCAATTACTCGTAGCGAACGGTAGGCGAATTAACAGAGGGCCTCGACGTGCAAGGCTCGAGTTTGCTTCTTTGGCGAAGTTACCTGTTCTCAAGAAGTACGCGAACAGTCTAGTTCGAGAAATGATCAGACGAACATCGCAGCCGCTGCTGTCGTGAGACATGCGCGAGATATACACGAGATATTCTCCAAACTGTCGGAATCTGTTTGGGGTTTCACGAAGATTTTGCGAACATCACGCGCGTCGTGAGGGTCGTGCGCATATGACGAAGCTTTTGAGACATTTTCGAGAGCAAATCACGAACAAATCACGACCCAGGATGCTGGAAACGTTCGCAAGAAATTTCAAACTTTTTTGAAATTCCATTCGAACTAAAAACGACTCCGGCGAACAATTGACGATGCTTCCGAACTCCCGCGCATGTTTGGCGAACATTTGGAGTCTAAAATACGAATGTCGGACTTTTCCTCTTTTTTCGACATTCGCATCCTTCGCGAATAGTTCGCGTGCCCCGTGAAAACCCACCTTTAGGAAACTCGTGAAATAAACCCACTCGTCATGTAATATCAATAGCTACGTTCATACGGGACTTGTAGTTTCAAAACTTAAGTTAGCGAAAATTTAAATTAACGAAACTACAACGCACTAATAACGACGAGGGTTCACACAAGCCCGAAACAACGATGCTCGTTGTTCTGAGACTATATAAGTCAAGCGTTAGTCATTTAACATGTGCAGAGAGGTCATCGTCAACAACGAGACTGCTAACTTAAAGTTTATTCTGTCCACGCGGTCCGTAACTACGAGGAGGACAACCCGCTGCTCGTGGTTTCGGCGTTAACCAGGTTCTGGAACTACAAGTAAACCTAAACTACAAGTAAGACCTAAAGTCCGTTCATACGGACTGAAACTACAAGATAACTACAAGATAATTGAAAGTTTTGAAACTACAAGCGAAACTCATAATTTAGCTCCCTTCGTGTTCTTGTGAACCTGACTACTATTTTGCTGTGGGGATACTTGTCCTGGAAGTAGTTTTCTTGAGAGCAAGAGGGTAGATATTATTGAACAAGTTCATGAGGGCCCCGTTTAATAAAACAATCAAGTTTAAGGATTTCCATTAGCTTTTAACAATTATTGTGATTTGTTATTGATAACAGGTTTTATGGAAAGGGGCCCTGGATGGTTTAAATCTTAGACATTAGTTCTCGGACACATCCAAAAGGTATTTTACCTTTGGCATTTTCGATGTCTATGGTTTCAGACACCATGTGACATCGAAACTGTCACAGAATGATAATGTGCCATAAAACTATAGTTCCTGAGTTGGATATTCGTATGCTAACAGATCAGCATAGGATTAGGATTATTCACTCTATATTTACTAAAAGAAAGAAAAGTAGGTATAAAGTGTGTTTGTAAAATCGAGCAATCAATTCTTACCGTATGCCACACACATTCCCATAGACCAAGATGTCTTGGAATGGCGACTTTAGAATCAGTTGAACCACTGTCCGTTGACTCGCCATCTTCTGCTTGTTGTGGCGGGTTAATGGAGCTGAAACAGTAACAAAAATAATGTAATGATTTCAATTGCCATTGATCATATACATGGTGAAGTATAAACCTAAATATTTAATGTACACAAAATCAGGTACTCGTTGGTGTTGCGTGGCTCCAGCCGTTAAAGAAAAACTGGTGCCATTGGGAGGGGGGGGGGGGGGGGCACCGTTCATAGAAAGACCGTACACTATACGACCGACTGTGATCCGACTTTGGAATTAAATCGCAATAGCATTCAGTATGGACACTTAACCTAATAACATCTCCTTGATTCAGGTTCTCGCGACAGCAATATGAATATTAAATCGCCATTCCGCTATCACGATTCGGATCCCGATCCATCAGATCGGTGGAGAGCGGCAAAAGCGTACAGGGATCGTTTGAAATCGGAAGCATCATTACATCAGCGTTGTGAGGACGAGGAAGAAGCGGGCATTTTGTCACATCGGCAAAATTTTCCCACTCACCGATCGTTCCAATCTGTATTTTCCCACTTTGAGTCGTAAGTCAAGCGGGAAGAACGTAATGACAGCGTAAACACAGCGGAACGAGAGTAGTAAGGACTTTCTATGTGTAGTAACAGTGGCACCAGAACGGGGCGTAAGCTAGACACCGATGTGTTCCAGCTGCTGCGCCGCTCTACCCTGATCAAAGGACGACTTTCCAGGCAATCAAATCGGGGTGTTTATAGGCACATCGAGCACGTTTCAGCTCTCAGGGCGGGGGAACAGCATGATTATATCGTATAGTTCGTTTAGAGCGCAAATACAGCGTGCATAGATCGGATAACATCGGCAACATCGCAGTTACAGCGTAGTTCAGCGTCCGACATCGTTATCCCTGACACAATAAAATACTCTGCATCTCTTGCCAGCTTCTCAAGAAGGATAAAAAACATCTCACTTCATCCTACAAACAATATGGTTTAAGACACTTCCCCACCCTCCATTGGGTCTATTCTCTCCTTTACTTCTCTCTGCTTCTTCGTGAATACTTCTCCATACTCCTTTTATGTTGCACCTCCATTCTTACATTTGTTTTCCCCCTTCTCCTTCTCCTTCTTTTTTCTTCTCTCTTTTTCCCTTTTTTCTGTTCTTCCTCCAATGAAGCTCAACGGTCTAGGAATATTACCTTTTTTATGTAGTTATTTTCTATTTATATATTTATTATGTAATATGTATTTGTTACGAAGGGCACCCTCGCCACAAGCGTTTGCTTTCAGAGGTGTGTCCTCCAACTTATATGTACCACGTGAATGTATATTATGTCATATTTCTGTTTAAAATACATGTACATTATTTTTGCAAATTTATTTTTTTGTATACTTATATTGAAAAATTGGAAATAAATGTCTTGAATTGAATTGATTGATAATGTCCCATTCCCGATAACCGTAGTAGGAGCGTATCAAGCACGTGTTTAACATCGTATTGGGTCCAGAACGGTTCATGTTTTACCCGATCCTGACCGATCTGAAAAAAAATCCCAAATCGTCGCGAGAGCGGCATAGTGGAACAGCTAAACATAGGACGTTCGAGCCAGAATAAAAGCGAAATCAGTATAAAATCGTAGACAATCGTAGGACTGCTCCGACATTACTACGATTCTTAGCCGATTTGGCCTTTCCTCCGACTAGAAAGTTCGCAATAGGCCGTATATTCGATTTTATTGTCTATATGACTATGAAGGCACTCAATCAAAAATATTTTACGTGTTTAAATGTTTATACATTTGTCATTTTCTTCCAAATTCGGATCGCAGACCGATCGTATAGTGTGCGGTGGGATTAAGGATGGAAAACTGTAAGAGAACGAGGCCATCGAGTGTGGAGGGTGGAGGGTGTAGGAGGAGTCCGATAGTCGTATCATTTACTTTTCACGTTGCATCCCCTCTTTCTTTCGGGGGTCTCGTTTTTCCCAAGGTTATTCCTAAACAAAAATTTCCCATTTATGATAGCTGGGGGTTCAACAGGGTTCCTACTTCCGAACATATTTTGATGCATTACTCCGAAGGTTCTTAATTCCGAAAATGAAATAGGATTCGTAATTCCGAAAATGCAATAGAGCCCTACATAACTTTGTGGAATTACGAACCTTCCAAAATATGAACCCATTTTCATTTTCGGAATTCATTTTTCGGAATTACGAACCGTCGGAGTAACGAACCGTCGGAAATACGACGTGTAACCTCTCTTTCTTTCGCTTAGTCATTTCTCTGTTTTTGCCATTCGTTCGGGGCGAAAGTCTTGTGCCCCATTCCCCCGTATAGCTACGCCACTGCTATCGTAAGAAGTAAACAACAAAATCATATCAAATAAAGTACAATTAGAAGATCGGGAATATTTGAAGTACATGTACACTTACTAATAATTATAATGAATATCAGTAAGAATAAAAGTAATCCTTAGCTTATTGTGTAGCATGATATCTAGTCAGTTTGATATTATTTAGGAATTTATATATAAGAATTTAGCAGATGTAAATTGAAAACAGATAATTCCAATGTAACAAAATTTCATTGGTGACATTTTCTGGAGTGTATGGATATTATTGATACTAATCGAATTAAACCCAGCATCATAAATGATCATAATAAATAACATAATAATTTGGCTACTTACGTTCTAGAAGAAACAGACATTGATAGTCGCAAGCCTTCTGTTAACACCAAACAAAATGCAACTTGAAGAAGTGTTCTTTATTCAAATAACTCGCTGCTGTTTGTAATACACATTAACGGTGTTTTTGATGACCATGATGATCGAATGGAATTTTAGTTGTAAAGGATACAATAGTTTCGTTCAGGTTTGTTGCTTTGACACTTTTAAACGGATGTGATAACGGAAAGAATCTGTGAAGTTCAGTAAAGTGTCGAAAATAACAATGACACGACTAAACTGGGTACCCGGGGGGGGGGGGGGGGGGGGTTTACATTGAAAAGTATTGGTTCATAAAAATGTGGATCAAGCAGAGAAGAAATTAAAAACAGTTGTGAGATGTAGATACAAAGTGGGTTTTTTAATAAACAATAGATTGTTGCTATAGTGTCTGTTTGTTTTTGTTTTGTTTTTTTGTTCGCTTGTTGTTTTTTTTTGGGTTTTTATTGTGTTTTTTTTACATTTTTAGATAGAGAAAACTTTGCACATTGTCGAGCACTTCAGAGCATAGCCAGGATACCCATTAATTGCTATACATATTTTGCACGTTTTCTATATTTGCGGGGGTGGAGGACGATTCGCACCTGAAAGTTTTCCGGGATGAGGTGCTCCCCCCCCCCCCCCCTCCCAGGGATTACGATCAACGCCTCTGTGGCCGATTATTTCACTTTTGAATTATTGATTGTTGGATACTCTCTCCCTCTCTCTCTCCCTTTCTCGTTTTTTCTCCGTATATCTGTATCTCTCAATCTGACTGCCTCCCTCTCCCTTTCTTTCTTTCTCCCTCTCTCTCTCTCTTTCACTCTCTCTGCACCTCTCTACCAATCTGTCTGCCATTGGTGAATAATAGGAATCTCTTTATTGTTCAAAATCTAATAAAAAAGGAGGATGAAATTATTCATTTATTTCTTTATCTCATCCATATTATAGGCGTATACGGATTACATGGGCTGGCGGGGGCTGCAGCCCCCCCCCCCCCCCCCCCCATGTTGAAAATACCTAAACTCATATTCGGGTTGCGAGGTGGTCTGATCGTATTTACAATTGTAATTTATCTTATCTAATTGATTGTAATTACAAACTTACACATTCACTTAGTATAGAAATGCCAAACCTTTTGCTCCCGAGCTCGTAAACAAAAAAGTAAATGGAAAGTTATTAAATACGCCTCAAAAATGGTGACCATGATCATGAACGATGCCTCACTCTTAGCTCTCATCAGCATCTAAATTTTTCTTTCGTATCACGACAGTCCAACATTAAGTATTCAGAAGCGTAATTTGGAAAGAATGCTCATACACACATTTATAGGTTATCATCAAATGAAAACTACGACGCTTAAAGAAAAGTTCAAATTGTTATTAATATTCATGACAATCAGAAACTTGATTTCATAAGTATGGTCTCGGCATTTTTGTCAATGTACATTTCATTTTTGTATTTATTTGATCATGAGAAGGAAATAAATGTGTTGTGAATCTCAATCTCAATCTCAACAATAAAAACATGATTTTGTCACCTTTGTCAGTGCAGCTTTAAAAGGATTAACTACAATTATACTGAAGAAAAACGTATTTACTTTTATAAATGTAAAAACAGAACTCTGCTATGTCTATATTTCAGAGACGGAGGATTAGTTGGTTCAACTGGGGTAACCTCGCTAGTCATAAGGACCCCGCTATTCATAAGGACCGCTATCCATAACGCGTGACTAAATGAATAGCGGTTTTGTATGAATAGCGGTCCTTCTAAATAGCGAGCAAAACCATAGACCATAACCATAAGGACCTCTATTTATAAGGACCACTATTCATAACTATTCATAAGGACCGCTATTCATAACGCGTGTTAAATGAATAGCGGTTTTCTATGAATCGGTCCAGATAGTGAGCGGACCCCGTTCAACTTCGATGGACTTCAAAATGTCTTTTTTTCTTGATGAACGCAGTTGAACAGCTTCTGTAGAAATCTTGTCAGCTTCACTGCACATACAAAGAAAGATGAGAAATATTATTTATCAAATATAATTATGCAATAAATGAAATCAGCGCGCATGCACTCGAGTATATTAAAAACATGAGACTCTTAAGAATATGAGGCAACATTTAAGTAATTATCGTTTGAAGATAATCACGGTGTATTTGTAATTTCTAACAGCTGTCGATTCTGTTTTGGTTTTTGAAATTTATTTCAGGCAAATGGTATCATTTTTTTGGACCAAATTTAATAACGGAAAGCTAATAAATCACATAAGATGGGGAGAGGTGTTGAGCTTAGGCTTGAATTTCTGGGAGGGGCGGGGGATGTTCCAGTGGACTTTAAAATTTTGGGTTCATATCTTTGGAAATGAATTTAAGGAAAAACGATCGACAGATCTGGATTCACAATAAAAAAAATCTATCGATGACAAAATTATTTGCTTTTCCACGAAGACAATATCAATCGGTGAATGAGTCGTGATCAAAGCATAAGTCATAGTCATTTTTATTTTAAGAACAATTTTGACCTTTCTTCTTTAAAAAAAAGAAGCTTAATTTCACTATCATCTTAACTATGAATTTAGAGGATAATGGCAACATTAAAACAAACGCAAGGACATTTAATTTGAATTTACTGAATAATAGAATATCCAGTGCTACCAGAACTTGTTCATTGACAAGTTGAAGTTTTTATTTTTTCCAACAAGAATAGCTATCCAGCTATATCGGCTGCCAATACCTAATTTAAAAAAAGAGAAAGACATTGACATCCATAAATGGTAATTTTATATAAAACCAGGGGGTCATTCCAGGGGGCAGGGTGCAGCAGCCCCACTAATTTCTGAATTAACTGTGTATCTTATGATCTTATGGGACGTCTAATTATGAATAATGCACCCCACCCCCTCCTGAAGATGGATCGATGCTTTTCTGTGAAATCCTAGTACCGCCTACCCGCCTACCCCCCCCCCCCCTCCTTAATTCCGGCTGCCATGATACGGCCATCTATCAGAAATTGTCCAGACATTTATTCATTTATTCATTGAAATCCAAACCATTGTACTCCTAGCGGTATATCCCCATTTTGAGGAAGCAGCCTCTCTCCTGCCGCCCCTATAAAAAGATAATGATACTGACCTGAAGCAGACTTGATGCACTCTTGCTTGAGTTTATACTTCGGATGATAGAAGGCGAAGTAAAACGGAAGACCAGTTAGGACGACAACGATGCCTATCGCTTTCTTCACGGGGTCCAAATAGAAGGAAAGGACAGCGACGAAGATTTGGCATAACATGTAGAAAAGCACCAGTACGAGCGGCACCTGCAAAAGAGACAAAAATGCAGGGGAAATTAAGATTGGCCATGATCGTGCCTATTAAAGTTCCTGTAACGTAGACGTATAGAATGAGTGGCCTCACTTTAAAGCATAGGCGGATCAGAGGATGACCCGTCTCTCCTTGTTAAGAAAAAAGAGTTACGGGACTAAACGTTTCATACTCCTTACACATCCTGCAACCCCCCCACCCCCCCCCCCCCCACCCGATCCCTTGAAAGGGACGGTTTGATTCCTAAGATATTCCCTGGAAAAAAATCATGAATTTTTCATATACAGGAATTTGAAACAGAGAGGGAGTGGTTGGCATCTACCGAGCCCAATATTTACGTGCGTGCTTAAGGAAATTGACCTTTAAATCAATGAAAGATGTGCGCTACAAGGTGGAGCTGATATTTAAAAACAAACAAACAGACGGGGTAATATGTGCTCAGGAGCTTTCCTAGAGAGGGATGTTGGATGTGATACCCCTGTTGCGCTTCTTGTGCCCCTCTCGATCTGCCACTGGTATAACACAAGCTTGCACGTAAAGTTATCTTACCTTCATGTTTTTTAAAGCTAGGGTCATACTTATTTTTCTTGCTCACCTTGATGGTTCGCTCCCGATCGGGATACTTCCATCGGTAATACGGCACGATCGCTACCGTCATCGTATCAAATATGTTCTCGACGAAGCCGACGTAGGCGATGATGGTGAAGATGTCGTCTTCGACCAGGTAGATGAGCCCAATGAGGGTGACGAAAGTCGCCGGTATTGGGGTATAGTAGTTGACGTTGAGCATGGCAGCGATCTCCGGTAGCACGCCCTCTCGAGCTAAGGCGAATAGTTGCCTGATTTCATGATTTAGGAAGGTATAGAGAGTTTTGATGAGAAATGTCCGACCCTTTCTTGAGTTATGAACATCGCCAGGGACGGATCCAGGAGTTCGTTAAAAAAGGGGGTGTGGTCCAATACCCCAAATAAAAAGGTTAACATAAAAATGGTTATCGAGCATGAAAAGTGGGTCCAATTCCCCCAAACCTCTGACTAGCAAAACGAGGGGGTCCGGACCATGTGACCCCCCCCTCCCCCAACTTCCCTCTGGATCCGCCTCTGGTCACCTAGTCCTTTAATCACGACGGCTTTGATGCTCTGTTAATCCCAAGGTCGATCATCGAAACGCGTGGAATAGTCCTCCGATTGCGGGAAGTCGACACACAGGGATCGAATGAGCAGCAAAGCCGGCATGATGGAAGGCTACTGATCACCAAGCAAAGAATCCCCAAGTTTAGATTTATTATCATGAACTTTGCCATCTTTAGATGCCAATTTTCGTGAGATATCGTGTTTAATTGTGAAGAAGTAAAGCGTATGAAATGGGCGGGGAGGGAGTTGCTTCGTAAAGTGGGGGTAGTTATTATTATTTTTCAATTAAAAAAAAAAAATTTTAAAGAAAATTTACCTTCCACGCTTGTAGATCACAGAGTTCAGAGCACCCATAGCCGACATAGCAACGAAGAGCCAAACTAACCAAGACCAACTGCCCAACGCCTTTACGCTGTAATCCTGTACATAGCAAATTCGAAAGTAACTTAAGCAATCTAATTGAAATAGAAAGTACGAACACTAATAAATATCTGAATAATTGAAGGAAATTTTCAGTGTCAGCTGCACAACATGCATTTTAGAAGGGGAACAGAAACATCAAATACATGAGTATTTGATGTTTCTGTTCCCCTTCTAAAATGCATGATAACCTCACTCAAACCAAGCAATGATAACATGATATGTTTTACGGTCCCATCTCAAACCGTTATGTTCGGAGAAAAACATGTATTCATACATCATGACGGTTGGTTTATTTTTGTAGTGAATTCAGGTTCAATATGTTAGTTCATTTCGCAGCAGTGTTAAACCACCACCCCCTCCCCCGACTGTACATGAAAGTAAAAATTAAGATTGCAGGGAACTTACGGCAGCGATTGCAGATGAACTCAACACTTGTTGAGGTGACAGGAGGGTGAAGTAAGCAATGTTGGTAAGTACGTAGATGATAATAATGGTTGACATAGAGATGACTAAACTTAGAGGGATGTTTCTGCAAGAAAAATATCAAAACAATAAGGAGATGGGGGTCAGCGTAAGACATGCTTTGATTGCGCCCAGTAATTAGATATGGGATATAAAATTATATTGATAACAATATTTTTTATCTAAAATATTTTTTATTTAATAATATGAATTTACCTTTTAGGTTGTTGTATTTCTTCCGTTAAAGCGGCCACGACATCCCTAAAATGACAATCAGATGCACAATAAAAAGTAGGACATAATAAAGACACGAAAGCACTCAACAAATATATAACGATATAGTGAATATACACTGTAAAAAATAACTGTAGATTAACAGGTTTTTTTCACTTGTAAAATTACAAGTTTTTGGCCGTTTTATGTTAATATGGTATTTTTCTTGTGAAATGGCAGGAAAATTAGCAATTTTCCTGCCATTTCACAAGAAAAATACCGTATTAACAGAAAACTTGTAATTTTACAAGTCAAAAAACCTGTTAATTTACAGTTATTTTTTACAGTGTAGAAAAGGACAATGGAAAGCAATGAAAACACTAATAAAGTGATCATTCTTTATAGGCCTGTATTTGCTGGAAAACTTCATTCTAAAGATTGAAGGCTTATATAGTGTGCTTTGTGTTGTATAGTCTTATGCCAGCAGGTCGGTGGAAAAAGTATCTAATAAACGTATATAGAAAATATAATTTGAAATTCTGCAAAAGATGACTGTTAATTTCAATACGATTTTCATCATCCCTATCATTCATATGCAGCCAAGGAAACAAATATTAGATCAACTTGAAGAAAGGTTACTGACAATGTTATTTCTGTTGTAAGTAATAGCAATAACGGCAAGGTACTATTGCTTTGATATGTTATTCAGAGGAATTACAAAGACAATTCATTTTTGACAGTTACATTGGTATAAAAAGAGCTTGGTGTAATTAATAGCACAATGATACTTACCAACCCCCATAAGCATACGTTCCTGCATAGAAGGCAATAGGTACCAGCTTTATAGTTGGGGTACCTGTAGTGAACGCGTTCGCCAAGTAAGTCGTGTGGCCTGAAAACAAAATAAAACAAAACAAAACAACAAAAAACAAAAAGAAGGAGACCGATAACAGCACTTGCATTTAACAAAATAAACTTTATACATTTCAAGTACTTGTAGTTTTTGCTCCCCCACGCCAGAAAAAAAGTGCACCTTATAACCCCTAAGAGGCGTGGATCCAGAATTTTGTTTTTTGAAATTAAAAAGAAGGAGAGAAAAATGGGCGGGTGGACATAATCCAGAATCCAGAAGGGATGCCCTTCTACTTTCTCTGACAAGACTGTCTATTTCACATGCCTTTTTAGGTTGAACATTGGAAAAGAGAGAGGATTGGGTAGTGCATCCACCCCCCCCCCCCCCCAAAAAAAAAAATAATAATAATAAAAAAAAAATAATAAAATAAAATAAAATAAAAATAAATAAATAACAAATAAAAAAATAAATAAATAAAATACAACAAATAAATAAACAAATAAATACAAAATAAAAAAATGAATAAATAGAAATAAAAATAATAATAATTAAAGAAAAAAAAATCTGCCTGTGAACCTTGACATTTCACTCCAACTGAGAGTTGTGTAATGGCATTCACTTGTTTTTGTTGTTGTTGTTGTAATTATTTGTTCTTTTTTATATAATGGCCATAGCAAACGGAAGCAAATGACTTAAAATTGTGCATTTGGCAGTTTGGGGTAGGCCCTACGGTAGCACACAATATTATTTTTTTTAGTGATGACTGGACATTCCTTTTTGACTATAAATTTGTATTTGTTGTATATTGGATAATCCAAAAGTGTGGATTTTTTTTCATTTAAAAAAAATAAACTAATTTGATGTTATTTCATTTGATTTGTCTTACCTTGAGCGAGATTATAGATGCCGCTAATGATGATGATGATGAGCCCAATTGTCTTGGTGATCGTAAAGAACCCAGCAAAGCGAGTAGGACCTTTGATGCTCACGCAGTTTATACCAACTAAAAACACTTTTTTTATAATGACAGGGTAAGAAGACGAAAAGAAATGATTAGACATAACTTCATCCTTTACCAATTGCGTCAAAATCTGTTCATTTAATACATATTATTTTACTTCTTCTTCTCCTCCTCCTCCTTCTTCTTCTCCTCCTCCTCCTCCTTCTCCTTTCTTCTTCTTCTTCTCCTTCTTCCTCCTTCTTCTTTTTTTCTTCTTCTCCTCCTTCTCCTTCTTCGATTTTCTTCTTCTCTCTGTACTCAATAGTTTCTTTTCTCTCCTCGGTGTCGTCTCCTTCTGTCGTGTATTTTTTATGCATTCTAATCATCTTTTGCTTCCAATTTTTGTTCTTCCTCCAAGTGAATTTACAAATTCGTAATAACTTGTCTGTTTGGAAACCCCTGTTGGCAATTCTTTGAATCTTCGGATGAGCGGTGCTAATATTTTCAAAAACTATCTACACAATTGTCGGAAAATGAGATCCGTCACCTCTAACCTCCCCCCACCCCCCCCCCCCCCCCCACCCTTCTGAATATTGTACAGATGCCTCTGTGGCACATGCAACACAGATGCTCATTAAGCGTACACGGAGGATCGGAGGTCCAGAGGAAGGGAAGAACGCAGTGAGTGGGTTCTCGGGGATGATGAAAACTTTTTTTTTTTTTTCGTTCATCTCTCTTGTTGCTAAATGTATGGGTCTGACACCCCTATCCCCTCCCTTCATGCCCTTAAAGATATCGTAACGACGCCCCTACTCACATACAACACAGATGCCCATGAAGCGCACAGCGAGGATCGGAGGTCCAGTGCAAGGAAAGAATGGGGTGAGGAGGTACTCGGGAATGATGATGGCTACAATGGCCGAACCAGCCGTGAGGAAGAAGACTATAATCCACAGCTTGAGGAAGGCGACGGCGGGACCGTAGGCATCGTGAAGGAAAGTCAGTTCTCCTACAATAGTTTGAGAGAACATAATTATGCATAATTAGTATTCGAAGAGGACGTTCAAACCCTGTATTATTTAGTTGATTAATATGAACACATTTCTTAATAATAATGGAAAAAGTCATACATGACAGATGAGACTTCTCGGTTTTAACCACGTTTACCATTGTAAATGACTTTTTGGAAGACACCATTCTGACAATTTTTAACATTGGGGCATCATCTGACATGACGGGGAGGATAAGCATGGATCTTTTGCTCCTCAACGGATTTTACTCACCCCCCCCCCCCCAAATAAAAATAAATAAATAAATAAAATAAATAAATAAAATAAAATAAAATATAATAAATAAATCAAATAATAATAATACATTTTAAAAAATAATAATAATTAAATAAATAAATAAATACAAAATGAATAAATAAAAAATATATAAATAAATAAAATAGTGATAAAGATAATAATAATAAAAAATAACATTGTGAAATATTTTCCTATACAGTGGCCTATCATGGGTTCAGTCATTGAGGGACACCAGTCTTATTCGGCTAATTAAATACAAAATTAACAAGGTCAGTGATTAGTGGACATACGAAAGGGGCTCTAAATCATCTTCTTTCCTCGTCCTTTCCTCCTCTCTCTCTCTCTCTCTTGTTTAAATCTTTTCTTTTTCTTTGTTCGTCATTCGATGGGGGAAGGGGGCACGCCCTAAACTTACCTCCGGACTTCTTGATCATGAGGGCAAGCTCGGCGTAGACAAGGCCCCCACAAGTCTGGATGATACCACAAGCTGCCCAGAAGATGAGGGCTAGCCCCACCGATCCACCAGAACCCCTGAGTATACCCGTTGGTGAGATAAAGATACCTGTTCCGATGACGCTCCCAACCTATAGGGTCATGGGTCAGGTTGATGTCAAAGGTCAGATGTAATAAAAAATTATAGGGCAAGTCCAAGCTATTCCGTCTCATTCGATACCAACCTCCTTCATGATATATCTATTTATTTTAATTTACATGTAATAACCCCATGAAAAGCTCAGATCAGATCAAATATGACGTGAAGTGACACAGTTGATGTCAGGTTCTTTTGTTGTCGTGTTTTGTTTGTTTAGCTTTTGTTTGTTTTTTGTTTTGTTTTGTTTTGGGGCAATCCACAAAACTTAGTAATGTATGGGACACCAGGGGAGCGTTTCATCAAGTGTTTTGTCAGTGATTTTTACCGACAACCGTTATAAGCTACTGAAATCCTTGCATCTGATTGGCTGAGAGCAAATTTGTCGGTAAAAATCACTGACAAAACACTTGCACGCTCCCCAGATTACCAATTTCCCAATTAGCTTGGACTTGTCATGTATGTACAATGACTATAATGCACTAATAATGGCTCCGTGTAGCCTGACTAGTTTCCTAGTAATAGGCGCACGAATTGAATCACACCTGCTTTAGCCTCGCTAACCCTGATGGGCACACACGTGCAATTCGGGCCCCCATAGAAACACGTGTTAAATCGAAGCACATCAAAAATTCATATTTTAATAATCTCTCTACAAAAATCGTTTTAACTGACAGAGTAGCAATTACACTGATGGTACTACAAAATCAGGTATTTTATTTGACCACTTATTCGGCTACAGGGGTGAATCATAATAAAAAGGATGTTAATAGTCCATTATACATTCTGCTTCATTCAGCTCACCATTATTGCACAAGTAATTTCAACTCGCTCTTCTTGTTCTATTTCTACATTTTCCACTTAATTCTACGTAAGTATTCAATTTTATCAGCTACCATTACATCATCTTACTTACGCCTGTCCAAAATGCATAGCGAGCGGATGAATTACTCATGTGTGTACCCTGATAAGGCGCCGAGGCATTCTACGAGTTGTTTCCTACCGATGGATACCTATTTGCCTCACCTGTGCCGAGTGTATCAATGATGTTATCAAATGACACACTGATAAGTTGTTAGGCTATGCTCAGGAGATTTGTCACAAAAGAGGTCGATATTTGAATACTATCTCTCTATATAACTATGTCAATAATGTGAGGGAAATCTCTCACGAAATAAATCCATGATAGTTAATATAAATGTTGCTTCTAACCTATTGTGGGGATACTTTTCCTTACGCTAAACTACCCCTCAGATGTAAGATTATTTTATTCAGTCTTTGCTTACGAGAAGTATTGGGGAAAGGTGGGGTTATCAAAATCAATCAATCAATTCTTACCGTATGCCACACACAGCCCCACAGACCAAGATGTCTCGGGATGGCGACTTTAGAATCAGTTGAACCACCCTCTGTTGATTCGCCATCTTCTGCTTGTTGTGGCGGGTTGATGGACCTTAAAAGAGCGACAACAAATTAATTAATTAATTTTAGATGTATTGCAGGTCTGGCGTAGCTAGGGGCTGGGGCACGTACTCTCCCACCACTGGCGTAGACTAAATTTTTCAATAGGGGGGGGGGGGGGGGTAGACGTGAAGGATCATTTTAGGGGGCGGTTGTGAGAACGCGAAGCGTGCTCGGGGGGGGGGGGGGTGGTGAGTGTAGGGAGGGGGAATTTTCCCCTCCAGCGCGAAGCGCGAAAGCTCTGACGTTTTATAGCAAATTTGAGAGAAAGATAACGGCTCGTAGCAAATTTTTCTAGGAGGAAAGTTATAGTACGACGCCCTGACTCACTTTTCAGTTATTTGGACGCAATATTGCACTGTATGTAACAGGGGTGGGTGCAGGGAGGGGGGGGGGAGTTTTTTACCCCTTCCCTCGCGAAGCGCGAAAACTATGACGTTTTAGCAAATTTTTATTAAAAGATAACGGCTCGTAGCGCCTTTTTAGGCTTTTTTGCTCTCGCTTTTTTTTTTGGAGGGGGGGGGGTGGGTTTGTTTGTTTTTAGGGGCTGAATAGGGGCATGGCCCCATTGTGCCCCCGGCTAAGCCTATGCCTCCCCCAAATTTGGTGCCCCCAAGTATTTCCCAAGATAGCTTTTGAGAAAAAGCCAAACAATCTAATGCTAAGTAAGCATGTTAAGTAACCTGTACAAACTCATTGATGATCGTTCCGCTTCATAAAGAGAAAAAGCTGTATATCTTTTCGAATATGAAACAACTTTTTCTCAATCTGAAAGTACATTAAACTTAAAGAACGTACAGTGAAAGCAAATAGTCACACCGTAACAAATTTAACTGCTGATAATTTCTACAGTGCAGGAGACTATTCATAGTTGTTATAATTTTAGTCAAAACGAACACTACGCCAGATTAAAAAAAATAGATACATGTACTCACGTTCTCGAAGAAACAGACATTTAAAGAGTGACCTTCTCAAATGCAGGAGTATTGATAATCGCGAAACTTCTTTTACTAATCCAAATACAACTTGAAAAGGCTGCTGAATACACATTAACGATTGGTTTTTGATGAACTATAGGGCATAATGACCATGACGATTGAATGGAATTTAGTTGTAAGGATTACATATAGATTAGTTCAGGTTTGTTGCTTTGACCCTTTTAAACGGATGTGACAACGGAAACAATCTGTTCAGTAAAGTGTCGAAAATAATGATATGACTAAACTGGGGATCGGGGAGGGTTCAACAGATTAAAGATAATTGATTATGTATGTTGGTAATGCATGTAATACGAGGGGCCATGTGAGGCGATTTCTTGTCACGGCCGGGGAGAAATAACACAAAGAAGGTTTTGATGATAAAATGTATGTGTCCCACTCCCGCTTTCGATAAAGTACATCATGTCATGTATCACGTGTATGTAGGCCTACCATTCAAGGGCCAGTGGTGCCCATTCATTTCCAGGATCGGGGGGGGGGGGGGGGTGACTTCCCAATACACCCCAGAATCGATGTCAATGTAGGACAAGGTTGTTTAAAGACTGAACAGGAAGTACTTGAGCGGTTTGGCATGTTTAGTGTCAAGTTCACATGAAGTAAAATGTCATTTCATGATGTTGCAGTAAAAGTACTCTTAACCAAGGGCAGCGCTAGATCATTGTCGGTTAGGGGAGGGGCATGTAAGATCAAAACATTCACATAAACCAAAATAGTTGTATCACGGTTTTTAAAAAATCCTAAATTTTAAAAGGACAATGATGGGTATACACTCGTAATGCTAGCAGCACCCCCAACATGTTTACCGGGTGGGGTACCCCCTTTTTACCCCTGAGGGTTACCGTGTTGATCTTGCACGTTCTGCCTCTCTATTGTCGCATAATTAAAACAAGCAAATTAATGACAAAGAAATAATAATATTGGGGACAGCGGAAATTGTCAGGAATATAAGCGAGTATCGTTTGTAAGGCCATGTAAGGCTGTAAAGTAGAGCTATACGCATTAAAGGGCAATCCAACCTAGGTAATAAGATTATTTGTGTGAAAGCAGAAAGTAATCGGACAAGGACTAACAAAGTTATGGATACTTGAAAAATGAGATCACTACATCTATGCAAATCTCAAATTGGCAATTTGGTGAGTGGATTGTAACATTTTTGTAGACAACTCTCCCGTTTGTCGTACACAAAAATATCATTAATTTGCGGTTTCTTCGAGGCGCTTTTACCCTCGGGGCAGTACTCAAAATATATTGGAGATAGCATATTGTTATAGGTCCTTATGAAAGAAAAAGATCCTACTGAGTAATACATTTTGAAAAAAGTGACGTTTTAGTCATTTTGTGTGATGGAGCGAATGGGGGAGTTGTCCACAGCTACATCACAATGACATTATACCTATTCGGCCAATTTGAAATTCCCATATGTATACAACTTTCAAAAATTCATTGCTTTCTTATTGCTTGTCTGATTTCGTTCAAACTTTCTCCAATCTGCTTCTCTGATTGTTCCTCTTGCTTTCAAAGCAACTTGCTATTAAGGTTAGATTTCCCTTTAAAGGCCAAGTCCACCCTAATATCAAGTTGATTTGAATAAATAGAGTAAAATTAAACAAGCGTAACAGTGAAAATTTCACTGAAATCGGATGTAAAATAAGAAAGTTATGGCATTTTGAAGTTTTGCATTATTTCATGAAACAGTGATATGCATAGCATGGGCGGTATGCAAATGAGTGAACCGATGATGTCACACACTCACTTTTCCTTATGTATTTTATTATATGAAATTTCAAATATTTCAATTTTTATAGATCTGATAATAACGAATCCCTTCCTTGTATGAAAATAAGTTACAGTAATGATGATTTTACATGTTCCATATGGAGTCAAACCATGTTTTACATTATTGAAGCAAAAAAATGAAATATATGATATTTCATATAATAAAATACATAAGGAAAAGTGAGTGCATGACATCATTGGTTCACTCATTTGCATACCACCCAAATCAACTTGATATTAGGGTGGACTTGGCCTTTAATCATGATTATCTAGACCCTTGTTATAATTTGAAGAACACTTCTCCGATTGTCCAAACTTATCTGATCAAGGAGTTCTATGACAACTCCTTGATCTGATGCATGTTCAGTTTGCAGATACTATACCAGAGTCTGTTAAAAGTCCTGAGTATGCTTACATAATAATTCAGGATTTTCTCATAAGTAAATTGGCAAAATATTAGAAATAAAAATCAAGATCAGTCAGTTTGTATATTTAACAATTAAAATCATATTGTATATTTTTTCTCCTAACTCGTTTGATTATGGTGATGCAATGTACTCCCTCTAAAAAAAGGAGTTAATTTTCACTGTATTTCCACTCCCCCAGGGAGTGATGTCAGTGATCACTCGATTTTTTTATAGTTTTTTTAGAGAGTAATAAGCAATGTTTCATGCAATAAGTAATTTCTGTTCATATTGCAAATCATTCCGGTAAATTGGAATAAAATGTGAGCAATAATTTCATATTCTGCCTGCGTAATATCAATATCATCCCAACAAACTATCCTTAAATTATGAATAAACCAGGCAGCAGCTCCATCCAGCTACGTAAGGTCCCAAGAAAATGAGAGAAGCAGGCAGGGAAGGCATGAATTTGATAAATAATGTAAATTAGGTGGGAAAGACCGGGAGTTGAGAGAGCAGATCAGAAGGAAAGAGAGCGTGAGAAAGAAATGGGAAGGATGCATCGGCTTCGAACACAAGGCAAGGAGAATGCATCAACGTTGATTTCTTCGGGCCGGACATCACAATACGCGACTACGCTCCATCGTTCCAGTGTAAGCTCGTTCTTCTCTCGTCCTTTCGCGACAATCTTTTGTCCTTTGCCCGAAATCGGACACCAAATCTGCCATCTTGATTGCCTCTTTGTAATATTTTTCTAGCTTTTCAGTTGAAATCACATCCTTTGTGTGTATTTATATCAGTGTTTTTGAAGAGACAACTTTCAGCGCATTGCTGTGTCCTCCTTTGGATGCCTTTGTCTCAGTGAGCACATCAGCATCTCCCCAAGTCTCATCCTTTAGCTCATCACCTCCTTTTTTCTCCTAAAAATTGATCAAAATGGTGAGTGTTTCGAAATCTTATCGTAAAAAGTTTAAGACGGAGAAACCATTATACAAAGAGATCATTCAAATGTAGTCATTTTAATATATTCGGAGTATTATGTATGTTGTGTTCGGGCGTTTCCCATAGACCACAATTATTGACAATGATGTTTCGTACGATTCATTATGTAATTCAATTATTATCTTCCATGCTCAGTTAATGTAATTCATCATTAAATGGCATAACATCTTATCATTTTTAACTTCACCTCATTGTTCAAGTGTTGCTGATATGTAATTTCTTGTTATCATTATCATCGGCTACATGAAATTGTTGCTGTTCTGTGCTATAAATAGAGCATGACGTACTTTTGGCAGGGATGCCGCGGTGATGCGCGAGTTCGCAATCGTGAAATCAACGACCGCTTCATACACGGCACAGTGTGACGCCTGATTAAGACGATCGACCGTGTAACATGGCTGTCAAAAATGATACGCCTGTTATTTACGCTCGAAAAGTTGCAATGTTCAATTTAGGTGTCGAGTGATTTTGCTAAAGTTCATGAACTTAATTTCCTTGTCATCCAAATTTGTTTATAGAATTATTGAAATAATTAAAGTGTCAATATACATCTTACATGTAAAGAGGCAATTCGTAAATGAAACTGAAAATGAAGATCACACCCCCTGCCTGAATATCAACCATCCTATTTCTAAATATATAGGCCTATATAATTATTTATCATTAAATTCAGAATATGTTTTTCTCGAATGTCGGAACTTTAGAACTTTAGGGGAAGGGGTGGATGGACGGGGGGAGGGGGAGGGGCCTGGGGGAACTGCATGCAAAAATAAAGGAACTGAAAATGCTTGGTTTTCTCTTAACTTATTTTTATGGATATAGCATGCTTTGAAGCAATGTCTCCTTCGTTGTGAAAATATGACCAAAGAAGTGATGTTTTAAAAAATGAGCAATGGAGTGAATTCACAATTGTATAGGCACAAATTAATAACATGATCAACATTTCTTTTCTTTCTAACTAATATTTATAACTAATTTGAAATGATATTGTACTTCGTATACGTATATCTTTGTACATTTTAAGCACCGGGTTAGATGTGGCATCATCTCACTGTCTAGAATCAAGAGTTACAACTCAATTATATTTTGATTAACAAGACAAGTTATTTGCAGTTTAATGTGATCGGTAAAGTTTGGTAACCGCATCAGCATCCCCTTTAACGTTAACAATCCCCTTCAAATATAGGACTTTTCCTTTGGAAATCCTTGTCTGCGAGGCCCGTGTGTGTATGCTAAGATGCTCACAAGGCAAGCAGTTGGTGCACCCGCGTTGACTAATGTATTATGCATGCAGGCGGACTGGTGCACTCACATTGCCTGCGCAGGAGAGTCAATTTGCTGCCGCCATTTGATTTGCTATCGGAGGAAAACACGGTGTGCAATAAAAACGTCTGCTTTCTGTATAGTTGCGTTGCATGCATCGATAGGACGGAAAATGCTACATGTTACGTGGGAACATGTAAGACAAAATGAAGGTGTAGCAGCCTATAGTATAGAATGTACAGAAAGATAGATTACAAATAAATCTTGCGCTATTTTGGCGTTAAAATATTCAATGAGCAAGTGACCTCGGATAGCCCAATATTGTAATGCCATGTGTGTGTTTCTTTTTTCTCAGTGATTTGATTTTTCACGGCAAAGCACCAACGTGAATTGATTTAAAGGAAATGTCATTATCATTATAGTTTTTGTTTCCTTGATAAAAATGCACTCTGCATTTGTAAAGCGAAAAAAATAAAAATAAAATAAATAAAATAAAAATAAACCTTAACCAAACTTGACGCTTACAGTGTGCAGGTTTTCTCCGTCTTTCTTTCCAGCATGCATGCTTACCCTCTCATTCTCTCTCACATCCCCTCTCTCTCTCTCTCTCTCTCTCTTTCGCTTTCGTTTTGCCCCCGCCTCTCTTTCTCTCCCTCCCCTCCCCTACTTTCTTTCCTCTTAACTTGTTCACTTTTTGATAAATTAACCTTCATGGTTACATTTTGGCGACATATCCAATCACCGTTATTTCATGAGACACCGTGTACTGGGTGGCGCCTCAATTTACCCTCCATCCCTCCATCTAGCTTATCAGAATGAGGGAATTATTCCGATGACTCATCATCGTTAAGTTATTCAACTTGTATGTCCCATCGCGGTCTGTTTTCGTGATGCAAGACGAACAAAGATGCTGGCTGGCTGGCTGAAAATTTATATAACCAACGCCCTCCAATTGTATCAATTCCTCTCTCGTTCTGGAAATTTACGGACGGTCCACGTTATGCCAGCTTTCATCAATATGTCTCCTGGGTATTATTGCAGAATGGAAAAATAAGATTTATTCCATAATTTGAAAGCGTCCGAAGTAAGCACATCCCAGATGATCGCGTGACAATATGTCTTTCTCATTTTTATTTTTTATTTATTTATTTATTTTTTTTTTTGGGGGGGGGGGGGGTCCTTGTCGTTATAATTTCCCTCTTTGCTAGGCATGTGAATTTGCATAAGTCTTTGTTTAAAACAAATAAAGAGAGGAATGATACCACAAGGTGGGAGAAAAGCTATGTATATAGACCCGATATTGACATACTTAAGCTTCAGTATGACAATATTGACATCCATTCTTTATTGTCAAACCTTCTCCTGAGATATTTCCCAATATGATGCACCTTTTTTACATCGCACTGGTGTCTTTGAAAATATGTCCTTCATAGACATGATGGACTATTGGAAATCGTATAAAATTTGCAGAGATATTCTCTATTTTTATATCAATCTGTTGAAACGTGAATTGGGACGCTCAAGGTTACGGGATAGCCGTGATATCTAAATATCAACATCTGACAAAATCAGAGAACATCTGTCATAACGGTTATCATACTCCAGGATGGCAGCGTAGAAGGACATTTAATTCTTTCTGTTCAGGGGCAGGTCCAGGGGGCATGGGGTCCGAACACCCCTCATTTTTCCCTTCTGCTTGATTGCTTGCTTGCTTGCCAGACATTTGTGTGAATTAACACCCCAAAATTCTGAAAACTTTATTTTTTATTTCTTTAGAATTGGACCCCACCGCCCTTTTTTTACAAATTCTTGGAGCTGCCTTTTCTGTACCATTTCCCCCGGAATACTCGTATAGCATTGAAGTAACATTGCTCTCATCATCATGCAAGCATGATGTCCTTCTGCAAGTTATCTGGGCGGTAAATGAGCGATTGGAAATGGCGGATGAAATTAGATCAGTAATGATATCTTTAGCATAGACAATGTGATTGACTGGCATAGAGACCGAGTCGCTATGCCGAGTCGTTATCAAAACCCATTATGGTTAAAGGTTGACTAAATTAGAGAGAAAATGGGTGCTCTTTCCATGTAGTCTGGCCTTCTAATCACGAATCTGCCAATTGATTGTCCAAATTATGTCTTGTTTTGGCGAAAAAGGGGGAAAAGTAGAGGTTTTGGGACCGTTCCTTAAAACTCGGGAGCTGATTGGTTACCCCCCAAGTGACGTATGAAAAGTAAGAGGCACAAGATCTGCAGGCTGCAGCATATAATATTGTACACAGAATGCGGTATTTGACCCCTCTGTTCAACGGACAATTTATGAAAAAGGAAATTAATCAATATAATCTTAGGAATGAATAATCATTAGCAATATATTTTCTACAAGATCAGAAAACGCTTTTGCCCAAATATACAGCTTTTATACAGTTTTTTAGCTTTTCCTTTGAACAATGTTCTCATCCATCTGAGCTTGCCGAATGAAAATTTTGCATTGGTCATAAACGCGTGCACAGCCGTTTTATGCGTCTTCATGTACTATGTCCTACACAAAGTACGGCAGTGACTATGTTCCCCTCGTACATAGCGACTGGTGAACGCTTTTGTTTTGTGTATTTCACTTACGGCTTTTTTTTTACTTCGCTTTACAAAGTACGTTAGTACTGACTTAGATTTTGGCTGAATTCGAGTAACTTATATAGAGAGAGGAAAAGTGCCCGCGATTCCGAGTTGGAGGACTTTTCTGAGCCATGCAGATACGAACTGTTATTTATCAGATGATTTATCAGACCCCGAAGGCAAAGAAGCTCGAGTGGCAAGGGGAAATTCGACCATATTATATGTTTGAACCCCTCGCAGAATACGGTGAAGGGCCGTGGGTGAAGTAACTCCAGGGAGCTCCAACGCGTTGGAGCTCCCTGGAGTTACGGGTGAAGTAGACCGAAAATGCTGTCTCTCGTTCGTTAGGTCGTCTTAGCTAACGAACGAGAGACAGAATTTTCGGTCTACGGGTGAAGCTGCTGCAGCTGCTGTCGTTGAAAAACAGATTGGAAGACTTGACTCCAAGTCTGATTTTTGGAATAGCTGAATCTTTTATTTTGGCTAGCTTATCCTTCTCTTCATGCCAAATTCGGAATACAGGCCAGGATCCTCAAAATCATCTTCGGCAAAGTGATCGCTGCAGATTGTACTCCACTCACTTGGCCGGCCCTTGCCACTCTGCCCGCGTGAGCTTTACATTTGCGACCCACAATTTCCGTAGATTTTCATCTTTAGGAAAATGATGTAGGCTTACACCATCTTTAGGGGTCTTGCTACAGCCCGCAGCTATACACCGATTAGGCATTATTGATGAAACTGTGTCCCAAAATCAAAGTTATTGTGAGGAATTAAACACACGAAAATACGCAATGCAAATGGTCGATGCGGTGAATATCATGCTCGGCACCGGGCTGGGCCTGCCGGGGGCCTCCGGGCGCGCACGGTATAGGTTAGTGGAATATTTTCCCTTACTTTTCATGCGTCACAGATCACGTGATCACGATGTCGCTTCGATGGGTTTTTTTAGGGGCGGGGCTTATGACTGTGTAAATCAGCAAAAATGTACTTTTCAAATGATTATAAAATATGACTGAATGCATAAAAAATTGTGTGATAGATATTTTTTGGCTCCTGATGACACCTTCCTACGAAAAATGGGCAATTATTTTTTTATTTTAGTGACCCTTTAATGGATGAAGATGACATACACGCAACTTTGGTGAAGCTATTTTTAGAAATGATGTCATTTTCGTAGGTTGCTAATACCGTGTTCTCATTTCGGATCTTCTGTTGCTGTTCATTATTGTTAGTTCTTATGCCTGGTCTCGAGTACTTAGAATAAGTTTATCATAAAACGAATGATACAAGGGGAAGGAAGAGGGGGGGGGGGGGGTATTCTTTTCTTCAGTGTTCATGACTTGATGTGACATAGTATGATTAAAAGTGGCGTAGAGTGGGTACTGTCATTTTGTCTCTTGAGGTGAGGGGGTTTTCTATCATTCAATTCAATTCAATTCAAAAATGGTCTTTATTAACATACAAACATGAAGCAAATATATTGATCATACATGAAAAGCAGCCTCAGCTGGAATATTCATGTTTACATGTTCATAGGCACAACATTTTTAAAAGACTAAACATTTAAAATGGATACTATACATTGCACAGGTTTTCATAAAATATGGTGACATGTAAAAGTCATTAAAAGATTGAAATATATACATTCATAACAGTCGACTTGGGGGAGGAGACTAGCTCTTAGTGCATATACCTGTGATAAAAGTGATAAAGAGAGAGAGAGGAAAAAAAAGAAGAATTTTCAACATTTGTTGAGTAAATCAACTAAAAAAGGCAATGGACTATTTTTAAACCGTTTTGTTCTAGCTTGAAATTGCTGATAAGTGTTCATACGGCGAAGGGATATGTAAGTGTGTTTTTTCTGAGGTAACCATGTCTGACAAAAAGGGTGATTTGAAAATGATTTGGCAAATTTTATACACAGTGCTAGTCTCCTCTCCCCAAGAGTTGGTAAGTTACATACTTGACATGAATTTGTATATGAGATGTAATTATGCCCTTAAATGATCTTACATACTCTTCGTTGTATTTTTTCAAGATTATTACTTTGCTGTACGGTAAGACTACTATGGAAAGCTGGAGCACAATATTCTAAAATTGGTCTAATAGAACCTGCATATATTGTCACTAGATCCTTCAAAGGCAAATTGAATTTCTTAAGTTTCCTCAACATATATAGTTTTCTATTGCACCTCTTGACCAAGTCGTCAATATGTAAATTCCATTTTAAATCGGATTGTATAATCACTCCAAGAATTTTAATACTTTGTACATTGCATAAAACAGAGTTATTAATGGAAAGAATTTCAGGAGGAGGAGGATTTTTCATAAAAGTAACATGCAAAGTAAAACACTTTGAAGGATTGAGTGACATATTATTTGATTTTGACCAGTATTGCACAGAATTTAGTATGGGTTGTAGTTGTGAGACATCAGTTGATTTGCGACATTGTACTAAGGACAAATCATCAACATATTTGAAATAATGTATAGGAATATTTTTACATAAATCATTAACCATAATTAATTAATTATGGATGATCTATGTAGATCATCCATAATTATTGGGATCAGAGATGGAATCATGTTCATGAGAGCTATATTTCATCATCTTCTTATGTTTTGTTCGCTCTCTCTCTCTCTCTTTCTCCCCCCCCCCCCTCTCTCTCTCTCTCCCCCCTCTCTCTCTCTCTTTTCCTTCTCTTTTATGGTCATTCCTACATGTCCTAGGGAGAGGGGAATTGCCCCAGTTACCCCCCCCCCCCCCGACAATCCGACAATTCACCATTGATATTTAATTTATCAACAATACTTCAGTGTAAGTGTTATGTACAAACTTCTATTAATTTTAATCTATTACAGCGTGAATGTATCTCAGTCCACGTCGGCCAAGCCGGTGTCCAGATCGGTAATGCGTGTTGGGAGTTGTACTGTCTGGAGCACGGCATCCAGCCCGATGGCAACATGCCAGCTGATAGCACGATTGGAGGCGGAGACGATTCCTTCAACACCTTCTTCAGTGAGACTGGAGCTGGCAAGCACGTTCCCCGTGCCGTCTTCGTCGATCTCGAGCCAACCGTAGTCGGTAAGATATCGACAATGAAAGCTCTTACTTATAGGCCTATGCCTGAATGTCCAGAGGCATGTAGTTATTCAAATGCTTCTTTGAAGCTCGCGATTTATAAATACGAGAACACATGCATTAATGATTTACAAGAAGATAAGGCTTATCTACTTCACATGAACATGATAAATGTTTCTGCAACATCAATGTCTTACAATGCTCAAAAGAAAGCATGGCTGTCGGGTAAATGCTATATTACTTTAGCATTATGAGTACTGAATAATCCGTATTCAAACTACATGTCTTGCGTAGACACGGGTAAAACGCTTACCTGTTTTCTCAGCAATCTGCGTTCACTATATGACTTGACAAGACTGTATGCCTTTCGTCTTGCAGATGAGGTCCGTACCGGTACCTACCGTCAGCTCTTCCACCCTGAGCAGCTGATCACCGGCAAGGAGGATGCTGCGAACAATTACGCCCGTGGTCACTACACCGTCGGCAAAGAACTCGTCGACCAGGTTTTGGATAAGATCAGGAAACTGGTAAGAAATTCTGAAGCGCTCGGAAATAATTATGTATATTTCTATTGACTTCTATATGACATGGTATAATCATGGGAAATGAGTTTGACGAATATGAAAGCCCTTTGTCTTGACAAACTGAGAACATTATCATTAATATTGATCTGTAAAAATATACGTTTGGTGACCCTAACAGTGTCGATCTTGAGATAACAGCTTCATTTCTCCGTATCCTACCATAACTCCTCCACATTCTGCAATGATCCTATGTGAACTCTTTGGGTCTTCCATTTGACCATTCACACGACCTATTATCATAAAGAATTTGGTGTCTGAAAGTCATTTGAAAAGTGGCCTATATTCATTCTTATTTACATTCTATTCCTCTAGGCCGACCAATGCACAGGTCTTCAGGGGTTCCTGGTATTCCACAGCTTCGGTGGAGGCACCGGCTCTGGCTTCACCTCCTTGCTCATGGAGCGTCTCTCCGTTGATTACGGTAAGAAGTCAAAACTCGAGTTCTCAATCTATCCGGCACCTCAGGTTTCCACTGCCGTTGTCGAGCCCTACAACTCCATCCTGACCACTCACACCACTCTTGAACATTCCGACTGCGCTTTCATGGTCGACAACGAGGCCATCTACGACATCTGTCGTCGTAACCTCGACATCGAGCGTCCAACCTACACCAACCTAAACAGGTTGATCAGTCAGATCGTCTCCTCCATCACCGCTTCTCTTAGATTCGATGGAGCCCTCAACGTCGATCTGACCGAATTCCAGACCAACTTGGTGCCCTACCCACGAATCCATTTTCCTCTTGCGACCTACGCCCCAGTCATTTCTGCCGAGAAGGCCTACCACGAGCAGTTGACCGTTGCCGAGATCACTAACTCCTGCTTTGAGCCAGCTAACCAGATGGTGAAGTGCGATCCCCGTCACGGCAAGTACATGGCTTGTTGTCTTCTTTTCCGTGGTGATGTCGTCCCCAAGGATGTCAACGCCGCCATCGCTACTATCAAGACCAAACGCTCTATCCAGTTCGTCGACTGGTGTCCAACTGGCTTCAAGGTCGGAATCAACTACCAGCCACCAACCGTCGTTCCTGGCGGTGATCTTGCCAAGGTTCAGCGTGCCGTCTGCATGTTGAGCAACACCACCGCCATCGCTGAGGCCTGGGCCCGTCTCGACCACAAGTTCGATCTGATGTACGCCAAGCGTGCTTTCGTCCATTGGTACGTCGGGGAAGGTATGGAAGAAGGAGAGTTTGCAGAAGCTCGTGAGGATTTAGCCGCTCTCGAGAAAGACTACGAGGAGGTCGGAGTCGACTCGAACGACGGCGAAGAAGAGGAGGCTGAAATCGAGGAGTACTAGTATTAGGAAAAATTCTCACTACAACGAGGATTGTATCCACTTGCTAAATAGGAACATATTTAAATTGTATTCTTGAAGTTGTTTTTCTTGTAATGCAGTACCGTAAATCCCTGTTATGTGCAATCCCTTTGTTTTTATGGTACTACAGTGCTATAGTGGTGGGAGGAGGGGCGATACTATTTTGACATAATTGGAGGATGGAGGCTTTTAGCATTTCCTTGTTATATACATAATGTAAGCGTTCAGCGAAGACAGCCTTCTGGTCAGAATGTCTACGTTTCTTAAAAACTAACAATAAAACAACATCTAAGAATTCGTTTAAATTAATCGCAAATTTCCTTTTGAGTCACATTGAACTCGCTAAACATGCTAAATGTATAGATGTGGAAATCCGAAAAAAGTGGTATTCCAGTCCCCTGCAATAAGAGAAAAGGCCTACCTACTTTACTCAAGCGTGTACCACATTGCGTGCAATTTATGGTGTACATTTTTATAAAGAAAGTAAAAAGCATGCTCAGTTCCAGTGTCAGTGTTTGTGTTTTTTATTATGCTACAGGGTTTTTGTTATGAAAATGGAAAAAAATGGTGTACATTATATAATTGAGACTCGGTGAGGCTGCTTAGCTGTACAAATAATAATGCAAAAAGCAATCGAGAAGGTTATTGCAAAACAAATTTATGATTAGCGCTCAAAGCTGTTGATGTGCTGCACTGTTGGTCGATATCTAATCATACATTAATGTCCATGATAAATTATTCGCACTGTTATTATGCAATAGAAGAATGGTACGCTAAAACAATTGAAAGAAAAAAATGTTTAACGCAAGAATAACCGAATTGATGAATGCCTGTATACATATCGAAGAGAAGCACCATTCATAAGATTATATTAGATTATAGTTCTATAATAATCTTCATGTTTCCTTCTACTTAAAAGCCAAACGCCGCCAATGATTCAAATGTGACTAAAATTTAATTGTTGTAGAATTCTAAAAGGAAAGATATTTGCATGAAAATCATGTGTAACTCAGTGTACGTTTAACAATACAAAGTTCTTCCTTACTATTAGCGAACAGAAAAGGCGAAAATAAATGTAAAAGATGTCAATGATTTACTTCCTAAATTCTATTAACTAAATTGAAATTGTGATCAAAATTATCAGTATTATACCTGGTGCAAGCATACATTCAGCTTTCTTTTCATTTTGGTCAACTTGGTGAAAAAGTACCGTACAGAATTATTTTGTAGCTCTCCTATTATGTTGTAGTCGACGTGTATTAGATGTAGCATGTGCGCGTATTGTTATTAATGTATTGCCATATTGCCATAGTGACTATGTAAGTCTTGAAAATACATACCGTGTATTTGCTAATAAACCCATACATGCGAATTTATTCAACGAAATCAGTGTTTAAAAATGTGTACTTCCTTTGCTCTTGTTGAAGTTTTCCAGCCATGCTTTGTTGTTGTTGTTGACATTGGTGTTGCTATTTTGTCATCAGTAAGTTTATCATCATTATCATCATCATCATCATCATCACCACCACCATCACCATGACCTTAAGTCATTCTATTTAATCCTAGTTTCCGTAAAAAATACAAATCAAATACATTTACATGTTCAGTGATTCCCATTCATATGAGCTGCTATACTACTGGCGATAAGTTAATCTGTTGGGATATAAGAATACAACTAGCCCCATCAACGGTCTCAGTATTACAGCTATCTTCTGACAGAATTTTATTCTCGTAAATCATAATTATTTACGCTAGACCACCCCTCGGTTCCTCTCGGGTTCCTCTCGGCTTCCTTTGCCCAGTTGAGTGTATGTACTGTATCACTTAAATTAATTCTTTGGGTGCTAGGATGATGACTTTAATTTTGACTGGACCAAATTCGAAGGTATATGCATTTAATGTCTTTGTTATTGCGCCATTATGTTTAAAGTAGATATTCAAAGAAAATCACAAATATGGCAATTAATGTATCACTAGAAACTGGGAAGCTTACAGATGGCAATCTTATAAGTTTTATGTCAACTGCGTATCTGGTGATTATAAAAACAACACAAATAAAAGCTCTTCTCAGCATCTGGAATATCCGAGGATTCGCCAGAAATATAGCGATGTTTTGATGTCGTCACACTCGGGATCGATCCTGCTTAAGCAGACGACGTCCTATAATGAATGAACGTAATTGCAATGCAATTATTTATCAAATTATAAAGAGTTTGGTGTATTTAAACATGACCTTATTTCACACCATTATAAAGGGAAAGTGAAACTGATTCTGATAGCTAAAACCGTTTGATTGTAAATACATAGGAGAAGGGTCAATGATCAATGAAATAAACCCCACTTTCAAATTGAAAAGCCCTCCGAATAATAGCAGGATGGTATTCGTTCCCTCTTGAAACGCCGAACATGCCCCGGTGTAAACAGCTGAAAATACAATGGCGTCTTATTTTGTTTACAAGTGACTGATTCCTTTATTTTTTTAACGCTGCATTTTTCATCAAAATAATACCATACACGAAGTTAAGAGTGAGGCAACAGACTAACATTAAGACTGACGCTAGTGAAGGAAGAGAAATAAGTGAAGAGGAGATGACAAAATAGGCTCTGAAAAATGTGTAAGATGTTATGGGACATCGTCTGCTTAGCCAGGACTGGTCCAGGGTATGTCGTCACATATCTCAGCAGCGTTCGAGGAGCTCTTCAGCTGCTATATCGGGGGCTGTATTTTACCGTTTTATAATTGATAATAATCATTACTTCAAATGTTTCCAAGCGTTGAATTTGGATAACCTTGTTTAATTTATGCCATCTATGCAATAATAAGTATTAAGCCAATATTTAAAATCATCAACGTTCTACTTTAAGACCTGATGACAGGATTTCAATGGCAGTTAAAATTATAAATAAGAATACCTCTTTACACCCTATTTTAAAAAAAGGCCGGGAATACCTCTTTACACACTCATGTGAATATTGCTCTGTTTCTTTTCATGAACAGGGGCAATCGTTAGATCAGGGAAATGTAACTAAGATTTCCCTGGCTATTCAATGACATCATTGACATGCCCTCAGCACAAATTCCTACTGTCAATATTGACAACTTCCACGCGTTCGTAAATACGTTGGAAGTATGGTGCAATCGTCAATCTGACAATATCTATGACGTCACTATTATATTTGGTGGAATGTTAATTTCTTTTTTTTTCAAATGCGCTGCGGGACCACTTCCTCATTGATATCCATTAGATATGCTGATAGATTTAGTGTCCCATCATCGAGAAAGACAGAAATTTAACCCATTGCCTACGGGGGAACCGGGTGGTCCTTGTATTAACCATATGGGAATGAGAGAATTCAGTAGTCCATGATTTTTTTTAAAACGTAGTAAACCTATACAGCTGTACACCCAACAAGGGAGACGGGAATAACTCCCATCTTCCTGACCTAACAAACTTACTATATCATGTATATTGTACAGAAAACTAGACATTCGATATTTATGACCATACTTTATGACGTAGAGGCCTACATGTAAGACTTGGGGTGTTTCATAAAGCTGTTCGAAGTTACGCACGACTGGTGATCAGTTATTGTGCTAATGATTGAGAATCTGATTAGTATAGCACCCAAGAACATGTTCCAGTCATTCGTAACTTTACGAACAGCTTTATGAAACACCCCCTTGGAAGTATAGTATGATATATATATATCAATCTAATTTATCTTGGTTACATAAAACTGTAAGAGGGAGAGAGAGAGAGGGAGGGGGGGGGGGGGGGGGGGGGGGGGGGGGGGGGGGGGGAGGGGGGGGGGGGGGGGGGGGGGGGGGGTGGGGGGGGGGGGGGAGTGACTATTAGGGCATAGTGAGAACGGCTACTGCCCATGAGACCGACAAAGTTGTAGGTCTCGTTGGCCTTCTTGACACTTCTGGGATGGTTCAAAAGATCTTACGATACCGATGGCCCAAGAGACCGACATTTCTTTTCTATTTCCCTTAAATGGGAAGTCCGGTCCAAGAATTCCTGGAAAAAAAATTTGCCAATATGTGTAATATTTCGAAAATAATCTCAGTATTTTTGAGTTCATGAAATATTTTGTGAAGGATTACACATGCAAAAACATAAAGTATAACTTGGTTCAAGATATGTGGAAATTTTATTCTAGTTCAAGAAATTGAGAATTTGTATTATCAATATAATATTATACAAAATAACTGGTGACTCACAAACTAATGGCCGAATTGCGAATTTGTCTGGCGATTTTCATTGTTTTCCCTATTTTGTTCATGTCTTTAAAAAAAGTCACAACTTATTAGTTGTCCTATTTTCCTCAAACTTTTTTGACCTGTTTGTCTGATTTTTCGGCTCTTATTGAAAGGTATTCTTGGACCAGACTTCCCCTTTAGGTATTTTTATCTTTGGTCGGTCACGTGGACCTTTTTAAACTTCGGGTCTCGAAGGGTCTCGAATAACCCAATTACACACACACATACACGGTTGTTCTCGTCTCCCAGGGGGGTGGAATAAGAAGACGGCGCTGCAAAAAGTCAAACACGATACAATATAGGGAAGACTAACATCAAAGTGTTTCATGTTCACTTTTTTTTTCAAGGACATAAAATTATGAAATAGGCAAAGAAAAAAAATTCGACAATTTTACAATGGGTTACAATGAAGAAGAATTGTTTGAATATATTTAATTTTTGTTTTTCGTGAAGTTTTTCTGTTTGTTTGTTTGCAGTTTGTTCTTGTTTGTTTTGTTTTGTTTTGTTTTTACCAAGTCAATTGATACAAGCATTGGCCAGCATTAAAACATTTTGGCTATAAAGCGATGTAAAAACGATGTCATAATGTCCATACAGGCTATTTTTCCTTATTCAGTTGCTATTCTTTTCGGTCCAAATTTGTTCTCTGTAACCGCGCAGCCACACATCCCAAAAAAATACAAACAAACAAACGAACAAAAAGGAGACTCGGAGTTTTGTCTTATCTAGCACGGAGTGGCATATGCCAACAGTCGACAAACTGAAGAAAATACATTATGATGATCTTGAACGGTCAAAGTGAAAAGTCTCCTACAATTTCCACTAGAGCTCATTTCTTACCATTTGGACAACATGTTATTTTCTGCACTGTACATCCAAACAGCCTCTAATCATTACCTCCTAAATGAATCGCGATAAACATCGCAGTAAAAATTGCAAACTTGTCAACAGGAGAAATATCACCCATCCGGCTCACAGCGCTTTCTGCCTCAAATAAATTACTAGTCTGTAAAACAAACTTTATGAATCGTACTAGCATTGAAGAACGAGTGCTGTATAACAAAGACATACCGAAAATATATTATTCTCTTCCCCAGTCACAAGGCGTATGAAGTATATAAACACCCCTCTTAAAATATCAAATCTAGTCATATCTCTTTGATTTTAAAAATTGATATGAAATGATATTCCTGCTGTGAATAATAATGTCAAAAGGTCCATACCTCTAAACTAAGAACAGCGCGATGCATATAGGTATACGGCCGCGGGAGCTCAACTTCCACATCGTTTGCCCATATATATCTACGAGCGCCTGCCCCAAGTCATCACATTCTTTTCGTCGACCGCCCATCATAACGGACATCGAAGAGATTGGCTTTTTTGCCGAGATTGATCAGGAAACAAAGACTATTTTTGCCATTTGTGAAGTCATTCCAAGGAACATTAATCATAATGGTGAGTGAGAAACATTTCATCTCCTATAAGCTTGACTTGTAGCTGTATAATCAAATTAAATAACAAGTATTTCATATTCAAATCAGGACAGGATGTTTCATTAAAAATTGGCGGTAACAGGGAGGGGGGGGTAAAGTATAGTACGTTGAATAACCAAACTTGTAGCACTATGGACAGATTTATCTATCTTTTCATTTATTTTATTTGATTTATTTTATTTATTTATTTATTTTTTTTTTTTTTGGGGGGGGGGGTATAAGATGTAGGCTTATATATATTGTCTTATTGTTTGGAGAACCGAAAGAACACGATGAAATAAGACGTTATATATTATAAAATATCTTCCTTAAAAATAATCGTAATCAATAAAATCATTGTTCATCATCAAATAGTGTTGATCATGGTCAAGCTTCAAACTTCAGGAACAAATTTAAGAAATTATCAGCTGGGCGCTCGAATTCAAAATATGAAAGGAATAATGTGACGTTCTACGTCTAGTTGTATACTAATTTACTGAAATAGGGTTTATTATTTCGAAGGTTCGTAATTCCGAAAAATCCGTCGAAAAATGATGTAGGGTTCTTATTACATTTTCGGAATTAGGAACCTTCGGCATTATGAATCCTACTTCATTTACGGAATTATGAACCCTGTTAACCCCTATTTCATTTTAAGATTTACGAACCCTATTTCATTTTCAGAATTACGAACCTTCGGAATTATGAACCTTCGGAAATACGACATAAACTAGCAAATGTTACTGTTAGATACGACCATCAAGACGGGCAAAGAGAGTGATGGACATCATATCCCTGTTTATTAGTTCAACAGGACGATGCATTGTAGGGCTCACATAAGTAATTCACGGCCCCATTCACTCACGTGTTATAACGAAGGTTGTCTATAAATCATATTTTGAACACCCCTCGGTAGAAATCGTTTAAATTCACAGAATAGAGACAAAATATAAATATCTCTCAAATAAAGTACCTAATCTGGGCACTTTCCCGGCGTTAAAAAAAGATATTTAGGCTGAAACAAGGCTAGCCGAAATTTCAGCTCATTTGCACATAGAAACAGTGGAAGTGCACCAGTGATAAAATAAATCCTTTAAAAATAATAAAAAGCTAGCCAACTTCGGCTAAGGTGTCAAATTGAAAAGAGTATTTCTGTTAAACACCATTTAAGCTTTTTAAATTTACTGAGGACAATCAATCGATTTTATATGAATATTTCTAATCAATTAATTTCAAATAATCTTTGCTCCGCCTCACCGGCATGCATTGCGAGCGGATGAATTACTTATGTGTGCCCTGTAAGTTATAGGTCAAAGGGATCGACGAGGGATGCATTTCCAAGGTGTTTCGTTTCAGTAAGATTAATTGATGTAGGCAGACTTTATGGGTAGTGAAGGATATGACATTAGCTCATCATGTGGATTGTGGATGTATCCAGACTGGTCCTAGGCTTAGTTCCGTCCTTGATATTGAAAAAAAGATAATCTTATCCCGCAATAGTCAATGTTATCAAAATAGGAACTTTTATGAAAGATAGCCCCTTATGAATATTCATGTTATGCAAATGAGAAGACGGTGTCACTTGATTCACGAAGCTGAAAAGCAGGGATTGAAATCAACTCAATATTTGAAATATCATGCAACTTACGATCGTAGATTTCAGTCCGGATGTAGGGTAAATTTCCCTTGGTAATTTACAACTGAAATGAACTTTGATTGACAGATCGTAGATTCTCTTCATTAGCAATAGTTAATTTCGTCCTGTAATCTACAATTAAGCAATGTTGAAATGTACAACCGAAAAAGAAAGTGATTGTCTGCCAGCCTTTTCTTTATTTCTTCTTCTTTTTGTGTCCCTCCCTCTTTAGTTTTCTTTTCTTTTCTGTCTCCCCCACCCCCTTCCTTTCTTCATGGTGACGAGGCAAGTCACAAAATTCACTGACCTGGGGCTAAAACACAAAACTTAGCAATTCACCTGCTATTAATCATAGAATCAGTTGACAGTACACAGCAATTAATTGCAAAATATCTTTGAGTCACGGGTCCCTGGATAGGTCTTTTAAAGTGAAGCTGAGCGAATCTTAACTGATTCTGAAAGTGAATAAATATAATTTAACGGACCGTTAAAGTAAACAACTTCATTTTCAATAACAGTATTTAATACTATTTAATAAGATTTAATTTTAAAATAGTTGATATCTCTTCAAAGATTAAAAGAAGCACAAATGTAATTAGGTCACTGCTAGGCAACACATCAGTATAATCATCAGCTGCCTCGAAAGAAAATATAAAACAGATTTATGAACCGCACGAATTTAAAAAAATCATCCGTTACTCATATTTCCCCAATCCCCAAGATTATTGAGATTATGAGATTTTAAAAGATTTGCTCTCTTCCTGACTGGAAGTGTTGACTGCAAAGATTGGTGAGTCAAGACGCATTTCTTGAAATTCCAAGTGTTTCTTATCAAACAGTTTCCCTGTTGTTTGGTCTTCATCCGCTTCTTTCCCTCTCAAATCGTTCAAACCTTCATCTTCAATCTTCATGTAATTCATTTTATAAGAGGCCAAGGATGCTGTACTTTAAAACATGTTCTTTCCTGCTTTTGTAAATCATAATTCTCACCGCGTATGGGCAAAAAGGACGACCTGGCTATTGGCATGAAGGGGGGGGGGGGCCTATTCCATGTACGCCTTATTCCTTTGTCTTAATCCGTCGTGTTGTTTTTCTTTCTCTTTTCATTTTTTTTAAATTCATTAACTTAAACTAAAATCAGATATGAAGGGGAAGGGGCAAATGGGACACCCCCCCCCCATGAAAAAAATAACTTTTGTTTTGTTTAATTTTTTCAGACATGAGTGTTACAATGTATACATCCTCTTATTAAGAAGGAAAAAAATAATCTTAAAAACTATACCTACTGAGCAAGTCTCATGGAGTTTCCATGCTTTTTACCCCTCCCACTTCACCCCCGGACGACAAACATGCTGGATTTTGGTCAATGTGGATAGACGGGTGCGATTATACCTATATCCTGACCGTAATCGTTTTAAAATCATGGAAAACTATTTTAAAAACTAGAATAACCAGTTACGTATATTCATAACATCTAACATCTGCATCATGATTCATTAGTTTCCTGACATGTTGACGAAAATCTAACAATAGTTACTGCAATAGAAATAATCTTTAGAGATCAGATTTCTTATAATTATTGAATCCTAGCCCACCAATTATTAAAGGAACGCGCAGTTGACTTCCATAATAGACTTAGCCTACAGTCCTGAAGCCAGGTTTCGGCGGTATTTCGCAGCACACTATCAAGCCAGGCTCTCCTTTAATAATTGTTGAAGTACATCAAAACATATTTGTGCAAGTCCAACATGTCCAAGGGCATAGATTAGTACAGCATCCAATGATTTCAAGGTGTACGCTGTTGCAGACGGGACTGCATGCTGTGTAACTTGGCCAGTTGGCATATGCAAATTTGCAGTTATTTTTTTTTTAATGAAGTAGAGGGATGATATTCTCCCCGTACAGGCAGAGGATGAAGGGGGAGGCCCGCTGAGATCTCCAGATTTGTTTGAGTAGCCCCGTGTGCCATAGACCCTCTCAAGTCGTGTCGATCGTTTTATAGAGCTTAAGACGAGGGGCTTTTTAAATATGCAGGCTCTATCCTATGATGGATACACCACTGATACTCAATAGATCTCCTGTAAAATGATTGAAGTCCTAATAAATGCATGGCGCATAAAGTCTCATCAAGCGATTGAGAGGGGGTCGAAAAAAAGTTTTCCCTGGGGTGCCCCCTATAATCCCCAAGATAAACCCCCAAGATAAACTACAATTTTCGTTTTTCTTTCTTACAATCAGATATTCGTCTTTAATTTTCTCTCTAGCGTGAATGTATCTCTATCCACGTCGGCCAAGCTGGAGTCCAGATCGGTAATTCCTGTTGGGAGTTGTACTGCCTGGAGCACGGTATCCAGCCCGATGGCCAGATGCCCTCAGACACGTCCCGCGGAGGTAGTGATGACTCCTTCAACACCTTCTTCAGTGAGACTGGAGCTGGCAAGCACGTTCCCCGTGCCGTCTTCGTCGATCTCGAGCCAACTGTCATAGGTGGGTTTGAGTGCGAGGAAATAAAAGATCTACAATGTATATACATGTGTAATGCCCCTGTCTAGATGCACCTCTCGTGTGGGTGAATAGTGGACCCTTGATTGTCCTCGAGGGGTATCATAAGAATAATGTCTCTCTCTGGATAGTTGGATTGCCTCTCGAGGGTTTCATGAATCCTCAGATAACTCTTTTTTCAGAATGCCCGAGAAATATTTTCCGTCTCTACACTATGAAAATTAAGATTAAAACTTCTGAAGGACATTACAAGTTGGAAAAAACTAGCCATATTTCCGGGATATGGAAAGAAATCGGGAGAAAATATGAGCTGCTTTTACCAAGCAGTCTAGATGAAAAGCGTTTAAATGTTGACGATTACGTAAGTAGATAGAAATTATGGAATGGAAACTAAGACAGTGCCATTCTTTTCCCCTTTTTTTTTCCTTCTGGTGTTCCATTGTTCTCTCTCTTTATAATAAAAGTGAAATGTTTTTGTCCTTTATGTTCTTATAAATACCTTCGAAGTCTGCTCTCCTTTTAGAGAACTACTTAAAACGTAAGTTATATGTTATTTTATATGATTCCATCTCTTTCCATTTCCCTTTCATCATCTTGCAGATGAGGTCCGTACCGGTACCTACCGTCAACTCTTCCACCCTGAGCAGCTGATCACCGGCAAGGAGGATGCTGCCAACAACTACGCCCGCGGTCACTACACCGTTGGAAAGGAACAGATTGATATCGTTCTCGATAGAATCCGCAAGTTGGTGAGTGAAGTGTGCTTCTCCTCCGCACTTT
The DNA here is from genome assembly GCA_025617745.1 of Heliocidaris erythrogramma. Lineage (NCBI taxonomy): Eukaryota > Metazoa > Echinodermata > Echinoidea > Camarodonta > Echinometridae > Heliocidaris > Heliocidaris erythrogramma. The sequence continues at coordinate 25,933,164 of CM046858.1, forward strand.
TAAAGGGGAAGTCCAGTCTAAATATAACTTGGTTTTATTAGAAGCAGGAAAATCAGACCTACAGATCAAAAAAAGTTTGAGGAAAATCGGACAACTAATAAGAAAGTTATGAATATTTTTAGTGGCATGAAAAACTAGAGAAACAATGAAAATCACTAGACAAATTGGCAACTCAGTCATGGGTTTGTGATGTCATTGGTACACAACTCACCAATAATTTTGTTTATATTCATAATACAAATTCTCAAATTTTGTCCAAGAATATGAATATTCACATAACTTGAACCATCTTTTATGTATATTGTATAAATATTCATATTTTCATGATTTTTACAGAAAATTATTTATTCTGTATTAGTGTATACATGCAAAAACATATTACTATAAATATAAGTTGTTTCAAGTCATGAGGAAATCACATTCTTGGACAAAAATTTAAATTTGTACTATGAATATAAACATAAATAGTTGGTGCGTTGTGTACCCATGACATCACAGATTCATGACCGAGTTGCCAATTTGTCTAGTGATTTTCATTGTTTTTCCAGTTTTTCATGCCACTAAAAAATTCATAACTTTCTTATTAGTTGTCCGATTTTCCTCAAACCTTTTTTGATCTGTTGGGCTGATTTTTCTGCTTCTATCAAAACCAAGTAATTTTTGGACCGGACTTCCCCTTTAAAGACATTTTCATCTTGAACTGGTGTCGTGTTCTCGGGGATAAGTCACCCCACTATATAGACTACATAGTACGGGGTTCGAATCCCTGCCTCAGCACTAACGTCCAGGTGAAGTGATTTGGTACCCGTGTAAGTAATTCTTTGATTGCTTGAGCACCTTATCATGGTAGTTTGGTTAAAGCCGGGGTATAATAGTTCAGCGTATCCTGTAGATAATGCCCTTTATAAATCAAATTATTATCATGATTATTAAAGATAAACCTAATGAAAATATGTTTCGGGTCTATGCAATAATGAACGCGTAAAGATAAAGTTTTGAAAACTTTCTTATGGAAACAAGGTCCAAATGCACGTTACTACCTGGTTCACTATACTAGTATTGTACCTCACGCGTGACTTGATTAGAATAGGAAATTTGTAAGAAACACTTTTCGTCCAAAATCATACCAGAGGCGGCGCTCGGGGGGGGGGGGCACAGTGCCCCCAAACCCACTTCCAAGTACCTGAAAAGTGCCCATTTTCCTATGCAATAAGTGCCCTATTCATTTTCCCTTTCTATTTTCTCTTTTTCCTTTCTATTTTCTCTTTTTCCTTTGCGAATAAGCGCCATTTCTCGGACTTCTGATAAGTGCCATTTTTGACCTCTGATAAGTGCCCTTTTGTCCTCTGATAAGTGCCCGTCGCTTACAAAGTGTGCAAGAAAGTCCTCAAAGAGCCACATACATGTAGCTAGCTCCAAAGAATTAGAGCGGCTTCATAATATGATTTATTCCCTTACTGATACCAGCACGAAGTGAGGCAGTGGAGCAGTGGAGTATGGACAAAACGCCCCAAATTTTCGTAAGAACGAGCAGTGCCCCTATATAATCAAAGCAACTGAGGCAAATTTATCTAAAGATTTTCTAAAGCTCGCTCGCACTTCCAGTATTATATTAAAGAGGTAAAATTAATTATGACCTGACACGTGCAAGCTATTAAACGTTGTGTCCTGTTCCAATACAGTACCTGCAACGTTTTCAAGAAAGTGAAGTGAGAAGCTACTTTATGGTGACCAAGTGGAATATGAGAATGAAATTCTCACTTGATGAGCGTTGATACACAAGTCTTTACCTTTATTACATGTATTACGTTTCACAATTTCTTTTCAAAATAAATGTTAGCTCCGTGGGACCGCTTTCTTAAAGATAAAGTGGAGTTCTGGTCATGAGATTGAATTGTAAAAGAAGCTGTCTCAAAACAATTGGGAAATGTTGATTATGTAGCACATAAGAATTGATGTACGCTGTAAGGTCTTGGAATCACCAAAATGCTGATAAGAAATTGACTCAATCCTGCTGAGTGTCACATGCACTGCACACAGAAATGTGTATATGGGACTGCACACAAATGTTCGGGACAGCTGAAATGTTCGGTCCAAACATTTCAGCTGTTCCTCGTCATATTTTGAATGTGAGGGCATTTGAAGAGCAATCCTATTCAGGGTACATTTCTGCAATCATAATCTTCCAAACTAACATAAAAAGAATGAGAAAGCTCGCAAACTATTTTTACCTTTCCCAGAACTCAGCATTCCCTTTAAGAAATGAATTTTGCTGTAGGTCACACCGTCATACCGACTAAAAAACGGCCCCCAAAAAGGCCATTGTTGGGGGTAATGTAAATGTGTGTTCAGTCTGCTGTTGATCTAGTGTCGGTCTCGTCGGTGTGACTGGGGAATAACTCCCAGTGTTACTGTCTAAAAATCTCAAAATCAATTCTAATTTTAAGCGCAAAATTATATCATCACATGTTGAAAATTATGCTTCTTTCGTCATTGATAAGGAAATGAACTAGCTCATCCATTTTACAGCAGTCGCTAACATTTCCTTGTATGGTGTTTCTCTTCTCATAGGCTGACCAGTGCACAGGTCTCCAGGGATTCCTCATCTTTCACAGTTTCGGTGGCGGCACCGGCTCTGGCTTCACGTCCCTGCTCATGGAGCGTCTCTCCGTCGATTACGGAAAGAAGTCGAAGCTTGAGTTCTCCATCTATCCGGCCCCGCAGATTGCTTCTGCTGTCGTCGAGCCCTACAACTCAATCTTGACAACTCACACCACCCTCGAGCACTCCGACTGTGCCTTTATGGTCGACAACGAGGCCATCTACGATATCTGCAGACGTAACCTCGATATCGAGCGTCCCACCTACACCAACCTGAACAGACTTATCGCCCAAGTCGTGTCCTCGATTACAGCATCGTTGCGTTTTGATGGTGCCCTCAACGTCGATTTGACAGAATTCCAGACCAACTTGGTGCCTTATCCTCGAATCCATTTCCCTCTTGCTACCTATTCACCTGTAGTGTCAGCTGAGAAGGCCTACCATGAGCAGCTGACCGTTGCAGAGATCACCAACTCCTGCTTTGAGCCTGCCAACCAGATGGTGAAGTGCGATCCCCGTCATGGCAAGTACATGGCCTGCTGTCTCCTGTACCGTGGTGATGTCGTCCCCAAGGATGTCAACGCCGCAATTGCTACCATCAAAACCAAACGGTCTATCCAGTTCGTCGACTGGTGTCCAACTGGCTTCAAGGTCGGTATCAACTACCAGCCACCCACCGTCGTTCCTGGTGGTGATCTTGCCAAGGTTCAGCGTGCCGTCTGCATGCTGAGCAACACCACCGCTGTTGCCGAGGCCTGGGCACGTCTCGACCATAAGTTCGATCTGATGTACGCCAAGCGTGCTTTCGTCCATTGGTACGTCGGAGAGGGTATGGAGGAAGGAGAGTTCTCCGAGGCTCGTGAGGATATGGCTGCTCTCGAGAAGGACTACGAAGAAGTTGGCATGGACTCTGTCGATCCTTGCGATGAAGAAGAGCAGGACGAATATTGAGAGGGATGGGTCAATTCGCACTCGGACAGTTCTGTTCAGAATTATAATACAATGCGAAATGAATAAGGGGCAAGTCCAAGGTATATTTGGTCATTTTGACGTCCCATACGCTACTAAGTATTGTGGACTTATGGACATATATTGACATCATTTGCATCATTCATATTTCATAGAGATCGATACCAACTCTAGTAGAGTTATTTCCAAAATACAACCATCAAAATTACTTATTATCTTAGATGTGATCGGTAACTTAAGGATAAAAAATAGCTTGGATTTCCAAAAAAAGAAAACCTTTCCATTTTAATCCACTCCAAAATATTAAAGGGAGCAAAAACAAATCAGTTTATTTGTTTAGGTTTTTATAAAAACTTAAAAACATCCCTTTTTTTTAGTAAACAGGCACTTATGAAATTTTTGAAATATCATTATCAAAAACACAAAGGAAAGGAAAATATCTGACCATGTGTAATAATTTCGTACCTCATGCAATATTTCACGTACGTGCAGTAATATTTCGTGCAAAATATCTGCCAATAAAATTCGTATAGTAAAGAAATATGTTATTTTGTTGTGGTACACTCACAGATAAATGGAACGGAAATTAACACTGCGTATTGGCATTACCATACTGTGGATACGTTTATCCTTCTCTCAATAAACGCGATTATACTTAACCTTTTCAATAAATGGGCGCACCCCCCCCCCCCCCCCCCTTACGCTCTAAAAGGGCCAGGAAAGACAGAGAGCGGAAGTAAAAGAATATAAATTAATGTTGGGGTGACAGAGCTGAATGGGAGGGGGTTTCTTAAAATTGAATACAGAAAATTTATTTTTTTAAACATGGATATTTCATATAAGGATATGGTAATGGAATAACAGCCATAAAGGCAGGAGCGAGGGATTTAAAGAAATGGGGGGGGGGGGGGGGGAATGGGGGGAAAAATGGGGGAAAACGTAGAAGTGGATGAGAAACAAGAGCAAAATTTGGAAAAGAAAACAATGAATATATATGAGAGTATATGACAAAGACATGATGGGCAAGAGGAATGGAAAGAGAGAGAGAGAGAAATAGAGGGAGAGTGAGAGTGAGAGAGAGAGTGGGAAAGACTGAAACGCGTTAAGAAATAAAATGTCCGTTTTCAACATAAGTCATCTGCTTGACTTGTAAACTTTAATTTGTCAATAGATGGCGCGCTAGAGAATCGACCATTTACCATGAACACCCCCGAAGAAGACTCTATGTCCAGTCACTGTCTCCTGACCTACATTTTTAACGTTTAAAATATGGCCTCTTTTATGTGTTTGAATGCTTAGATTAGAAAGAATTAGAAATAACTGTTGCTTCTAATTTAATTATCAAAAAATCTGACAATTTTAAATGCGTTGTTTATTAGGTACAAGGCTATCAAAAGTATTTTTTTCATATGCCTATATCATGAGGCCTACACTTCCACCATCATGACAATTTACATGTAGTTCGTCTTCCTTCTCCATAATGCATTGACTTTGTCAAGCTATACATTAAATCAATTTTCAGCCCCCCCCCCCCCCTTCTCTCTCTCTCTCTCTCTTTCTATCTCTCTCTTTCTCTTTCTTCTAACATGCCCAAGTGCACCTGAAAGATTTCAAGCTTTGTTTGTCTTCACACAAGACGCATTGTTCAGTGTGTTTGTATAGCCAGGAAAGAGGGGAAACGGCGCCAAAAGCTTGACGACGTGAAAATGGGGGCAAAATCCAACTCTGTTCCTGCATAAAGTATCATTTCTTTGTAACAGCTTGCCGTATTTTACAGTCAGTGCAATGAATTACATATTGGCTTTTTGATGTATTAATGTTATGCTTTGATACAACGACAAGTGACATGTTCTTTGTCCGAAGGCGATGACACAGTGATGCAAATCAATAATCAGATGTAATCAGACCAGTCAAACGGAAAATCTGCTTGTCTGATTATTGATGGTGATGTGGACCATGGGAATGGTAGTATAGGCATACACGAACGTAAACGAATTACACGAATCATAAGAGAACATGGAGAATCCTGATGGCATTAGGTCCACATACATGAAGTAATGTGGTCAAAAGGAATGATGCTTTAACAGGTGATTAATTTTACGCGACAAAAATACTCTGATGAGCATGGTGCAGAACTCCAGATTACAGTAAACGCACTTGGTTGTCCATGAACTATCATTATTTCAGTCATAATTAATACAGAGATGTAAAAGGTCCTCTATCAGAAGAAAATAAAGTGATACCTGTTAAATCGACAGGATTTGATGTGATAACAAACATATATAACGCCATATTTTCGAGCACCGCAGTAATGAATCCATCAGCGATGATTTATGGGGTCAATAAATAATAATAATAATAATAATATTGGATATTTATATAGCGCTCATATCCACCATGAATGGTGCTCAAGGCGCTCCAATATTACCCCAGCTCTAGCTAGGCTGACGATAAATGTATAAACACGCCCCTCGAATGAAAGATTTATTTCAAAGTAAGGAGTTATCACAGTTCTGTGATAACACTCTGGTAAAAGTTTATACACCATTCATGGAGGTCATTTAGCATGTACACGCGTGTAAATATCTATATCCCTGTATCCTTTAGAAATAAGTCATGCGGTTGATTGGCGTTACAAACAAATGATGACTCTGAATCGATATAATCAATAATTATCAATTTGCGGTATGCTAGGCCTAAGAGGTGACTTCTGTTTTCTAGTGAAAGAATCAATGGCGAAATTTGATATTTTTTTGAGAATGAAATAGACTAAAGTCAAGAAGAACCTGAGAAAATCTCGAATGTGAAGAATGGAACAAATATTCGTTCAAAAATGATGCCATTTCAACTTCTTTTCGACTCTGTATATGTACAATAAAGACAAATTTTGTTGAAATTGACCTGTAATTGTGTATACGGGGAAACATGACATATTCAGATCCAGAGTCAAAATACATATGAATTAACATGCAATTATCACTCTCTTCATATTTTAAAGATTCAATCGATAACATAATGATTCAGTTTTAGAGTTCTTCGGACGTGTCTGTGTGGCTATTTTGAATAGGAATCTATTTTTTTCTGTAGTAAAGATATCTGCAGGTTATGCAAACCATGAATCAAAGCGTGCAATATTCAAATTCATAACTCAGCGTCGTTATTCGCAAGTATGCAACGTTGTTCAATGCTGAGAGCGCGGTCTTTCTTTTTTGTTATTTTGAATAGCAGATCGAACTATATTATTACCTTTGTTGGTATTATTCAGTATTGTGGTGGTGAGAAAACTGTTGTACCCTTTTGAAATAATGTGACCTATTGCACCTTTTTGTTCGACCCGCGGTCTGGCCCTATCCTGACAACTGAAAAATGACCGCGCTGCTCTCGCAAACAAGAAGACGCACTCTGATTGGAGGACTTGCAGTGGTTTCCCTGGAAACGCCTCTGCCAATGTGTTTGTTGACGAGGAGCAATCGTGAGCTTCAGATGGAGTCCTTTATAACGAGTGCTGTAACCGCCAAAACGGCATTAGAATCACCGATTGCTTACGGCACATCATACGTTGCGAGCATTTCGTGAAATCTTACTCTAAACAACTTCATCATGGTAAGTTGTATTTCCATCTCTATTTTTAGCATAGGCCTACATGTACTTGATTCGTAGAATAACTACTAAATATAATTATATCCTTTTCCATCCTTTTAATTACGGAAATACGAAATTTTATGAATTGTTGCTAGTAACATGTACGCGTGAGAAGAAAAGGGCAACGTATTAGTTTTAAGTTAACTGTTGTAATTTGTACGTTCAAAATAGGTTTGAAATTTGAGAAGTTGTTGATAACTGAATATGTGAATGAGTGACATCATGTTTTTTGAAAAATTGAAATAAAATGCAGTTTCCTTCTGTTTTCGTAAAATATGAATAATCAGTTCATTTTGAAAGGAGAAATTGCCTTCCCAAATTTGATCCCCCTCCCCCTCCCCCTCCTGATCTACGTGTATTCTCGTTATTATTTTGTATAAACATGATAATATAGTCGGTGGTCGTGTTGCAGAACTCCATATTTTAACTGTTTGCACTTCGCTTTAAATTGAATTTGTATGTCATAATAGATAGGGAACAATGGGGAGAGAGAAACAGGGAAAGTGAGAGAAGAAAGACAAAGAAATGAAGATGGGCATAGAGGCTGAGAGGGAGAAGATAGAGAGAGAGAGAGAGAGAGAGAGAGAGATCATGAAAGGGGTAGAATAGAGGGGGCCAGTCCAAGACGAACGAGACGTGTTTGGTAATTCTGACCTATTACTTTACTAATAATACACCGTCATTCCATGACTTTAATAAATATCAAACTATTATTTGTTCTTTTTTAATTACAGCGTGAATGTATCTCAGTCCACGTCGGCCAAGCCGGTGTCCAAATCGGTAATGCCTGCTGGGAGTTGTACTGCCTTGAGCACGGCATCCAGCCTGATGGCCAGATGCCCTCAGACAAGACCATCGGAGGTGGTGATGACTCCTTCAACACCTTCTTCAGTGAGACTGGAGCTGGCAAGCACGTTCCCCGTGCCGTCTTCGTAGATCTCGAGCCAACCGTAGTCGGTAAGAATATTGTTTTTGGCTAATGGTTTAGGATTTTGACGAGATCTAAGATTGACATGATAAATATTTTGGAGCAGACAGTCGTTATCTTCATGAAGGGAATTTGATCCTGAGTTTTCGAGGAAATTCACTGCCCCATTTAAATGGTGTCCGGGAACATTTAAATTAGTAAATCATTGTACATGTTTTTATGTTATCATATGTACAGCATTATGTCCTAACAAGGTGTATTATGATTGGAAGGAATTGTTGTATTAGCATGTTTATTGTTTTAAGAGATTTGTGTCAGGAAATCGTCTGATTAAGACTAAGAGATGATGTTTTTATAATATATTAGTATTTACATGTTCGTCTCTTTTACTTTATTTCAGATGAGGTCCGTACCGGTACCTACCGTCAGCTCTTCCACCCTGAGCAGCTGATCACCGGCAAGGAGGATGCTGCCAACAACTACGCCCGTGGTCACTACACCGTCGGAAAGGAGCTGATCGATATTGTCCTCGACAGGATCAGGAAGCTGGCTGACCAGTGCACAGGTCTCCAGGGATTCCTCATCTTCCACAGCTTTGGTGGCGGCACAGGCTCTGGTTTCACCTCCCTGCTCATGGAGCGTCTCTCTGTCGATTACGGAAAGAAGTCCAAGCTTGAGTTCGCTGTCTACCCAGCACCTCAGATCTCCACCGCCGTCGTCGAGCCCTACAACTCCATCCTTACCACTCACACCACCCTCGAGCACTCCGACTGTGCCTTCATGGTCGACAACGAGGCCATCTACGATATATGCCGTCGTAACCTTGACATCGAGCGCCCCACCTACACCAACCTAAACCGTCTCATCGGCCAGATCGTCTCCTCCATTACTGCTTCTCTGCGATTCGATGGTGCCCTCAACGTTGATCTGACAGAGTTCCAGACAAACTTGGTGCCCTACCCACGTATCCATTTCCCTCTTGCCGTCTACGCACCTGTCATCTCTGCTGAGAAGGCCTACCACGAGCAACTGACCGTTGCCGAGATCACCAATGCCTGCTTCGAGCCCGCCAACCAGATGGTGAAGTGTGATCCTCGTCACGGCAAGTACATGGCCTGCTGTCTCCTGTACCGTGGTGATGTCGTCCCCAAGGATGTCAATGCCGCCATCGCTACCATCAAGACCAAGCGTACTATCCAGTTCGTCGACTGGTGTCCAACTGGCTTCAAGGTCGGTATCAACTACCAGCCACCCACCGTAGTCCCTGGTGGTGATCTTGCCAAGGTTCAACGTGCCGTCTGCATGTTGAGCAACACCACCGCCATCGCCGAGGCCTGGGCCCGTCTCGACCACAAGTTCGATCTGATGTACGCCAAGCGTGCTTTCGTCCATTGGTACGTCGGAGAGGGTATGGAGGAAGGAGAATTCTCCGAGGCTCGTGAGGATTTAGCTGCTCTCGAGAAGGACTACGAAGAAGTCGGTGTCGACTCCGTCGACGCAGAGGGAGAGGAGGAGGAAGGCGATGAATATTAAACATCTCTTATCTTGTTATCAGAACAAGTCAATCTCACTAACGGCTGATCCAAAATAAATCCCAACATGGCAATATATTCGAATATTAAATTATATTAGTATTTATATCCTCACAAGACCTAAACGTTACAGATTTTCTTTTAAAAAAATCAGCCATTCAGCCTGCCCAATCCCGTTTTGCCGCAGTATAAGTATGCAATATTACTACCAATGTGCTATGAACAATGTTTGTTCGGACACAGTCCTTCATGACGATAAGGATGAAAATATCAACTTCAAAAGGAAATGAAAAGGGTTTTGTGTTACAGTTATTTGTCGTCTGTAATCAGAGAAGAGTTCACGTGACTGATTTGATTCTGACTGATTGAAGAAAAAAACCGTTAAGGGTGTTGTAAAGCAAATAGTCATTTGATTGATTGATTGAGTGAGTGATTAATTACGTGTGTGATTGGACCAGGGGTTGATTGATTGATTGATTAAGTTTGTGATTGAAAAAGGCGTTGATTGACTGATTGAGTACATTTATGATTGGACGAGGTGTTGATTGATTGATTCACTGAGTGACAAAAGGAGAGGTTCATTGCCTGATTGATTACGTGTGCGATAGAACGAGGTATTGATTGATTGATTGATTACGTGTGTACCCACCTTTCTATAAAAAATGTGCCCATCCGTCTATATACATGTTGATCAACTTGATCTATTTATGCATCAACTCCATCTTTCTATCTGTATTCCTTTTTTAAAGTCTGCCTATAAATTGTACTTGTGATGTAGGCCTTAACCTTTATAACAATATGTTCATCTTTGAATCATGTCGATATATTCATCGATATCTATAATTTGTAAAAAAATGTTTACAAGATGCTCGGCATGGTCATCTTAAAAACTTGGGTAGTTGATAAAATTTAGTTTCAAGCGAGTGAAAATAAGAAGATGGTTGCAGATTGATTTGATTTGATTTGATTCATTTATTTATTCACGGTACAAGCCCAATTAAGCTGCAAGACTGTTTTACAATGGGGCCGTGCAAAACAACATCATAACATAAAACAAACATGAAAATATAACATATAGAAATTAACAAAATGAAATTGCTGATGACGAAAATATGATGCACAGTTAGAATATAAATTAAATATATGTATATAACATATACAAACTATTGCATGAATATGTTGAGGAGTGAGTAAAACTGAAATATTGTAAAATGGTTCGGAATATTTGTAAATTGATTTTTTTCATGGTTTATAAAAATTCATTAAAATAGAGGGGATATTACACACCGTAATATAAAACAAAACATGAAAATATAACATATAGTATATATATATATATATAAGTTAAAAAAGAAAGTAAAATAGCACTAATAAATATTATGATTTAAGGCCCTATTTTGTCTTCACCGAACGAAATAAGTGACATGGTGTAGGTATATGCATATTAACAAAGCCACAGAAAAGAGTCATACGTCCTGTGGTGTAGGGTGGATGCAGCCATTGGCGTGCGATGGTGCGCTTGCGATATCGGGAGATGGGCACCGGTCTTATTGGTGGGGGGGGGGGGGGGGGGGGGGGGGGGGGGTGCGAGAAAAGAAGGTCATCGCGTTACGGGGAGGGTGTGGGAGTGGTCCGGTTATATATCCATTTTTCCACGTCATTTTCCTATCTCCATTTCTTTCTTTTGCTCTTCATTATTTATCTCTTTTTCCCCTCACTTTTTGTTTACGCATTTGATGGGGATGCTTTCATGTAGGCTAGCTACGCCACTGCTTCAGTGAATCATAAACAAGCACAATTGAACTCCCGCTTGTGGTGGAAAATCGTGCCTCCTCCGCTGCCTCGGAGTTGCAGACGATAGACTAGTAAACCCGTCACGCTCACCAGACATCACGTGATCAGTTTCGTTGATGACTCATCGGTCGTTCGCAGTCGACTTGTCAAAGCATATTGGTCTTTCGATACAATGGTGTAGCTAAAAGGTACACCATCCATGCATGGATAAGGAATGTTTTCTTGAATTATCATAATGAATGCAAAGAACCCAGTGTGTAAAAAAAATACAGTACACAGTCCGGAAGAATAATCTGAAATCCACAAGCACTGCGCCTTCATCCCTGTATTAGCATGTCTTTGATAAAAATAGACATCACTTTGAATTGTACTTAATTAGTATAGAAAATATGTATGAATGCTTTGAAGTTCATCACCAGGAATATGAAACATTTCTTTTTTATATGAAGCAAATAATTTTCAAGATACAAGTGGGCACGAATTTATCAAGACAATGAAAATTGCATCCTATTGCGTCACCCCTTTAATAAAAAATCCCTTTTTATTAAGCTTTATTTACAATTAATCTTCGCGGTATATGATACCGACAGCCTGCTTCAAAATGAATACGTGTATGGCATATCATATAGTACGCCATGACTGAAATTGATGACATGGTAATATTCTAGTAACCATTAACACCACGGGAATCAGGGAGAGGGGCACGTATCCTCTTCTAACCCCCCCCCCCCCCCCCCCATTTCCAATTGAATGCATGGCCCGAAAAAGGGGTCAACTTAGAGAGAGAGGGGGAGGGGGGGGGGGGGGAGAACGGCAGAAGACGCAATTTCAGTCACCAGTGCCGCCCCTCCCTTTAAGACTGAACAATCGCCTCTCTCACTGACAGCAAGCAAGCATTTTATATTACGAGCGTGAATGCATACCTCCTTGGTCATGTTGGTTTTGATCTCGTATGACTACAGTATACAGAGTATGCATGTACATTCAAACGCCGTTCTACCTCATTAAATATTACCACGGGGAAGTGTAATGGTAGACTCACACAGTATTATCGTGAATACTTAACGGCTTCAGGATGAGTCTCATTGAATACGAGAAAGAAAGAGAAAGTGTTGTATCTACTAACTAGTCTTACCAAATCAACCTCTTTAGATATTCTTCGACGGAGAGTGGTTAAAGATACCTTTTCCATCTTCAAATTACCGGGACCATAGCCATCTTGCAATAATGATAATAATATTAACACATGACAAAAACAATATACTTGTGGGAGACTAACATAATGTTGATAAGGCAACCACTTAAATAAATAAATAAATAATGCATGTTTTGTATGTATTCATTGAATTTCATTGACATATCCATCAGTATTTTTTTTTGTTATCGAATATGACATCAGTAATCAAAACAATAACAGTCATAATAATATAAACACATGACAAAAACAAAACAATATATATATCGTAAGTATATTTAACATCAGTAGCAAACACATACTTATGTCATAATTATTGATCAACTAGAATGCTGTTTCCTGCTATGTTTAATTCGCGTTGGGTTTTTTTTACAAGTTATTTTCAATTGTTGGCCTCACAGAGAACGGATAAGCCAGTAATATGATATAATACCTTCCAAATTACTTTATTTAGCATTGTGTATCGTTAGTAGCTACATGTATAATCAAAGACGTACACTTTCCATTTGTTACACATATGTTAGTCTAAACAAAAAAGGTAAAATTTGTTCGTTGGTTTAGCTATCGCGAGTATTTCAAATCATCAAATGATATTTCCTTTTGAGTATGAATCACTAACTTGTATTACTAGAAAAAGATCTGTGATTTATCTGGATTAATATGCCTCAAAATGGTTTAATTTATTGATTTGTGACACAATCACAACACTTTTCATTATATAAAAAATCCGATATTATAAAAATCAATACCACACGCCAATATCAAAGACACGGCAAGATCAATCAATTTTTCTTGTTGACTTTCTATGTAACGGCGTTATTACTGTTTAGCTTATAGCTAGCTTGAAAATGTGAGATCAGTGGATGGCGTTTTAAGAATAGGATCAGGATGAAGGTAGTATAGCATCCCCCTCCCGTTTGAAGGCCCAGAAATTGAAAATAAATATAACTTTCAATGCGGCTTTCCCAAAACCATAACACCCTTCCCTGTTTGTCAATTTCTGATTTCGCCTCTATATACTGTATAATAACATTCAATCAGTTTCTTCATTTACCAATGAAAAATGACCCCTCCCCCCAAAAAAAAAAATGTTAAAAAAAGTTTATTAATACCAGGTATACTGAAAGCGCTGAGATAATTGGCAGTTTTCAAACCCTACGCTTTACCATCATCCTCATCATGGTCATCGTTCATCGGCGTCTCTTCATCATCATCATCATCATCATCAAGTCCATGATCATCAACATCATCATCATCATCATCATCCTCATCATCATCCTCATTATCTTCCTCATCATCACCATCATCACCATCATCACCATCAACAATATCATCATCACCATCATCATCAACTATATCATCATCACTGAATCTTCTTCTTTTTCTTCATCTTCTTCTTTCTCTCCCTCTCAAGTTCCTTGTTTCTTCATTATTATCATCATCATCATCATCATCTTAGTTACTACCATGACTACAACGATGTTAGTTCAATGACGGATACCTATATTATTCAAGCACTCTACGACTACATAATTATGCAAAATACTTGAAAAACAATTATGCTGTTGACATGCTATATGGTTGTACCGGCCTTGACGCAGCAAACGTGTAGGGCTGTTAATTGAAATTGCATCACAGCACAACCATGAATATTAATACGAGGCATGCATCGTAGTCTCGGGAGGTTGTCCTGCGCAGTCGCAGTGGGATGTTTCACACGGGATAAAAGAGGGAGAATGGGGGCGAGTTCACATCATTTGATTGTCAGACGACTGCTCAAAGCTCACTTCAAGAGGCTTCGCAGCTCGGTCCATTCAATACTGCACTATGGTAAGTCATCCAGTCTCTTTACTGTGATTTCAGTGTATCTCAGTGTGGCAGTTAGAGTCAATCTCGGCCGGGAGGTGTGACATTTGTGAGCGATTGGGCAATTTACTTCCTGTGTGCAAATTAAACAAATCTTACAAAGAAAACATACAGACAAGGCCAAAATATTGATCAAATTATGGGCTGTTTAAGTAAAAATTGAATAGATTTTGCAATCTACTGACACTAGTTTGAACTTTTTTTTTTTTAATTAAAAAAACTTTTTTGAATAACCCAGAGTCGGGTGTACCACGATGTTCGCATTAAATACGAAATTTTAATAAAGGAAGGTTTAGTTAATTTGTCTTAATTCTGTTTGAATTGTAGAATCTACTGTAAATATCTTTGTAAAAGCATCCAGTCTGGTCTCTTATGATATTCGCTTACTGTTAGTCTTTGTTAATAATATTACTGTACATTAATTATCAAATTGACTTCTACAAAGGGGCCGGGGGTTCATAATTATAGCCATGATGGTAGATGATACATAGATGGTTTTGATTGATGTGACATCACTTAATTAGTTCCGGTGGGCAGACTGTTTGAGAAAACGTGAATGGGAACGAGGATAGAAAAGATTGATGGAGGAATGAGATGAAGAGGAGGAGAGAAGAGAGAGTCAGTGATACACATGGGACATAAAAACACAGAGCAAGATGAGAGTGGGAGAGAGAAACAGAGGGAAAGAAAGAGAAAGAGAGGGGGAGACGGAGACGGAGACAGAGAGAGAGAGAGAGAGAGAGAGACGGGGGGGGGGGGGGGCTACTCAGACATGTACGAGATATATACATGCCTTTTGATTTTTACAGAGGCAGTGAAGGAGAGAGATATATATATATATATATATATATATATATATATATATATATATATAAAGAGAGAGAGAGAGATGAGAATTTGCATATGAAAGAAAGATGGAAGGAGAGCAAAAACGGAAAGACAACGTGAAAGAAGAGAAGCATAGAAGAAGTAGGACATGACAACAACACATAAATAGCTGGAAATTACCATATGGCTGATTTAAGAAATAGAAAGCAGAGAGGGAGAGAGAGTACAGAAAGGCGATAATAGTACATGTGGATATAGCATAAGATAGCACATGCACATGGTGGGAAGGGCGTTGCCCCGTGCACCGAAAAATATGCGCAGATGGATTAATTTGGGGTAGTATTA
This sequence comes from Heliocidaris erythrogramma, assembly GCA_025617745.1. NCBI lineage: Eukaryota > Metazoa > Echinodermata > Echinoidea > Camarodonta > Echinometridae > Heliocidaris > Heliocidaris erythrogramma. Next base: position 25,948,864 of record CM046858.1, read on the forward strand.
TATTAACGGCGTATGTCTGCTTGTAAAGTTATCGATTAAACCTCTCAGTTTAGATAAATCATTCATTTTATTGCCATGTTTATGAATAATTTAATACGAGGAGGTAATGGAGTATTATTTTAGGCAGACTGGGTGACATTCATTTTCAGATGGTCACGAATAAAGTGATAAATGGGGGAAAAAATGAAGAATATAAACACAATTTCAGTACAACCTTGATTCAGCTGTTTACATTTTGTTCCGTTAGACTTTATAATACATCTATACTAATTCACTGCAGAGGCCTTCTCATTAATTTTATTCCTGTAAGTTTACAGGATACAAAGAATATTGAACCAGTGACGAAGTCAGGATTTGCAGACGTCACGAGAAAATTGTGAGTGAAGTATGTGAAGCTATAGATGTTCTTTTCTTTCGTGAAATGTATGTAGTCTTCTTGACTATTAACCATCCAATACGGTGTCACAGACAAGATCCGTTTTCCAAATTTGTACCCCCTTTCACCCTCAAAGATAATGATGAAATTATTCAGTATTATGATAATAAATGTGCATGTTATCAAGAACTGAAAAATACAATACTCTATGGAATCAAGAAAAGTGCATGTAGCTATATGATATGCCGTGGGTTTGGGTTGGTAGGGTACTATATAGCGCGTTCAGTGAGTGTGTGTGTGTGTGGGGGGGGGGGGGGGGCTCTCCTCGGACATGCTCTCACGGTGTGTTATTGCAAGGAGTGATTATTCCTTTGGTAAATGGACATTCGATGTTATTATAATGTTATCGGCGCCACGGCCTCAAGGCGTCAAGAAGATGCTGATTACGAAGACGTGTGAGTCATCCGGGCGTCATCAGTAATTCATCCAGTCAGAGCTGTAACTCATTCCACGAATGTTTTATGCTAAATGCAGATACGGGAAGTTGGCACGGTGTATGATCATGCAAGGTGATAGACAAAATGCAGATGGGATAGTGCAGATCGTTGGATATTGTTTTTCGAAATGGTGTCCTTATTTGATTTTTAAAGGATAGCTTTGAATGTTCTATCCGACTTTCCTATAAAAGACAAAGAAGGAAATAAACAGGCAAACAGAAAAGCTATCAGTTAAGTTTGATACTGCGAAGAGACAGTTTTTGTATAAAATCTCGAAATTTCGAAGTTAGTTTAGGGTGAGGTATGGTGTGCGAGTGTGATGGAAAGTGGAAAAAAGAGATGAGACGGAGAGAGGGAGAGAAAGAGAGAGAGAGAGAGAGAAAGGGAGAGAGAGTGGGAGAAGCAAGAGGCAAAGAGAGGTGTAGAGTAAAAGAGAAATGGGGAAAGAAGAGGAGGGGAAAGAAAGAGAGGGGAGAGGCAAAGAGAAGTGTAAAGCCATATGGAGATTGGGAGACACTGGGAGGGTAAAGAAATAGATGGGAAGAGGGGAGGTTGGAGAGAGAGAGAGAAAGAAAGAGAAAGAGAGCGAGGGGGCAGACAGAGAAAGAGGGAGGGGTGATTATATTCAAGAGAGAGGTTGGTGAGAAAAAGAGATAGGGGAGAAGAAGCGGATTAATCAAATAATTATTCAAGTATGACTGCAGATACGAATACCACGCGTTGATTAATTAGTCAAGAGAGGAGATACAGTAATGTGAGTTCGACCGGATATTAAATCAGTGCGAGACTATCAAATACATTCCAATTTAAAGTCTTTCATTATTCATGCTATTCCTGACTACAAGTAATTTCCCTCGAGTAACTATTATGATAGCACTGACACTGACCTTATTTGTGAGTCGTAATAACTAATGATCAGTATACTCTCTGTCTATCATGAAAGGCAATGCAGCGAGGTAAAATGGCCTATCTTCATTTTAGCAATACCAGGGGCGGATCCAGGATTTTGAATAAAAAGGGAAGGGGTGCAATCCTGAATAGTTGTTGGCAGCAACAACGACAAGAAAATAAATATATGAAAGGTTGTCACATTTTCAGATGCCTTTCTGGGCGACAGTTTGAAATGGGGTTATTTTTAGGACTGTGTAGGTGGGTTTACAAACAAAAAGGGGCACAGGATTTATTGGCGGCCCCCAACCCCGGTTATCATGGTAGTACACCAGTGACAGTACCATCTTCATTTACGGAATGGTGGTGATGCATGAAAGGCCTTGGAAGGAGACACCTGAACCAGCATGTGGACTCGTCATCATCGGACACGAGCGATGACTCATTATGAGTTATGAACTCATCATGGATGGTATGGGATAAATGGATGATAATGAGAGAGAGAGAGAGAGAGAGAGAGAGAGAGAGTTATCTTTCGGACTCTCTTCCACCTCTCTCTCCGCCACCTCCTTCTCGGTGTGTCCAACCGAATAACCTTGCGCTTTATTCATGTTCTTTTATGGCTTTCATCATGATTCACCAATCCGTCTTGCATGACAGCTATATAAAAAAAAAAACTCACATACGCCACCACTGAATGATGACTTGTGCGATGATAATTGAACCATTCTCCTGTTCGATATGGCAACGCTCATGCTTTGATTGTCATTTCCTAATGCGGAACGAGAAGAGTCGTATGGCTATGATTAGAAGAATAATAACGATGGGATAGGGAACAATGGGGAGAGAGAAACAGGGAAAGTGGGAGAAGAAAGACAAAGAAATGAAGATGGGCATAGAGGCTGAGAGGGAGAAGAGAGAGAGAGAGAGAGAGAGAGAGATCATGAAAGGGGTAAAATAGAGGGGGCAAGTCGAACGAGACATGTTTGGTAATTCTGACTTATTACTTTACTAATAATACACCGTCATTCCATGACTTTGATTATAAATATCAAAATATTATTTGTTCTTTTTTATTACAGCGTGAATGTATCTCAGTCCACGTCGGCCAAGCCGGTGTCCAAATCGGCAACGCCTGCTGGGAGTTGTACTGTCTTGAGCACGGCATCCAGCCTGATGGCCAGATGCCCTCAGACAAGACCATCGGAGGTGGTGATGACTCCTTCAACACCTTCTTCAGTGAGACTGGAGCTGGCAAGCACGTTCCCCGAGCCGTCTTCGTCGATCTCGAGCCAACCGTAGTCGGTGAGTAGTGTAAAAGTGACCTATTAAGTTACGTTTATGCGTAATTTTGTGCCAGTTTCAATTCATGTTTTGTATTATTGTAAGTCTTGATTCGGCTCCATGGAACCTGTAATAATTGCTTAACATGATGCGTCAATTTCATCGCGTCACTCATTGACACACGCACTTTCACTCACTTGAAGACACAGACACATGCACATGCTTGATGCAGGTCTGATTGATCTTTTAAATTACAAACGGCTTCTCTGAAATTTCGGCATATAATTCGTTTGAGTTGACGGAATCGATTGGCGCAGTAGTTTAACCTCACGTTTTTTCGGATAAGTTCAAAACCTTGCACCCGGTGTCAAGAGGTTGTGCTCATTCCCGGAGAACCTGCGTTTTTGCATTGATTTGCCTGAAATAATCAATGTCTTGATTTGCGCTATGAAATTGACTCATCAATGTAGTTGGCATGAGATTATGTGGAATGCCTTCCTTCTGGCTTCACATCACCAGACGTACAATTGCCAACCACGTTTTATTTTGCCTTCTCAGATGAAGTCCGTACCGGTTCTTACCGTCAGCTCTTCCACCCTGAGCAGCTGATCACCGGCAAGGAGGATGCTGCCAACAACTACGCCCGTGGTCATTACACGATCGGCCGAGAACTCATAGACATAGTCCTTGACCGCATCAGAAAACTGGTGAGCGGAATTTTTCGAAAAACTAATTAAGTTTTATTTGGGGATAGACGTTAAGTAGGAATAATATACTATATTATAATGAAAAGTTAGTGGTAAGAGTAAGGAATAGATTCAGATAGTCTTGTCTAGCGTCATAAGACGGAGTTAGTGATGGAGTGATAAAAAAGGATGATACCACTTGAACGCTTAGAACCATGAGAACTGGAACAAATCTTATTCTTGACAACATATTAAATATTATGATTATAGTAATAAATTCATGTTTTTGAATTCTCGAGCATATTTTCAAAACAACAAAAATTCATGGTATTTCAACATCATTTGATTTATTTCAGGCTGACCAATGTACGGGTCTCCAGGGATTCCTTATCTTCCACAGCTTCGGTGGCGGCACGGGCTCAGGGTTCTCATCCTTACTCATGGAGCGTCTGTCCGTCGATTACGGAAAGAAGTCTAAACTTGAGTTCGCTATCTACCCTGCTCCTCAGGTAGCTACTGCCGTCGTCGAGCCCTATAATGCCATTTTGACCACTCATACCACCCTCGAGCATTCCGACTGTGCCTTCATGGTCGACAACGAGGCCATCTACGATATCTGCAGACGTAACCTCGACATCGAGCGTCCAACCTACACTAACTTGAACCGTCTCATCGGCCAGATCGTCTCTTCCATCACCGCTTCTTTGAGATTCGACGGCGCCCTCAACGTCGATCTGACCGAGTTCCAGACAAACTTGGTGCCCTACCCACGTATCCATTTCCCTCTGGCCACCTATGCCCCAGTCATCTCTGCTGAGAAGGCCTACCACGAGCAATTGACGGTTGCTGAGGTCACTAACGCCTGCTTCGAGCCTGCCAACCAGATGGTGAAATGCGATCCCCGTCATGGCAAGTATATGGCTTGTTGTCTTCTATTCCGTGGTGATGTCGTCCCGAAGGATGTTAATGCCGCAATTGCTAACATCAAGACAAAGCGTACCATCCAGTTCGTCGACTGGTGTCCAACTGGCTTCAAGGTTGGTATCAACTACCAGCCACCCACCGTCGTTCCTGGTGGTGATCTTGCCAAGGTTCAACGTGCCGTATGCATGTTGAGCAACACTACCGCCATCGCCGAGGCCTGGGCCCGTCTCGACCACAAGTTCGATCTGATGTACGCCAAGCGTGCTTTCGTCCATTGGTACGTCGGGGAGGGTATGGAGGAAGGAGAGTTCTCCGAGGCTCGTGAGGATTTGGCTGCTCTCGAGAAGGACTACGAAGAAGTCGGTGTTGACTCCGCCGACGGGGAAGAGGAAGAGGCCGAAGACGAATACTAAAAATCTCTGTTCTCCCAATCATGATGATTTGCTTCAAATTTTTGGTTTTAGCATCCATTTTGAAACATCACGTAAAAATATCTGATATAATGAAAAGCACCCACTACTAAATAAATTTTCCTTTAAAAAAACGACATTTCCTTGCAAGTACCACAGGGTTGTGGTTTTTACAAGATTCTTGATAAATTAATCTGTAAAGTACAATGTCAAATATATTCACAATAACCTTTTAAACATCAAATTTCAGAAATGGTTTCATATGACAATCAGCTGAATTTAACAATTCCCTTCATGAAGACCGTCCATTAGTAAACATGATCAATTACAATGTTACAATTAAATTATAGCAATAGATAACAATCATGCACATATATGTTTAAACCAGATATGTAGGTAAAAGGCCCCATTGACAAAATATAAAATTGAAGGAAATCGTAACTATGCAAGCATTTTAAGTCATACAAAATGCATGAATGCTTTAACATTCCCAGGAAATTACTTCTGAATCTTCAAAGATCTATCTCCATGATTCTTGCCTGCCATACTGAATAACACAGATTTGTTTTTATTGTTTCATTACTTTATGATTTGTGATTTATTTTATTTTTTTCTACTCTTCGAATGTAGCTGTAGAGATGTGAAAAAGGCTAATAAAGATAAACATTATCAAAATGAAAATATTCGTCTCACTGCCTAATTCCGTGATAATATTTTAGCATTTTCTATAATAAGCTGCCTGCAGCTGGTAATGTGTGTGACGTATTGATTTTTTCTTGTATGCAAGGAGCCTCGTAAAATTGTATAGGCCATGATTGGTAGAGGTTTGGGAGCCAGACTAGGTAAAAATTGGGAAACTTGAAATACATATATATTATGATGCGAGGGTATCTTTCCTTTGGGCCGATATCAGTTCGTGTAATATCAAGTTATTGATATACTGAGTGTGTCTTCTAGCCAACTGGTTACAGGCTAAGTAAAATTGATTCCTAGTTTCTTGTCCCCTCTTCCCTTTTTCGACCGCCTTCTGTTCTATATCATTTGATATTTGCAATGATGACACAGCCTAAGAATATCTAAAGAGCAGTCTAACAAAAGTGCCTATTTCACCTTGTTCAGTGCTTGTACACATGACATTGAAGAAAGTTTGTGTTTGAAATAAACACAATAGCAAATTATATTGGTACCCTCTCCTCTTGATTTAAACTAAAATCTAGAATAGAAACTTAGAAATTAATATTACTTGGCCTAATATCTAAACCCAGTTTGTTTATTATCCATGTGGTCTAATCATCAGTTTCTTGGATTTTCATCGAGTCCAATAATCATTTGGTCTAGTAAATTTTGGTCTAATATTTGGGTCCTGCATGCACAAAGGCCCTGTCGCCCTTACCCTTAATGGACCTAATAGGCATAGGAACAAGTATATAACAGAAACCAAAGAGGTATCAGATAAACGGACAAAGTGACAGAGAGAAAAAAAGGGAAAAAGATATGGATAGAGGGAGAGAGAAGGGGAGAAGAAGGGAGAGAGGTGTGGAGTGATATGAAAGAGAGGGGAGAGGGGGGGGGGGGGTGGGGAGTGGGGAGAGGGTAGTCGGCAAACACAGACCCAAATCTGACACTTTATTAGAAAATCGTTGTGTCTTGAGAGAAGCTAACTACCTGTTCCTGCAGGTTGTGTCAATAGCAGCTTAGTTTGCAGGCGCAAACCTAGTCTAGTTCTGGACGTTTTTAATTATTTTGTCCGTAAAACCAAGAACGGTCGGGTGCGAAGTCCACTGATTCACCTTCCCCGAAAAGGTGATTTTGTGGGGAGAGTGAATCAGTGGACTTCACACCATTCTACGCTGGGTGCGCGCACACACGGGGTTTGTATAGCTCATATAGCTTCATGGTTTTACGGACAAAATAATTAAAAACGTCCAGAACTAGACTAGCGCAAACCCTGATCAGTTGTTAGAAATAGTCTGCGATATAAGACTGGAATAGGTCATGTACTACAGCTGCTCCAAACACGACCAGCAGGCTCCTCTCAAGATCCCCGTTACGGCACTTATGGCCTTTAGCAATTAAGGCATTTTATCTACATTGCTCTTTTATCGTACATTAAATAAATGGTATATGGCGTATTAATAAACTGTGATAGTGAGTTAGACCTGTATGATTGTGAAAAATTCAGGCGCGGATCCAGAGGGGGGGGGGGGGGCGCAAGGGGCGTGCCCCCCCCCCGTTTTGTCTGTCAAAGTATGCCCCCGGACCCCCTAGATGGCCGTTTGGCTTCGTCAAACGGAGGGTTCCTCATTGTGCGCCCCTTTCTGAAAATCCTGTATCCGCCCCTGAAATTGTCCTACCAACACCGACATACCAAATCAAAAATATTTCATATGGAAAAAGCCAAAGCTGAACTCTCATTCCAATTAAAGAAATTACAGGTAGTTCAACATTGATTTGTGAGATCTTCATACATTAAACATAATGCCCTTCACCATAGATATAAAGCTCTTTGTTGAATAATAATACAGCTTGAAAGCCGTGATAGACCTACAACGCCTACTGCTTTCGAGGAAAACTGTCTAGATTCGCAATTCATTTGGAACATCGCTTTAAATCGCGTTTACTTTTAACACTATTCGAACAATGTCATACATGACCAATCTTCTTGAACAAAATTAGCGGTAAGTAATTTTCGTGACAACTGCAAGGGGGTCGATCGAGATCAGCACAGCATTATGTTCGAGCATATATCAACATTGTGTTTTGTGGTGGTGGTGGCGGAGGGGGGGGGGGGGGGTTTAGAATAAAATTTTCAGCTGCACTAGCTAGGAAGCAGGAAAATTGTGAACCATTTGCTTAGTGGTGGCTGGTATTATAAATATTATTACACGTACACACACCCTCCCTCACACACACCCTCACGAATATTACACTACATGATAGGCCCACTTGTAAGATTTACATTTTAATGAATGCAATTAAATATTATTCATGGGGAAAACAATTGCTTGATAACTTTACTTAGTTTAATTCATATTCAATTCATTTAGTCATATTTTTTAAAGCCAAAATATTGATCAAGATGTATAGGCCCTTGCAGCAATTGGTTTGAAATAGTTAAGAAATAATTAAACAGTATGGCTTTTGCTAAACAGTCGGGTAACGTCGCGTCGCGTTGGTAGAAATTTTCTAACAGCATATGGATCGCCTGACAATGGTCGGATGACGTAATGTCATAAGCCTTCATGACCCCTGTTAGCATGGGCGTTAATCGTTACGTAACTCTATTCATCATGGGGGGGGGGGGGGGACGGCTATTGTGTCGTCCCCCCCATGATGAATAGAGTTACGTCACGATTAACGCCCATGCCTGTTAGTGTTACAAAAAAGGCAATGTCGGGTCCTACACCTACTTCATTGCGATATCGATGTGATGAAAATCAAAGGCTCTATCAATTATCTCTGACAGTCCAATAATCCCAAGTCACATCGCTTTTAGATAAAAGGTCTCCCTTCCTACCACTACCGGAATCAATATTTCCACTTACTATACACCCCAAAACACAATACATGTACCACTGATTGCTGATTGACTGTTGCGTATAGAGATTATCAGTGCAGGCCGGTCATGCAGGACCGCTGAAACTATGCCAAACACATTGGTATTTGGGTATTTGGGTATATTAGTCATGAATTTTCATTGACATTGACATCAAAATTTTGTTTGACAATACAATACCAATCGGACATGAACATGATTAGTGACTGGATATTTATGTCACATAACCGTAATACTGCTTTACAATATTACAAGTGTATTACCATTTAATCAATCGCCTTTATGTCTAATGCACCAGGTCAATTTGACTACAAGTATTATACGGGCTGTTCAGTATAAACCATATCGAGAAAATACCTATTTAGTCATACCCCATTCCCCCATGCACAGTATTTCTATGGTCTCTTCAACTTCAAGTTAGTTGCCAACAACGTCCCGCCATTATTCGAAACCGATCTTTAGAAATTCCGGAGCCTTCCTGCAAACACCGCTTGGGGTGATGTGACAGTCTACCAGCGCAGACTCCTTGCAGCGTTGCCATGGGGACCCTCGTAACGGTCAACAGGTTTTATTCTTAATCTTCTTTTTCCTCTTCTTTTCCCCCTTCTTTCTCTTTTTTTCTATTTCTTCTTCCTCTTCTTGTTTAAATCTGTATCCTTCTTTTCTATTTCTTGTTCCTTATTAAAAGGCTTTCTTTCTCTTCTCTTTCGTCTTTTCTTCTCTCCTACTGTACTTATTCTATTCTTCTTATTTTCCTTCTCTTAAACAATATTTATAGTCTTTTCTCCGAGTTCTTCTCTTCGTTTCTCTGTTAAAAAAAACTTTGCTGCTCAATAAATTTAAACTTTTTATTTTCAAGATTTGAAATAAACTACCGGTCACCATAAACTATATTTGTGCATCTACTCATACTTTCAGTGAGATGATATAAACAACGGCTGTTAACCCATTGCCTAATGGAACCGGATAGACTCTGTATTAAGCTTATGGGAATGAGAGAATTCAGTACTCAAGGGGTTAAGTCAGCGAATGAACAGTGATATGACAATATTTTTTTTTTTTTTTTTTTTTTTTTTTGGGGGGGGGGGGGGGTTCGGTAATCATCAAATTGCAAAATTAATCTTCGTTAATGTCAAACTATGTCCTTGATACAAATCGAGATTACTTGATAGTACTCCCCGCTTATCAAATTGTACTGTTAATCTGTATAATTAAGGGAATGTGGGGTCCGTAATCTAAGATTCATTTGTTTGAATTTCAGGGGAATTTGTGACGATTTTTTCTTCCTCTTCGAAGATCGACAAATAAAAGAAATATATATGTTAAGCCTTCTTTAGCGCATATTCATGCAAAAAATATCAAGACACCCAAGCGGTATATGAGGCATGTTGATTTTGTTGTTTGTCACTTCGACTGTCCAGACTATAAAGCAACGACAACATTATTTTTGCCTGAATTATAAGACTAGCCTTAAAAACGGTGGAGCAGAGGTCATGAATCTTTGCCGACGATGTCGGGGTCGCCAGTGGCAACGAACAACAGACATGACAGATGACCCTAGCGACGAACGCGGCATTGATGTTTGGGCCAATCAGAGAGCGGTGATTCGGAACGGTATATATACTTGGACGGGGAACGATATTACGGCAGTTTATTTCTCTCAACCAAACCATCAAATTGGCACGAGAAGTACTGAGCAGTTAGCTTCGAATCCATCACGTATTTTTATCTTCAAGTATTAATCTTCACCAAAATCTACAATCATGGTAAGTTGATATTACTCGCAGTTATAGCCAATTAATTTGAAGGCAAAACAAATTTTATGAAAGCTAAGTGAGTTGCGAAGAAAATTATAGAAGGAAGTTCGAAATGAAACCTTTTGGAAATTCAGTTTAAATTTTACTTCAGTATACAAACTTTGGGGTTTTGCCAAGTATTTTTGCAAATACAGATGACACAAAGTGACATTATAAATAATTCTCTATCAGTTATGAACTGTCGATAGCATCCTCATCTGCATGAATTAAACGTTTCATTACATTTTTACCTCCACTAAAATCGACGACTAAATCTTTTCTCCCTTTTTCCCCAACAGCGCGAATGTATCTCTATCCACGTCGGACAAGCTGGAGTCCAGATCGGTAATGCCTGCTGGGAGCTCTACTGCCTTGAGCACGGCATCCAGCCTGATGGCCAGATGCCCTCAGACAAGACCATCGGAGGTGGTGATGACTCCTTCAACACCTTCTTCAGTGAGACTGGAGCTGGCAAGCACGTTCCCCGTGCCGTCTTCGTCGATCTCGAGCCAACCGTAGTCGGTAAGATTTGATTTCACTTACATTATATCCGTCACAGCTCACAATGCTTTTAGTTTTGGTCTGACACGAGGGACGACTATTGAAAATAGTGACGAATTCTTCAAACTTCTTGGCTATACCATGCTCGTTCTCAGCATTTGAATAATAATGATTTGTTTTCATTTTCAATTCTCAATTATTATCATCTTACGTTTGGAATCATTTTTAATGTTAATAGTCACATGGTAAAGCTATCGCTGACTTATTTTCAAAGTGGTCATGGACGGGTAAACATTTTTCTATAAGTCCTCAAATTTTGCTGCCATCCATCGTGTTAGCATATTTGTGTTTATAATTTCATCAATCCGAATTTCACTCTTCAAGCGATTGTGCGTTGATATCAATACTAATAAATTCCTTTCTTTTTTTAAAATCAATTCAGATGAGGTCCGTACTGGTACATACCGTCAGCTCTTCCACCCTGAGCAACTAATCACCGGTAAGGAGGATGCTGCCAACAACTACGCCCGTGGTCACTACACCGTCGGAAAGGAGCTGATCGATATTGTCCTCGACAGGATCAGGAAGCTGGCTGACCAGTGCACAGGTCTCCAGGGATTCCTCATCTTCCACAGCTTCGGTGGCGGCACCGGCTCAGGATTTACCTCCCTGCTCATGGAGCGTCTCTCCGTTGATTACGGAAAGAAATCAAAGCTTGAGTTTGCTGTCTACCCTGCACCCCAGATCTCCACTGCCGTTGTTGAGCCATACAACTCAATCTTGACAACTCACACCACCCTCGAGCATTCCGACTGTGCTTTCATGGTCGACAACGAGGCCATCTACGATATCTGCAGACGTAACCTTGACATCGAGCGTCCCACCTACACCAACCTGAACCGTCTCATCGGCCAGATCGTTTCCTCCATCACTGCTTCTCTGCGATTCGATGGTGCCCTCAACGTCGACCTGACCGAGTTCCAGACCAACTTGGTGCCCTACCCACGTATCCATTTCCCTCTTGCCACCTATGCCCCAGTCATCTCTGCTGAGAAGGCCTACCATGAGCAATTGACAGTTGCTGAAATCACCAACGCCTGCTTCGAGCCTGCAAACCAGATGGTGAAGTGCGATCCCCGACATGGCAAGTACATGGCCTGCTGTCTCCTGTACCGTGGTGATGTCGTCCCCAAGGATGTCAACGCCGCCATCGCTACCATCAAGACCAAGCGTACCATCCAGTTCGTCGACTGGTGTCCAACTGGCTTCAAGGTCGGTATCAACTACCAGCCACCCACCGTCGTTCCTGGTGGTGATCTTGCCAAGGTTCAACGTGCCGTCTGCATGTTGAGCAACACTACCGCCATCGCCGAGGCCTGGGCCCGTCTCGACCACAAGTTCGATCTGATGTACGCCAAGCGTGCTTTCGTCCATTGGTACGTCGGAGAGGGTATGGAGGAAGGAGAATTCTCCGAGGCTCGTGAGGATTTGGCTGCTCTCGAGAAGGACTACGAAGAAGTCGGTGTCGACTCCGTCGACGCAGAGGGAGAGGAGGAGGAAGGTGACGAATATTAAGCATTCCATCTACCACAACGACACGGTAGACTGACAATCATTTGGAACCCAGTCTTTTAAAACTTGAACATATTCTGAAAACTATTAAGTATGTAACCCAACTCCCACCTTGACTTTTTGAAAAATAACCTGCCAAATCTAATCTTGACAATGTTTATGTGTGGTTAACATGTTCTTCATAAGAGGACATTTCCTCTGTTTTATGGGAATTGTACGTCCATCAAAGATGAGACTATGCAAGTATAGTAAAGTATTTTATATTTCACTGATATATTGCTTATGTTTCTATTTCTTTCTCCTAATCCTATACATGTAATTGTAATTGTGCTTGATATTTGTACGAGAATGTAGTGAGAATATTTGAGAGAATTATGATGTAGCGAGTGAAATGAGACTTGATATGTTTGATTTACTAAACGAATGCATTAATATCGAGATACGAATTAGCAGTTAACTGAATACATGTAGTTATCATTAATCGATTGATAATGTTGGTGGCGATGGCGATGATGATGGTGATACAACGACGATAATGTGATAATATATATTTGATGGTAAAATAATAAGATGATTTTGAAGAGAGTGAGCAACAAATTATACAAATGATTGTTGGTATATAATTGTAGAAAATGTGAATCTGAAGGGTTTTTTAGTTTATAAGAGTGTGGTGATTCTTAATGCTGACCTTGATCGTGGTGATTGCTTTGAATTATTGGAAACGCATTCTTTGAAGTACAAAATACAAATGAATGATGACGAATGATAATGGCGATGATGATTATGGTTGGCTGATAACGATGATGATAATGATAATTGATGATAGTGATGAGGATACGGTTGATGGTGGTGGTTGTGATGATAATAATAATAATAATAATTCTCAATTTTTATATAGCGCAAATTACAATTAAGTCTCTAAGCGCTATGGAAAGAGAAGAAAATAGGTAGAATTAAGTAGAAAAGAAATACAAAAGTGGTATAGAACATAAAAGCATGCAAAAATATCTCGACAGGAAACTACAGGCACATGACATTGTTCAACTTCAAATGATATGGTACGATATTATACTTTAAAAAAGAAAGATTTTAGACAAGACTTAAATTGATGATGATGATAATGATGATGATAATGATGATACTGATGATGGTAGTGGTGGTGATGATGGTAGTGGTGACGATGATGATGATGATGATTCAGATTTATTCACCATTTTCAATCATATTAACATAAAATTATACTCCAGTGCACTGCATAAGATAAATGCAATAACAACCATGATAAAAATATTTGTTCATCATAATAGGCGGTGAAGGATATGATGAATGGTCAAGAGATGATGGCAAACTTGAACAGGGGCGCTCATCATGTGATGGACGGGCGGTTCTCTGGACCTGCCCCCAATCCTGAAGATGTGCGGGAACCCTCAACAAATCAGATTGTTGATTACAAACTTATTCGAATGCATAAATATATTATTCATTATACAGCGGAAACTCGGTATAAAGAGCTCTGATATAACAAGGTAATTTTGCTGGTCACAAGTCTTTATGTTCTTTTGGTTTTTACCCTGATATAAGGATATTCCTGATATAACAAGGTAACTTTCATGGTCCCAATGTCTTCGTTATAGTGAGTTTCCACTGTATCACCTCTTCTTACCAATCGTGAAATTGGCTTAGTATGATAGTGTGTTTCGATAGGCCGGGGGAATTCCAATCGACAGAGTTTGAGGACGTTTAGATCCAACGTGATCTTGATTTTCTTATAAGGTGTCAAGTTAGGGTCCGTGTTTGCAGACTAGTCTGACCAGGGAGGTGGAGGAGGTCTTCACATGCAATATCTGATGCTATGGTAAACTGATCGTGCGTGTCCGCAGCTGCGATCGTCTGTGGGCCAACTCCTGCGGTTCGTACGTCCTTTGTTTGTCATGGTCACAACCAGTCGTGCACCTCTCTGCATCTCCTCTTGGGTGTCTTGCTCCCTCCGTATTAACATATTCCCTCTTACCTGCAAGCACTCTTGAGGCGAATGTACAGCCCCGTACAGGTACCGTGCAACTGACGTGCAACCAACACGCGACATGTCACGGCTCCATATGGAGCCATGGGCTTCGTGAGACCTCCGCAAGGAGCCCGTGCAATGGTCGCAAGAGGCACGTGCAGGAAGTACGATGGCTGCGCTTGTCACGTGCGTTCATTACAACACGTAGCCACACGCAGAGATTGTTGGACATGTCCAACAGCCTCCTTGCGTATCCTGCGTGCTTCTACGTGCTTGGAAAAAACGTGCAGACCCAGTGCGTGCAACGCAAGGATTTTCATCGAAATCCGTCGCAGACCACACGCAAGGAGGTGCACGACCGGTTGTGACCAACTTTTAAATAGACCGCTTCTGATTCTGTAATGTATACAAATTTATGCACATATATTCTCTGAGCGCCTAGTGACGGGCTATTCCATTAACCTGCTGTTTATAAATGAGCCTCAATGCTTGGAATCAGTTTGCATACATTATTTGTTGCTATGTCCGGCAAGCTTTCAGGTTATTTGTCAAGAACAACCTTTGTTTGAAAGATATGTATAAAATCTGCATACATTGCCGAAGCGGTCTATTGAGAACAAAATCAGAGAGAAAGGAACCTCTCTCTTCCACGATATAATGCTGTTCACTTTCCTTTCTTTTTTCAGATCCATTGGCGTAGATCCGTGCATTCCTTCTTTTTATTAGAAGGGGTGGGGGGGGGGGGGGGGGTGGAGTGACTTTGTTCTCAATGAATGGTCACCCCCCCCCCCCCCCAGTTTAAAAGAAATTCTTGCATATTTACGCCCGTGCACAGATCATAAATCCTTTGTTCTCCAAGAATGGTCACCCCCCCCCCCCCCCCCCTGTTTAAAAGAAATTCATCTTAATACGCCCGTGCTCAGATCATAAATCCTGTATTATGAGTCAGATCAGGGAAATATAACTACATTTCCCTGGTCAGATCATGTACGCCCTCATTCGATCCACCATACCAGGAGCAAAAGACACCTTCTTACTCTTGGGATAATACACGTACATTTTTTTGCATGTATTTTTGAAAATGAAACATTTACTTCCGGAATGCAAGAAACTAACCAATGCCCTTCGTCTCTTTTGTTAGATGGATAGGGCGCGGTTTTGTACATGTAGTTTGAAAATACAAACCTTTCGCGGTCATGAAGCGCTCTTGCAGTGCGGTATAGTAAAGACAATGGACCGCCACTATGATTCATGTGAAAACAGACAAAACCCGATGCCCTTAGTTGCTCTTGTCATATGTAGTCTCAAAGATTAAACTAAATCTATGTATTTATTTGATAAGTATTAATTTTGGGTCAAAAAAATTCACAAAGAGTCTGTTTTTATACTGCCTATAGAGTACAGACTAGGTAATATTTATGCACACGCTGCGGTATACAGCTGCACGGTATTCAGTACAGTATATATACAATATACACCGACCGTTACCAGCGCCATTCATCAATTGCTTACGGCACATCAAACGTTGTGAGCAAGCTTGTGAACCGATTTTTGAACTAAAACTTCAACATGGTAAGTTGATTTTCATTCATCTTATGACAATATTTCTGATCATTTTATGTAAAACGGCAGGACCATCGTGACCTATAGAATATTATATACGGCAACTTGTGAAATATAAAATATAAGTTAGTTCCTTATCGCTTGTCATATTTTGTGCGAGTAGAGTGTATACTTTTTTTTCTTAAAATATTCCGAGGCCAAGCTGAGATTGTCCGAAATGTGTGACATTTTATAGCTCGTATTTAAATGATCCTTTCACTCCATATAGTTTAGAAAAATAATTATATATTTCATCAGTTTATGTTGTTAAAAGACAGGCTCTAGATATAGTCCATGGCGTCCATGGTATCCGATACATGTATTTCAGACAAAGATCAGATTGAACTTTGCGTGAGCAAATACATGTGTATCAGGTTTGCCGACCCAGCGCAGCAGTGCAGCACAAACACAAAGGAATTTAAAGTACCCATGTGTTCTTTTAATAGTCACCATGCTTAGAATTTGGTTGGGTAAAAAATGAAAACAGAGCCCGATGTTGAAATAATTGGCTTATTGAGGGAGACCAAAGTTCAACACGTGACCCGAGTGACAGCGACAGTTTGTGAGCCCCACCGGGAAGCACGTGGGCTTCTTATCCATGTTATCGCATCGTCCCTCGCACAAAACCGGTATAAGGTGGTTTTTTATTATAGGTTTTTCCCGCCCAATTTCGTCACCTCTTCATTCAATTTCGTACGGGGAAGCATTCATATCCTTAGTTCAATTTTGTCTAATTGTCATTCATATTCGTTTTTTGTCAACGCTATATATAAGCTACATGTATAAGCATTCAAATCGTCACAATTGTCACCGAAATTAATCTTTGCCAGTGTCTGCAGCTAAGCGAATTAGGTGTGCTATAGAATCAAAGTCATTTTTACAAACATAATTATTTTGTCTTTCAAAATTCGTCAAGTGTGTGTGTGTGTGTAATTGGGTTTTTACAGACGTGTATCAATCAGATATGATTATTTACGTCTGGGACCGACCTTTAACGTCACCATCCGAAAGACGTGACTCAGTCTCGAACCTGGGTCCGCTGAATCAGTTTATAACTTCCACTGGTAGCTGGATTACAGGCGCACGCCACAACGCCTAGTGTTATATGCATAGGCCTTTATATGGATGGTAAACCAGGTATATAACAGTTATTAACAGTTGTGTTTTTTTAATTTCTCGTGATATTTGTACCCGTTCATATGTAGTGAGCTGTGCTGTGAACAGAAAATGCTTTTTATATATTTTAAAAGCGACGTGAATGTGATTAGTAAACGATTGGATGAAGGCAATAATTACTGCATTATACCGTCATGACTCATGACCGTATATCTGGGAGACGGTTTTGAGTGAAATGACGAGAATGAACATGATGAATGCCAATAGGTAAATAGGCATGATAGGCGATAGACAATATTTATTTTGCTGTCTGTGCTCAGCTACTGTGACCGACGAATTTGAATTGCAATTGACGAAAACTGGTGGCCAAGCGCGAAAAAGACCGCTTGGGAAATGTATGCAAATCTTATGCATACCTTTCAAACAAAGGTTTTATTGACAACCTGAAATCTTGCCGGGCATAGCAACAAATGTATGCAAATTGATTCCAAGCATTGTGGCTCATTTATAAAAAGTATGTTGGAATAGCTCGTCACTAGGTACTCAGAGAATATATGTGTATAAATTTGTATACATTACAGAGCAGTCTATTTCAAAATTGAACGACCAAAGACGAAATTGAAACGAGCATTAGCATTCTACAGTCTGTGCCCGGGACGAAATTGAAATGAAAGGGTGACATAAATGGGCGGGAAAACTATATTTATCGTGTAGTACTACTATACCAGGAGCGCACGCCGTCAAACAACAGACGTCTACCTCGCTTGCTTGCCTACCCAAGGCCAAGCAAGGAAATACGAAGCCAACAAGCTTCTCTAGGGTATTACTAGTATTAAGATAAAGTAGAGTTCTGGTAATGTAATTATATTGTGAAAGCAACTGTCTCAAAGAAATTGGGAAAGGTTGACCATGTCTACATAAGGATTGTTTTATACTGTGTTTTGGAATCATCAAAATATATAAAAATTGACCCAATCTCGCTGAAAAGCACATGTAGGCCTAGTGCACACAGAAATGGGTATATGAGACAAAACACAAGTGGCATGTTTCGAATATAAGAGCATTTGAAGAGCAATCCCTTTAAATGGATGTTTCTACTATGATGTTCTTCCAAGTTGATAAGAGGAATGAGAAAGCTCACAAATTATTTTTCACCTTTCCCAGAACTCAAGATTCCCTTTAAAGCCTACCTCCGTGATGTTGTATATGGTTATATATTTTTAAAATTGTAGTGGACTGTGAACATGTGCTGATACAGTGGTACATGTACTCATGTTGCCATTGCAGCCAGCCCAAACATGCCAAAGAACTGATCCTCGTGTTGATGCGCTGTCTCCTGCTTCTCTTGCCATCTCCTCCCCCTCCCAATAATATGCATAAATGTAGATTACCTATGAAGACCTTATGGATGGGCACTGCTTTATTTTTACCATTTGTGTAAAAAACAAACATATACTGACTTTGCAATGCAAGTGTAACAAAAAAGAGAGACTGACCATTTGGGATAATCGGATGTTGATAAAAAATTTAAACGGACATATTAATTTAGCCTAGGATTATTTCGTCAAAAATGAAATTTGAAACATTTGAGTGGAATATGTTTCGTGTTTCGAGTACAGAGACATGAATCTTTTGTTAATCCCATTTTAGTAATGCTGTCAAACAGGCCCACTTTAGCAGTAGGTATACAATTCAGAGTTTTAGCGATGGATTTCTTACATAATATATATACAGTCAAACCTGTCTATTAAGGCCACCCATGGGAAACAGAAAAAGTGGCCACTGTAGACAGGTTCTAAAGCACATATTTCTTGCTACATGGAGGCAATATAAGTGACCACTATAGACAGGTGACCGCTATAGACAGGTGGCCACTAAGACAGGTTTGACTGTATTTGTAATTTTTTTTTTAATGTTAATGCTTAGCCCTCTGATGCTCCTGTAAATGTTTGTTTTTTCTGATTCGTAATTTACACTAACAATGACGAATCATGAGTCATGACATTTCACAGAACATCCAGGACTTGTCATTTGATTGGGACAGTGTAGTCTGCAAGCGCACACCCCAATTTGAAGCTTGATTAGAAAACCAATTGTGTCTTGACTCTTGAGAGAAGCCTAACCCAGGTGCCTCATGGAGCAGCTATGGTACAGGGCCTATGACAGTCGTGCAGTTCAGACACTTTGTTACTAGGCTGTAGGAGAGGGGGGGGGGGGGGGGGGTTCAAACAGGAAGTGGAGGACCTGAGTTTAATACATTCCCCTGAATTTCCAGACTAGTCTTATTTTATGGAAATGTACCCATACCCCGACCCATACCCCTCCCGAACCGTTGTAAAAATGCTTCCCATTCAACCTAGTGTATAGGGTGATCAATGTATTCGTCTGCGTGTTGAAAAGAGTGCCCTCTAGTGGTGAACGAATTCCTCATTTCTCATTCGATGTGCCTTAACGGTTTGCGCACGCCTCTTGTATAGTAGTGACTGAGCAGACGTGGTTACTGACGATTATTTTTACTGACTGCTCAGTAAGCAAGTATTTATGCTTGTAGGTTAGCAACCAATGGACCGACGGCTGTAAGGCCCCTCTCCTAAGGAACTTGGCAATGAGGATTAATGATTTGCGAAAAGGCACCCGCGCAACTACTTATTTTCGAACCCGAGACCTCCCGGTTCAGAGACCACTGCCGCTGAGCTATCGCGCCTCCTAATTTGGTGACAATATACATGTAGTACCAATAATGATAAAGGTTGTGCGTTATGATTTATGATTCAGTAATCTAGATGGAAGTAGGTAAAGAAATACAGTGGATCAAAATTTGGTGATATCTTTTAATTTCTCTCTCTAGAAAAAAAAGAAAGTAAAAACACGGTGAACACAATACCCCACCCCCCTCCCCCCCCCCCCCCCCAAAAAAAAAGTGATGGAAAAAAAGAAACGTTTGAACGAAACTGCTATCGGTTGTTTTTTTTTTGTCTGTTTTTGATGTTGTGAATACTATGACAGCTGATGCCCTTGTTTGTAAATCCATAATGCTATTGTGAGAAAAGTGCACCAATTTACCCAAAATAGAAACCATTCATCGAGTTGACCCTACAACAAAAGACCACCTGCAAAGTCGAGGACAGCCAAATATGTATTTTTTTTTAAACGGCTGGCAATAATGTTTTGTCAACCGTCACTATGTTTAAAGGGAAAGTCCACCCTGGTATTAAGTTGATTTGAATAAAATCTCAAATCTCATGAATTTCAACCAAAATTGGCAGGAATCATCCTTAGGCGAGGAGGATCTAAATTGAAACAGGTGGGGGTACCTTTCTATTAAAGGAGGGGGAGGGGGTAAGTCTTGGGGGCGCCACCCACAAGAGCCCCAATAATGGCAACAATTAGACTTCGTTTTTGCTTCTTTAATCCCTACTGCAAGATTGTAAACAAAGTTAGTAGGAATCATACTTAGGGGAAAGAGACCTCCATTGGTTAAGCAGAGTATCTTGCCCCCAAGGGGGCTCAAAGGCATCACCCCTAAAGTGCCCCAATTTTGAAAGTAAGATATTTTTTAATGCCTGGCTGGGTTCTAACCAAACTAGGTTGAAATCATCCTTAGGCACGGAGGATCTGAATTAGTGCAGATGGGGTATCTAAGGAGCGGGGGAGCCTTTGGGGCACCCCGTAGAGCCCCACTCCCCCCCCCCCCCCATTGACATTAGATTGACATTTTCCTTCTTCTCTAAAACCAACAACTGGATATTGTATCTAAACTAAGTTGTAGTCATTCTTAGGGGAAGGAGACGTCACTTGTTGTTCAAGTAGATCTGCATTGTCTTCAAGGGGTCTGATCGAGGGGCAGCATCCAAAAAATGTCCCAGTAGCAATTATTTCATGTAAAAATGAAATCTTTAAATGAACTTCACTGTCCAATAAATCTTGGTATAGGGGATTAAGTTGTACAAATGGGGTCTCCAGGCCCAGAGGGTGCTCAGGGGCAGCACCTATAGTGCCCTAACCTTCTTATTTGTCACCAAATGAAAATGCTGCCCATGCTGCCCTGATGATTGTGCAATGCAGGTGAGACTGCCATGGGCATTTCACTTGTTTTCGTTTGGTTTTTTTTAAAAATTCCAAAGCCTTTTACAAGTACAACTGTATTTTATGTGTTTTATGTTACCTTGTGTATATCACACATCCCTCTTGCGTTAGAATTTTAATAACTGAATTTTTAGAGATCGATGGTTTATTGCAATGAATGATTTTTCACTTGGGTGTATTGTAGGGTCTAGAAGCTAGCTGTCTAATTTTAACAAAGGTGGCGACATGTGAGCTTTCCACACAGAGACATCTATACAGTATACACATATTTTGGCCAACTCGGTTGCAGTAGACCACATTACGCATATTGCTTTGTTATGCAAGCATTGAACAGAGGAATACATGTATATGCCATGTTGTGCCCAACTGGAACAGAGTTGGTCCGTGTAGTGTATGGATTGCTCAGTTCCCACATGGTCCGGAATGGAATTAAGTTACGTTACTGAAATCTCGTGCACTGATTTTGACAATTTAGGGTCAGGACTCTGGATATACACTTTGCATCAAAATGACAGAATTTTCAGGTCATTTTATGCACGGCCTTCCTCACTCAAACATGAAGAAAACTCGGTACATGTATAAACAAAAGTACGCAGAGAGATTATTTTGTGTCTCAAGTTCCAAACATTATGAATTTCTAAAATTTCAGTCAATAAATTAATTATTCGATTGTGTTCTATTCTTTGTAATGATGCCATTTTCGCACGCATCAATAAACGGATTCATAATGAGTTATCAACTTTTAAAAAGGAGCTTGGTGGATCTTTCCCATGTGGAGTTGCTTTAGTGCTAAGACATTCGGGATAACGCCTATTTACCATCCCCTCTTTAAAAAAGATGAGGGGGAAACCGTTTGTCATACAGTGTTTTTTTCCTGTGAAAAAGAAGAGTCATGGTTTAGACATTATTTAATTTACAAATGTTGCTGGCACTCAGCGTGATATGGTGCTCCGTTCTGTTCCACCTGAAAATTTAACATCAAGAAGTGAATTGTACTCCATTGTTATCATTGAAATTCTAAAATGATGTGAAACTTCGCAGAGGATTTCAGCTTTTCTTTGTAACCAATTTCGTAAAGTTTATTGACACTACACTGGACATGTAATAAGCATGTATTTATTATTTTTTTCTGTTACAGCGTGAATGTATCTCAGTCCACGTCGGCCAGGCGGGTTGCCAAATGGGCAATGCCTGCTGGGAGTTGTACTGTCTGGAGCACGGCATCCAGCCTGATGGCCAGATGCCCTCAGACAAGACTATCGGAGGTGGTGATGACTCTTTCAACACCTTCTTCAGTGAGACTGGAGCTGGCAAGCACGTTCCCCGTGCCGTCTTCGTCGATCTCGAACCAACCGTAGTCGGTAAATAATTTATCTAGGAACTTTGGCTAAACAGAACCAACCGTGTTGTACATATATAACTGAAGGACGTTGACATGATGTTAGCAGGTCGTTAGTAGGTGGCGCTTTTTTCCTGACGTTAGTAAAGTAAGCGATGGATTAAAAACACTATGGTAATCGTCGGGTTTTTTCCAGGTGGTTGAATCGCGCAATAAGTCTCTTTCATGAAGTTCTGGTAACGATGAAAAAGAAATTATTTCAAAATGCAGCATAATTATCATCAAATAGTCATCTGCCAAGTAACTGAAAAAAATGAAATTGTTTAGTAATAGCAAAACAAACAGGCATTCCACGAAATGTCAGCACTATGCCAGGCCACGTCCGTTGTCTACATGTGAGGTTGTCCCATGTGCATATACATGTATCCGTGGTGGCGAATTTCAGGGTATGCAGTTGTCAGCAAGTTTTCACTTCTTTGTTTACATTTGGTTGGCATAAACTTCACCACAACATATATAACATGATAACAATTTACAATGTTTTTTTCTCGAGTACTTAAAATTGACTTTAACCCTTCCAGAACTAGGCTATTTTGCTCCATGAAAATACTGGGGGGGGGGGGGGGGCATTGATCTCGGAAACGCAATGTCTAATGAACTTTAGAATTGCATGTCGATAGATCTTCACATGCTGAATCTGATGGTGTGATTAATTTTAATCAATTATGCAATTTTTTTCAATAATTAGCTAATTAATTCATAAAGAAATGCAAGCAATTGTCTATTGACAGCATGTAACTGTACACAAATATATGGAGCGATTAGCAATTTTAATGACATGCGCATACTAATTAGCATATAACGCCCCCTAGGTATGTCTGATATGGACAAATGTATCAAAACGTGCGCAAGACTTCAGGGAAAAAAAGTCATGAAGCGAGAATCCGAAATTGCCAGGGTTGCGATGCAATCACCAAAAATATGGAGGGGGGGGGGGGGGGGGGTGGAGCCTCCCAGGCCACCCCCCCCCCCCCCCTGTGCAGTTAGGGTTAAAAGAAATACATAAATAATCGTTTGATGGGAAGGGGGAAACACAACGTGAAATTCGCTTCCCTCTATTCTTTTCCATTTCTTTTAGAGCGAAACTTGGTGTAATTCAAGCAATATTTATAATGTTGTCGCAACGATATGAAACGGAAATCTCGTGACGAAATTCGCATTGAACCAAACATTCTTGAATATTGTGTATTTCAGATGAGGTTCGTACCGGCACCTACCGTCAGCTCTTTCACCCTGAGCAGCTTATCACCGGCAAGGAGGATGCTGCCAACAATTACGCCCGTGGTCACTACACTGTTGGAAAAGAGCTGATCGATCAAGTCCTTGACAGGATCAGGAAGCTGGCCGACCAGTGCACAGGTCTCCAGGGATTCCTCATCTTCCACAGTTTTGGTGGTGGCACCGGCTCTGGCTTCACCTCCCTGCTCATGGAGCGTCTCTCCGTTGATTACGGAAAGAAGTCCAAGCTTGAGTTTGCTGTCTACCCTGCACCCCAGATCTCCACTGCTGTTGTTGAACCCTATAATTCAGTTCTCACCACTCACACCACCCTCGAGCATTCCGACTGTGCGTTCATGGTCGACAACGAGGCCATCTACGATATCTGCAGACGTAACCTCGACATAGAGCGTCCAACCTACACCAACTTGAACCGTCTCATCGGCCAGATCGTCTCCTCCATCACCGCATCTTTACGTTTCGATGGTGCCCTCAACGTCGACCTGACAGAGTTCCAGACCAACTTGGTGCCCTACCCACGTATCCATTTCCCTCTGGCCACATACGCCCCAGTCATCTCAGCCGAGAAGGCCTACCATGAGCAACTGACCGTTGCCGAGATCACCAACGCCTGCTTCGAGCCAGCCAATCAGATGGTGAAATGCGATCCCCGCCACGGCAAGTACATGGCCTGCTGTCTCCTGTACCGTGGTGATGTCGTCCCCAAGGATGTCAACGCCGCAATTGCTACCATCAAAACCAAACGGTCTATCCAGTTCGTCGACTGGTGTCCAACTGGCTTCAAGGTCGGTATCAACTACCAGCCACCCACCGTCGTTCCTGGTGGTGATCTTGCCAAGGTTCAACGTGCCGTCTGCATGTTGAGCAACACCACCGCTGTTGCCGAGGCCTGGGCCCGTCTCGACCACAAGTTTGATCTGATGTACGCCAAGCGTGCTTTCGTCCATTGGTACGTCGGAGAAGGTATGGAGGAAGGAGAATTCTCCGAGGCTCGTGAGGATTTGGCTGCTCTCGAGAAAGATTACGAAGAAGTCGGTGTTGACTCCGCCGACGCCGAGGAGGAAGACGAAGGTGATGAATACTAATCTTCTTACCTGGAAGGCCTTCCGTCTTTTCACCTTTATCAATGCAGTAGTGTCAGAAAAATTCTTAGCATAACACAGTAAATTTCCAGCAAATGTAGTGACTTTTACTTGAAGGCATAGGGCCTATTGGAACAATTTTGCAAGGGGCTGATGTCATCAACTCTCGTGTTTTTGAATTTTTATGTCACTTTATTATTGTGCAAAATGAAAGTGTTGTTTCGTCAAAAATAGTACTAGATGAGATATGAGATTAACAAAATAACTGGTAATTGGTAATTTCAAAAATTTCAGGGGGATGCAGCCCCCTTACTTGGCCTCGTGAGCCTATTCCTAAACGTGCCAATCTCTATCTTTAAAATTAACAAACTCAATAAATTGTATCATGCTTGCCCTTGCGTTGAATGCTATATTTACGCAACTTTCGAACAAAACTCTTCGTTTTTATTTATTTTTCAAAAGCTCTTTTTGTCTCTCCTGCGGAGCGGAGCGAGATCACCGGCGTCACATTTCCGTCGTCGTCAGCAATCATACTACATGTATAATCACAATAACTTTCTATGTAGTTGAAGTAGAATCACAAAATTCATACATGTACCACAGGTACATCTCTTAAAGGCGCAGGTCAAGAGCCTATAGGTCAATGAACTTTCACTGAAAATCACATATGTACATGTACATGTAATAACTTTCGTATCTTGAGGTAGGATCACCAAATTGAAATCACAAGTACATACATGTATCTTGAATGTAGTGTCATGTTTGTGAATGGGTCGATGTAAAAGGTCAAAAGATTAATGAACTTTCATTGAAAGTCACAATAACATCCCTTGAAGGCAAGTCAAGTTCGAAAAATGGGTTAAAGGTCAAAAGGTCAATAAACTTCATTAAAAGCCACTGAACACAGAAATAAAGTACATGTACTAACATAATGCACAAACAGCATCAATGTTGCTTTACTATATTAAAGCCGCCAGACCAAAGTTCACCACCTCATTCGCATAGCGAGATGCAGGCGAGACAACGCTTTGGCGTTTGCATTGCTTTTTCTTTCATCGCCCTTACCTTTTAAAAAAAGCTCTTTCAAATAATTGTGGAGATATTTGATTTTTCTTTTTGTTACGGAATCTTGTCAATGGAAATGTGAGAATATAATGTGACTTATTTATATGTCTCAAATTTATTTTTTCTTGCATTAGTTTGTCTGTTATGAGAACTTGAATGAATAGTAATGTGGATTTCATTTTCGGATGAGATCGGAAAATGTGTGTCCGAGTTGCTCTTTATCATGTTTATGCCGGATATCCACAAGCAAGTGTTCGAGTTAAAGTTAACGTTGAGTTCTGGCCATGCAACTACATTATGGAAGAAACCGTCTCAAACCAATTGGGGAAAGGACTGATAAGCATTGGTGTATACCGTGAGGCTTTGGAATAATCAAAATGATAAGGAATTGAAAAATCTCCATGAAAAGCACATGCACTGCACACACATGCGGCATGAATTCGGCCTGAACATTTCAGCTATTTCTCTTCATTATTTTTAATTTGAATACTGTATGAGGTCATTTGAAGAGCAATACTGCCCGGGGACATTTCTAATATGACATTCTTCCAAACTGAATAAAAGGAAATGCTCACAAATTATTTTTCACCTTTCTCAGAACTCGATCTTCTCTTTATGGTGATAATGTTTATGATTGATGATGGTTATTTTGATATGCTACTTATGGGGAGCGTTTCATCAAGCGTTTTGTCAGTGATTTTTACCGATAGCTGTTATAAGCTACTGAAATCCCTGCATCTGATTGGCTGAGAGCAAATTTGTCAGTAAAATTCACTGACAAAAAGCTTGATGAAACGCTCCCCTGATGTCCATGGTGATTTGAATGATGAAAGGGAAAGTCCATCCTGGTATTGAGTTGATTTTAATTTAAAAAAAAAAAGAATATGAGATGAATAGATAGTGAAAGTTTGAGTAAAATCCGATAAGAAATAAGAAATTTTTGAAGTTGTAATCCAACACAAATTGGCAACTCCGATGACGTGTCTTGCGAGCTCCTCAGTCTCCCATTCGCCCTGTACTGAAAAAAAAAATCATAAAAGAAACTCTCAAATTATCATTTTAGTAGTTTTTGATGAGGGAATAGATTTGTTTCATACAGTTTTGTATAAAAATAAAACCATTAGCAATGAGCAATGATTATACATTTTATGTAAGGTGCGTGTATGCACTGGCGTAGACGGGGTGAGGGCACATGCCCCCCCCCCCCCATTCAGCCACTAAAAAAAAAAGCTAGAGCGAAAAAGCGGGGGGGGGGGGGGAGTGAGAGAAAAAGGTGCTGCAAGCCGTTATATGGCTCTCAAAATTTGCTAAAACGTCAAAGTTTACGAGGGGGAAATAACTCTCCCCTCCCTGCACCCACCCCTGTTACCATGGGTGTCGATCGAGGGGTGTGGGGTGGGGTATATATAAAAAAAAATTGAGGTGGGGGGATGGCCTGTATTATCACCCCTGAAATATTTTTGCATAAAATAGATAAGAATTATGTCTTAATTATTACTTAAAACTAATAATTATCATCCAAACACATGTTTGATCAATGCCATCACATTCTTTAATGATTAAAATGAAGGAAATAAGAAATGCCATAATTTCAATGCGAAAATATCGAAGAAATTTCGTTTGCTCGCATTGTTATTCTCAATTAAGGGGTTCCGTCCATTGGCGTGGATCCGTGCATTACTTCTTTTCATTAAAAAACATTTTGGGTCGCAAAAACGCAAACGAGAGAAAAATAAGGGGGTATGAATACAAATCGTAATCTTTACGGATTACGCGCCCCAAATCCGCAGGGTAAATGCACTAGAAGTCTAGTTTTTGAAGGTTTGAAATGCGAAAATTTTCCAAAGCTCGGTCGCTTTGCTATCTCGCATAATTATTTTCTTTCAGGATGTCGTAATTTCGCTCCCCCAGTATATATAGTTCTTCAATAGCTTAAAGGATTCAAAAAGTTTGAATAAATAACGATGTAATTGCTTTGCTCGCTATATTATGTAAGTTTAATATGACTCCTGCTAAGATTTGCTCTCCCAATATAGGATAAAGTGAGTAAAATAACATTTGCAAAGGTTATACTTTTGAAAGAAATGTCAACTTAGAAGTGAGTGAATAGAAAACCGTTTATCAATGTATAAAATTCGAGCTTCTCTCCCGCCCAACTGCGGTGGTCAATTGCAAAAATTTCCTGGGTAAAATGTACAAGAAAATTCGTTTTTTAGGGTCAAAAATTGAAAAATTTGCCCCTCGGTCGGTTTGCTCCCTACAGCAACGTAGATAAATTTGGGCGCGGGGCGGGGGGGGGGGGGGGGGGGGGGGGGGGAGGGCTAAATTCATTGTTTGCCCCGGGCGCCATAATCCCGAGATACGCCACTGGTTTCGCTCCCTCGCATGTGAAATGTTGCGTCCAAATAGTTGAAATGCGGGCGTCGAACTATAACTTTCCTCCTAAAAAATTGTTTGCTACGTACAAGCCGTTATCTTTCTCTTAAATTTGCGAAAACGTCAGAGCTTGCGCGCGTGAAGGGGGAAACTCCCCCTCCTTGCATCCATCCCTGCATCCATCCCTGTTACATACAGTGCAGGTTTACGTCCAAAATAATTGAAAAGCAGCCAGGGCGTCGAACTAACATTCCGCCTAAAAAAAGGTGCTAAAACGTCAGAGCTTTCGAGCTTCGCGCGGGAAGGGGGACCCCCCCCCCCCCTCCCTGCACCCACCCCTGTTACATACAGTGCAGTATTGCGTCTACGTATTTAATAAGCAGTCGGGGAGTCGAACTATATCTTTCCGCCTCAAAAATAATTTGCTACAAGCCGTTATCTTTCAAATTTGCTAACACGTCAGAGCTTTTGCGCTTCGTGAGGGAAGGGGGAATCTCCCTCTCCCTGCACCCACCCCTGTTACACACAGTGCAATGTTGTATCCAAATAATTAATAAGCAGTCGGGGAGTCGAACTATAACTTTCCGCTTCAAAAAATTGTTTGCTACAAGCCGTTATCTTTCAAATTTGCTAACACGTCAGAGCTTTTGCGCTTCGTGAGGGAAGGGGGAATCTCCCTCTCCCTGCACCCACCCCTGTTACACACAGTGCAATGTTGTATCCAAATAATTAATAAGCAGTCGGGGAGTCGAACTATAACTTTCCGCTTCAAAAAATTGTTTGCTACGAGCCCTTTATCTTTCTCTGAAATTTGCTAAAACGTCAGAGCTTTCGCGCTTCGCGGTGGAAGGGGGAAACTCCCCCTCCCTCCTTGCACCCACCACTGTTACATACAGTGCAATTTCGCGTCCAAAATAATTGAAAAGCAGCCAGGGCGTCGAACTAACATTCCGCCTAAAAAAAAGGATGCCAAAACGTCAGAGCTTTCGCGCTTTGCCCGGGAAGGGTGAAGCTCCCCTCCCTGCACCAACCCTTGTCACATACAGTGCAGTATTGCGTCCAAATAACTGAAAAGCAGCCAGGGCGTCGAACTATAACTTTCCGCTTCAAAAAATTGTTTGCTACGAGCCGTTTATCTTTCTCTTAAATTTGCTAAAACGTCAGAGCTTTAGCGCTTCGCGGTGGAAGGGGGAATCTCCCCCTCCCTGCACCCACCCCTGTTACATACAGTGCAGTATTGCGTCCAAAATAGCTGAAAAGCAGCCAGGGCGGTGAACTAACATTCCGCTTAAAAAAAGATGCTAAAACGTCAGAGCTTTCGCGCTTCGTGGTGGAAGGGGAAACTCCCCCTTCCCTACACCTACCCCTGTTACAGACAGTGCAGTATTGTTTCCAAATAACTGAAAAGCAGCCAGGGCGTCAAACTAACTTTTCGCCTTTATAAAAAGTGTTACGAGCCGTTATCTTTCTCTCAGATTTGCTGTAAAACGTAAGAGCTTTTGCGCTTCATCACCAATTTCGCACTCTTCGCGTGCCCCACAACCGCCCCCTAAAATGAAATCCTGGCTATGCGGTTTGATCCTACACGTCTGCCCCCCCCCCCCCTATTGCAAAATCCTGGCTACGCCTGTGCGTGTATGATTTAATATTTTCTTTAGAGAAAGAGGAGATTAGTGATTTTTGGAGTACAGAGCAAATGGGAGAGGAGCTTGCAAGATACGGGTACGTCACGGAGTTACCAATTTGTGTCTGATTGATAACAACTTCAAAAATTCATAACTTTCTTATTTCTTATCGTATTTTGCTCAAACCTTCACTGTCCTGTGTCTTTAATTTGTCTGCTTCTTTTAAAACCAACTTGTAATCAGGGTGGACTTCCCCTTTAAGAAGATGATGTTTATATGTACTGCATTGATATGTTACTTATGATGACAATGCTGATGATGGTGATTATATTGATATGTTACTTATGATGACAATGCTGATGATGGTGATTATATTGATATGTTACTTATGATGACAATGCTGATGATGGTGATTATATTGATATGTTACTTATGATGACAATGCTGATGATGGTGATTATATTGACATGTTTCTAATGATGACAATGCTGATGATGGTGATTACATTGATATGTTACTTATGATGACAATGATGATGGTGGTGATTACATTGATATGTTACTTATGATGACAATGATGATAATGGTGATTATATTGATATGTTTCTAATGACGAAAATGCTGATTATAATGATGATTAAGATAATGATTACATGTATAGATATCATTAGAAGTCTTGAGGCAATCATTGAGCTTTGAATACATGTACTTTAAACCTTCTATACAATGAGTCTTTCATCTAAAGGGCGGTGTGTACTCGCACCCCTAAATCTGCAAATAATATAAGCATGACTCATTTGCATATTTCAACAAATCTTACGTACTTTGGCACCCTCTTCGTTCGTATCGGTTGAGTAGCAACCAATTGCAGAACGTGATTTAGGCCATAGAAACGGTATCTCTTTTGATCATGTTGATCTTTCTGCACAGCAACGGCATTCACTCAATGAATTATAAATTATACTGCACCCAGCAAAAACCCGCCATTATTCGTTAGTTGCTTGCGGCACATCAGACGTCAAGAGCAATTCGTGAAACCCTCTACCCGCCCATTCGATCTAAACGTCCAAAGACTTAATCTTCAACATGGTAAGCTGACCATAAGTAACTTTTCACGATAGCATATACTATCATCTATTTAAATCTGACTAGACGTTTAATAAAGCCAGTAACATTTTGATCTCTTTTTAATATTCACTAACGCTGAGTATAACTTTTTAATCTATCCAGAATGTTCTGAAGCAATTTCTTGTAATCGGAGGGTAGTGAAGTTGAAAGTGAACACAAACTCATCGACTATTCTATGAACTAGACTTATAATGTATTTTTTTTTCCAAAACGAAAAGTCATCTCCTCGTTGTGACCTGTTCCTATTCTTTTGGAGAGTAACTAGTTAGGCTCTTGAATTTATTGGGGGGAAAATGTTTTCCAAAAAGAGTCTCTCATTGTTTTACGTTGACATATTCTATTCTTCTTTATCATTGTTTATGCCTGTGTTTATCAGCTTAGAAAAAGAAATAGTTTCACAAAAAGCTCATTTATAATTTTAGAGGCATTTACCTATGATGCCTTTGTCGAGTTGAAATATATTACACCCAAAATGGTATCATGGTTGCGATTTGATGTTTTAAAAAAATAACGTTGACGTTCGATGCGGTTATTGACAATTCTGGAATGTTCTAAACCAGCATTAGCAAGGCACGCGCATTTAAACTCGAAAATCGACGTTGTGTAAGTTGACAGTCATCTAGTTAATATCAGTTCACTCATATTTAAAAATCAGACAAAATTTCGAGCTGGAATTTTGGATTCGAAATTGTAAAGCAAATTGCAGCTGTACGTGCTTAGAACTCTAATGTGATTGGAAATTGGCGTAAAATAAATATCTGCATACCGTTACTAGCATGGTAGAGGTTCATCCGACATAACAACAGATAAATATTCCACCTCCATTTGACTCTTCAAGTAGTGAATGCAGTAATTAAATCACGATGCATTGACTTGTTCGGGGAAAAAAGTATTCATACATCTGGTCTATTGAATAATCGTTACCGAGTTACTGTATATCATCATGATCATCATGTGATCATCATGTCATAGAATGAATGTAGACACACGCCGATAGTTAATTTTCTTTTTAAAGTTCAAATCAGTGCCGTTCGGATTGGGTTCGGATTTCGGAATCTAACCCAATGATACCTCCTCCTTCGTACATTTGTTTAATTGACGTCTGTACATATTTGCGTATTTGCCAACTTGGCTAAGATGCAGTCCAAAGGTTGAGAGCTCTCACGAGTCAAAGAAAAGTCACCTCATGTGGTTATCTGAAGTGAATCACAATTTTAACAACAATTTGCATGGACTTTGCCTGCAGCATTCAAATAGCGAGTATTGTGTCAGGTCACACGGGGTCAATGTGTGATAATGGACCCGGTCCCACTATAACCCAAATATTGCTAACTGTATTCATACAAATCTAACATCGTTTTGGCTAAGTCGAAATATCGATCCACATTGTTAGGAAAAAGGTATGATAACCAGAATAATGGTGATCTCTTTTAGCTTAATCTTTCCCATACGATTTCTTTTTACAAGAAGTCTGAAATAGATAAATGTAAAATAAATGAACCACTTTCTCGTTATACACAGTTTTATTAGATGTGATGTATAGTTGAAAGTATCGTTGTTGGAAATTTGTGACTGCGGCTTAAAGAGAATGATGTACCTAGATGTACATCAAGGTTGATAACATATTACGATGAACACTGCCATGACTGCTGCAACAAATGGGAATGACATACAAATAAATTTGCCTTATTCGCTTCACTCTTTTTAGAAAAAATAAAGGTATTCACGAAGAAAAAGATCAATACAAATACGAGTAAAATGTACTCTTTTAGATATATAGAAGAAGGAGTAATTATTTTTTTTTAAAATACATAATGATATTATATATATGTCTCTCAGCGCTTTACAGATATATTATTACCCCGGTCATCATGGTCATCGGATTCTGGCTTGCCCGCATATACAGGGGTGTCGATCCGTGTTCATGATTGGGGGGATGACCGGCGAGGCAGCGAAGCCAGGGATTATGGCACCCGGAGCAAACAATGAAGTTACGCCCCCCCCCCCCCCCCCCGAGTGCCCACACTTATATACGTTAATGTACAAGCGAGGGAGCAAAGCGGACCGAGAGGCAAAGTTTTCAATTTCTAACCATAAAACACGCAATTTCTTGTGAATTTTAACCAGGAAATTTTGAAATTGACCATTGCAAAAGTTGAGTGGTAGAGGAGCTCGAATTTTATACATTAATAAACGGTTTTCTATTCACTCCTACAATCGGGAGCAAAACTAACGAAAACCCTATAGGCAGTGGCGTAGCCAGGATTTTCAAAAGGGGGGGGGGGGAGGGGGGCAGACGTGAAGGATCCAACCGCGTAATACGATAATTATTTGAACGCAATCCTGCACTGTAATACAGTGCAATATTGCGTCCAAATGATTAAAAAGTAGTACCAGGGGTGGGTGCAGGGAGGGGGGGGGGGGGGGATTAAGAGCTCTCACGAGTCGAAGAAAAGTCACCTCATATGGTTATCTGAAGTGAATCACAATTTAAACAACAATTTGCATGGACTTTGCCTGCAGCATTCAAATACAGAGTATTGTATCAGGTCATACGGGGTTAATGTGTGATAATGGACCCGGTCCCACTAACCCAAATATCGCTAACTGTATTCATACAAATCTAACATCGTTTTGGCTAAGTCGAAATATCGATCCACATTGTTAGGAAAAAGGTATGACTAGCAAATAATGGTGATCTCTTTTAGCTTAATCTTTCCCATACGATTTCTTTTTACAAGAAGTCTGAAACAGATATATGTAAAATAAATGAACCATTTTCTCGTTATTCACAGTTTTATTAGATGTGATGTATAGTTGAAAGTATCGTTGTTGGAAATTTGTGACTGCGGCTTAAAGAGAATGATGTACCTACATGTACATCAAGGTTGATAACATGTTACGATGAATACTGCCATGACTGCTGCAACAAAATAATGGAAATGACATACAATACAATTTGCCTTATTCGCTTCACTCTTTCTAGAAAAAAAAATGTTTTCACGAAGAAAAATATCAATACAAATACGAGTAATATGTAATATATTAAATTTATAGAAGAGGGAATAATAATTATTTTTTAAAAATACATAATGATATAATAATAATAATTATATTCTGCTTTTATATAGCGCTTTACAGAAATATTATTACCCCGGTCATCGGATTCTGGCTTGCCCGCACACAGGGGTGTCGATCCGTGTTCATGATTGGGGGATGGCCGGTGAGGCAGCGAAGCCAGGGATTATGGCACCCGAAGCAACTTAAGTTACGCCCCCACCCCCATCCCTAGTGCCCACACTTATATACGTTAATGTACAAGCGAGTGTGCAAAGCGACCGAGAGGCAAAGTTTTCAATTTCTAACCATAAAACGCGCAATTTCCTGTGGATTTTCAAAAGTTGAGTGGTAGAGAAGCTCGAACTTTATACATTAATAAACGCTATTTTGTTTTCTATTCGCTCCTGCAATCGGGAGCAAAACTAACGAAAACCCTATAGGCAGTGGCGTAGCCAGTATGTTTCAATAGGAGGGGGGGGGGGGGGCAGACGTGAAGGATCCAACCGCGTAATACGATAATTATTTGAACGCAATACTGCACTGTAATACAGTGCAATATTGCTTCCAAATAATTGAAAAGTAGTACCAGGGGTGGGTGCAGGGAGGGGGGAGTTATTTCCCCCTTCCCGCGCGAAGCGCAAAAACTTTGACGTTATAGCAATTTTTTAGAGAAAGATAACGGCTCGTAGCGCCTTTTTTAGGTTTTTTTCTCTCGCTTCCCTCGCTTTTTCGCTTTCGCTTTGTTTTTAAAGGGCTGAATAAGGGAGGCATGGCCCCCTTGTGCCCCCTGTTTACGCCAGTGCATATAGGCTTGAGAAAGAGTCGAGAAATTCAGCAAGGCTACCTGAAGTTGAGATTTCTTTCAAAAGTTGAACCTTTGCAAATGCTGTTTTTTACACTTTATCCTATATTTGGGGCACAATATTTAGCAGGAGTCATATGAAACATGATAGAGCGAGCTAAGCAATTACATCTTCATTTTGTAATTTTTTTTTAACCCTTTAAGCTATTTAAGGACTATATACTGGGGGCGCGAAATTACGAGATCCTGAAAGAAAATAATTATGCGAGGGAGCAAAGCGGATTTGGGGGCGCATAATCAATAAGGATTATGACTTTTCTTCATTTCCCCCTTTTTTTTCTCTCCTTAGCTTTTTTGCGCCCCCTCCTAGCATGCCTAGTGCCGCATAATCGATACGTGCCGCATAATCAATAAGGATTATAACATTTCTTCATTTCCCCCTTTTTTTATTCTCTCCTTAACTTTTTTGCGCCCCCTCCTATTGCCGCCCGGGGCACGTGCCCCCTGCCCCCTAGATACGCCACTAGGCGAAGCGACCGAGAGGGGGGAGGGTCTAGGAGGGGGTATCCCCCTCCCACACCAGGGACCTTTTGAAAAATCTGTCTATAATTTTAGAGCATCCCAAAATGTTTTTTAATGAAAAGAAGAAACGCACGGATCTGCGCCAATGGACGGAACCCCTTAATTGAGAATAACAATGCGAGCGAACGAATTTTCTTCAATATTTTTCGCATTGAAATTATGGCACTTCTTTTTTCCTTACGGTACTTCTAATCATTAAAGAATGTGATGGTATTTCAAGATCAAACATAATAAGTTTGGATAAGTATTAGTTTTAAGTTAATGTATCATAATTCTTATTATTTTATCCAAAAATATTGGGGGGGGGGGGTGATATACCCCCCCCCCCCCCCCCTCCGGATCGACACCCATGACCGCACACAGTGTATGCACATTCTCCACTTCCTGGGGATTCCAGCAATGGGCCGTGGCGCTCACATTGATAAGCAAACGACACTAACTTCTTGCCAGCAGCCTAAATGATTATATTTTTGGCATTTTCTTGAAAACCCTTTCTTTTTATTATACTGGAGAGAGGAAGGGCATGTTAGTTTTCGAGAATTTCGAGCAGTTGAGTGATTTCCCCCTGTACATATACAATAGACCTGTTTACTCGTGTATTTCAATTTACGCATATTTCTCTCCAGAATCCTTAGTAACCAACTATTTAGTGCACCTGCTATGCATAATGGCATCTCTATGGATGGAATCCATTTTGCCTGCATAAATTAGTTGGTGCTATGTCGGACGAGCCTTTGCTCAGATTTTGAGTCGTCAAGAGCAATTTTTGTTCAAAAAGTATGTTTAAACTTAGTAAACATGTCAATTGTATTCAACGGTTGCCTAGGTACAATAAAACTCTATGCAATTTGCCTTTGAATAGCAGTTGCCAAATGTTATTGACAGTACGTGTTATCACTATCTTCTGATAACATGCGTCATCATAGCAACGTGCTTATGGAAGCAATTGATTATTAACATGATTAAATTAAGAATTCAGCATCAATAGAACCAGTCACGTGAAACCCCGTTCTAAAGTGAGAAAAAAACCCCAGAAATGATAAAACAGAAATAATACAGACTATGAACCCCTATCGTGTCGTTTGCGTTATTCTTGTAGCTGGCATTGGGCGGGATTTGCCGCCCAAAATGTCTTCACCTAAAGAAGAAGTTTTTCTTTAATCACATATTTTGTTGAATTAGGGTGGAAAATTAATTACATTTGATGAATTCATTAGAATTACATATGAGAGCATAAAATGAGAGCACTAATTGTGTATGATGAAGGGAAAGAAGAATAAAATTTGGTGAAACATGCGTCAGATTTTAAGTGTTATTACGCCGTTTGTGGGTGGCCAAGCAAGGGGAAAAGTCTTATTAGACCCCGTTCTCATTACAAGGGATAGAGCGATCTAGCGCGCGCTAGATCGCGCCACCTCTGAGGTGAGAACGCGGCGACGTCGTTCCGGCGCGATCCAGGGCGATCCACAGCGATCCCAAACCGGACCACCTCTGGGGGGGTGGTCCACGACAGTTAGCGCGATCTAGCGCGCGCCTATTCACAGTTTACTGTGCGGAGAGTGCTACGATAGATCGCTCTACCCTCTGCAGGTGTGAACCCGCGGCGTGCCAGCAGCGTGCCAGTGGACCGCCCTGGCGCGATCCACAATGGAGCGATCCACTTTCCAATCTCGTAATGAGAACGGGATCACAGAATAGGTGGTGTGGTAGGGGTTATTTCAGATATTTTATCAATATCTAAATCCACACATAAGGACACACGTAGGATGGACCTATTTATTAACCGGTTTTCATGCCAAATGTACTATGTTTACTTGTACTTTTGAATCACTTTGAAGTGAATGTGTACTCCTTCATCTTATACTCTTAATTATCTGTTCAATATTCAGTATACATACTTGTATATATTTTAAGCTAACCATTGTTTCTCAGATTACCTGATAACATTTTCCTTTGATTGGGGGGGGGGGGGGGGGGGCTTGTAAGTCCTAGTATAGACACTTAAAACCCCAATATTATATTTTACTTTATTTTTGCCCCAGCGTGAATGTATCTCAGTCCATGTCGGCCAAGCCGGTGTCCAGATGGGCAATGCCTGCTGGGAGTTATACTGTCTGGAGCACGGCATCCAGCCTGATGGCCAGATGCCCTCAGACAAGACCATCGGAGGTGGTGATGACTCCTTCAACACCTTCTTCAGTGAGACTGGAGCTGGCAAGCACGTTCCCCGAGCCGTCTTCGTCGATCTCGAGCCCACTGTTGTCGGTAAGTTCATTTTCATTTTCTATGAATTAATGATCATTTCCAATCAACTACTTTAATTGAGTTCGGTAACATTACGCAGAATCTTAATGGTGTTGTTGATTGTTTGACTGCAATAATTATTTAAAGATAAGGGAGTAATGGATTGCATTATGTTAAAATCATTTCAGATGAGGTTCGTACCGGTACCTATCGTCAACTCTTCCACCCTGAGCAGCTGATCACCGGCAAGGAGGATGCTGCCAACAACTACGCCCGTGGTCACTACACCGTCGGAAAGGAGCTGATCGATATTGTCCTAGACAGGATCAGGAAGCTGGCTGACCAGTGCACAGGTCTCCAAGGATTCCTCATCTTCCACAGCTTTGGTGGCGGTACCGGCTCGGGTTTCACCTCCCTGCTCATGGAGCGTCTCTCTGTCGATTACGGAAAGAAGTCCAAGCTTGAGTTTGCTGTCTACCCTGCCCCTCAGATCTCCACTGCCGTTGTGGAGCCCTACAACTCCATCTTGACAACTCATACCACACTCGAGCACTCCGACTGTGCCTTCATGGTCGACAACGAGGCCATCTACGATATCTGCAGACGCAACCTCGACATCGAGCGTCCCACCTACACCAACCTAAACCGTCTCATCGGCCAGATCGTCTCCTCCATCACCGCATCTTTACGTTTCGATGGTGCCCTCAACGTCGATCTGACCGAGTTTCAAACCAACTTGGTGCCCTACCCACGTATCCATTTCCCTCTGGCCACATACGCCCCAGTCATCTCTGCTGAGAAGGCCTACCACGAACAGTTGACTGTTAGTGAAATCACCAACTCCTGCTTTGAGCCAGCCAACCAGATGGTGAAATGCGACCCCCGTCACGGCAAGTACATGGCCTGCTGTCTCTTGTACCGTGGTGATGTCGTCCCCAAGGATGTCAACGCCGCCATCGCTACCATCAAGACCAAGCGTACCATCCAGTTCGTCGACTGGTGTCCAACTGGCTTCAAGGTCGGTATCAACTACCAGCCACCCACCGTCGTCCCTGGTGGTGATCTTGCCAAGGTTCAGCGTGCCGTCTGCATGTTGAGCAACACTACCGCCATCGCCGAGGCCTGGGCCCGTCTCGACCACAAGTTCGATCTGATGTACGCCAAGCGTGCTTTCGTTCACTGGTACGTCGGAGAGGGTATGGAGGAAGGAGAATTCTCCGAGGCTCGTGAGGACTTGGCTGCTCTCGAGAAGGACTACGAAGAAGTCGGTGTCGACTCCGTTGATGCAGAGGAGGAAGAGGAAGGTGAAGAATATTAGATTTCCATCAATCGGGCGAACGAGATCATGGACAGATGGAGACGCTTAGTGTTAGACAGAATCGAAGCTATATACCTGACGATATATTTCAATTACCAACTCACTTTTACCAACAATATCTACGTGAAGTCAAAATGACATAATTTGTCTTATTTCTTGATACTGTATTTTCAACAAAAAATATAGGGCATCCATTTTTCTTATTGTCAGTGCATAGAATTTTTCACCTTTGTCATTGTTTTCAACAAAATTTTACTGATACATCTGAATGATATAAAAAATATTATAGATATGATATATAAATCCATTATCATTTCTTTTCCCCCTAATCGTTGTCGCCTCAGACTGAAGTATTTCTCTCTCTCTCTTTCTCTTTCTTGTACTACGATTTAAAAGCATAATGTCAAGTAATCTTAACCAAAATAAGTAACATGTCATATACGAAGGAAAAAAACCCAACAATTCAACTACCAATTTTGTGACAATGCCAACGGACAAATAAACTTTTCTCAAGCCAACTTACAATTTTGTGATAGCATTCATCATTGCGCGTCTCATTGTGAGTAGTCATGTAGTGAAGTAAACCATGCAACATACAACTGAAGAAGAAAAAAAAAAATCAAACTATAGTTTTTACTATCACTCTTCGGTCAAACAGAATATTTGATTTCGTTTCACTCAGTGACAATGAAGTTTAAAGCTAATTTCGACTTCCCGTAATTAATTTCAATTTGAAATTTTATGAACTGAAAATCTCCATTGCGCATAGAAATGATAGACCATTCAGTGCATGAAGTTTGATTCTGAGAGAATTTAATTTCCCACATTGCCGTACCAGAACTCAACATTAATTCTTTCATGACAGGAATTATTCAAGGGCTAAATTGATCACATTTTGTTCTTCAAATTGGCAACAATACTATTTTCTTTTAATACTACATGGTGCTAATAATACATGTCTTTGAAAACAATATACATGGTTAGGAACTTTGTTGAAAAGTTGACAAAATTGCCAATTTCGATAAAAAAATGATTTTAAACTTCTCAATATGTTGCCAATTTAAGGATTTTAAAGCTAATTTTCTTTTTTTTTAATTCCTGCCATCAAACACAATATGGTCATGCAACAAAAATGGACAGTGTGTGCATATTTTTTCTCTCTTTCTTCTCATGCATCTGGTATATTTTTTAGAGCTCTGAATGAAAAGTTATTGAGCCAAACTACAAATTGTGGTCAATTGTCTCGAAAGGGTTAAAATTATCTAAGTCGAGAGTATTGTGGAAATGTCCCTGTGCCCTACTGCTCAACTTTGATCTTAGGCCCCTATTATTGTTAGCAAGTCAATGCAGCATTGGATAGTATAGAATACAGATCAATTGATAGGAGGTGATCTGAAAGAGAGAATGAAATCAATGATGCCCAGAGGCATCCACTTCCCTCACAGAGAGAAAGAAGGGAGCGTGAAAAGGAATAGTATCTCCAAAAGCAGGGAGGTTCTACCTGAATACCATAGGTATGATTGGAGTTTTTGTTGTAGGGCAGGGCGGCGTACCTGTAGAGGGCACGGGAGGAACGTGCCCCCCCCCCCCCAATCGTATATCGAAAATATATTATAATACAACAAGAGAAAGGGATTGGGCGAAAGAGACGAGAAGAAGACGATAGTACCCCATCCTGCAGCCTTCCCCTTATGAGTGGCCTTGTAAATTTCATTTTCCCAGTAAATGGTGGGTCAAATTTGTCTGATAACGATAACGAGATTTTTCATTGAATGGGCCGTGCCATCCAAATGCAAGTTGATACCTGATGGTGTGCATTCCTACATACATCTCATATTTTGATATTTAATGTTCTAAATATGTTTCATAGATTTTAAAATATTTTTTGAAATAATTTTCTAAAGCCCCACCCACTTCAGAAAAAATAATCCTCCAGATCACTTTCCTCCTGTGACATCATCTGTCAATCATCAGTGAGCTAATAGCGATTTTGCAAGTGAAAGTGGTATTTAACTTGTCAAAGCCAACACCTGTTACAATACAACATACAATACCAACATATGAGTCGCTACGTCAGACATGCTGTAGAACAGCCTAGTTATCAACTATTTAGTGCACCTGCTATGCATAATGGCATCTCTATGGATGGAATCCATTTTGCATATATTATTTGTTGCTGTGTCGGACAGGTCTCTGGCAAGCTTTTGAGTCGTCAAGCGAAACCTTTGTTCTAGAAGTATGCATGAAATGAGTAAACATGTCTGTTGCGGAGAGCTATTTTTATGTTTCATTGTGAAGGGCATCACTGAAGGAGTTGAAATTTGATAAAATTTGGTTGCCATGGTCGCCTACTAAAATTATAACCATAAAATATTCAATGTCACGACGAACAAAATGCATAGATCAGGCTCTGTATTCATGGTAGTAGGCGTTGTTAGGTTGGACAAACATTTGCCTTGCCCAGCCTAGCAACATTTAATGTTGCAATCTGCATTCTGACTATTGAAATATAATGACTTGTATAAGTGGATGTCATAGTTCATTACTAGGAGTTTGACAAATAGGTAGCATTACATTTGAATGCATTACGAAATGGCCTATTCCCAAGTATATTCAAATTTTATGCATGTATCTACAACAGTGGTTTCGAGTGAAGACCTCAAAGCTTGCCGTGGACATGAAGCTACCGTGGACAAGCCCTACATAGCAACCAGTAATGCATGCAAACTACATTCTGGCTATTGAAATAGGATAACTTGTAACAGAGATGAAAGCAATAAATGTTCAATGCTGGAGACCATTCAGATGAACTAATTACAATCATTTGTTATGAGTTTTGGCATTTCAATAGTCCACTGCCTGGACTGTCTCAATCAAGATACATTGAGATAATTCCCAAGTTAAAGTCAATAATGCCCATACACTGGGACATTGCGCCCAATGCGTACACAACTCATACATGTAGGTAAATGGAGCTATTATGTGTATCAGGCAATCTTGTGCACTCTTTAAATTTGCAGTTCCATGCACGAGTGTATTTACTTGCACTATGAACACGATGACAAAGAGAGCGGACAAAATATACAGCTCCTCATTGTACCCTCCACAATTGCTCTGGTAGACAAAAGAACATCCCTTGATTTCTATTATGTAAAAGTATGTAGAACAGGTGTCGGCATGCATATTCACCTGTTCTACTTATTTTTACATAATAGCAATGAAAGGATGTTTTTTTGTCTACCAGAGCAATTGTGGAAGGTACAATGAGGAGCAGTATATTTTGTCCGCTTCTTTGTTCGCCATGTTCATAGTGTTGGTGACTTACTTCAGTTCACGCCAAGCGTGTGTGTGTGTGTGTGTAATTGGGTTTTTACAGACGTGTATCAATCAGATATGATTATTTACGTCTGGGACCGACCTTTAACGTCACCATCCGAAAGACGTGACTCAGTCTCGAACCTGGGTCCGCTGAATCAATTTATAACTTCCACTGGTAGCTGGATTACAGGCGCACGCCACAACGCCCAGTTGTGTGTATGATATCTTTATTTCGCCGTAGTGGGCAGTCTTCAATTATTCAATTCAGTGCCGTATATAGATAGAGTCTGGCCAACTCAGCTCCAGTTGGGTAACAACATGGCGCATATTCCTTTGTTGCAAGCTTACATAACAAAGGAATATACGCCATGTTGCTACCCAACTGAAACCGAGTTGGCCAGACTCTCTCTATATACGGCACTGATTCAATTACCAAAAGCAAAAACGGAAAAACAGAAAAACGAAATCAGAAGTATTCAATTGTCAATTTTTAAAAAGGAAAAACGGAAAAACAAAATCTAGTTTTTTTCAGTTTTCGAAAATTCAAGGCCACAAAATCTGTGTGTATCTGTAATCAATAATATATGCAAATTTTATGCATACCTTACACACAAGGGTTGTTCTTGACAACCTGAAAGCTTGCCGGGCATATAGTAACAAATAATGTATGCAAACTAAATTCCAAGCATTGAGGCTCATTTATAAAAAAAAAAAAAAGTTCATGGAATAGCTCGTCACTAGGTGCTCAGAGAATATATGTGCATAAATTTGTATACATTACAGAAGCGGTCTATTCAGAATATAACAACTGCCTTTGTGCATTGCAGCTGAACTTCTAGAGCACCTTTTAAATTCAGAGTCATGAATCATTAATGAAACTGGACAGCAAAAGGTTGGCAGACATGACAGCTGCAAAACACAGTGGCAATCGTTGTGTTCTGAATCAATTACTAATACACAAAGATTTTGTGTCCTTGATTTTTCCAAAAGTGACGAATCTAATTATATTCAGAGCAATATTTCAAGAAAAACAAAGAAATAGAACAAAACTTACTCCCAATAAAATTTTACATTGTTAAAACCTCAGTCTGATACGAGTCAATTTTTTTTAGTTATTAACAATCAAAAGTGTCCACTGTTTTTTAAACTCCGAATATATAACAACAAATTTATTGTGCTGAGTACATGCGTGTACGGCCTTACAGAGAATGACAAAAATTTGTACAAGTGCATCTCATTTTGTAAAGACCCATCTGTCCTTTATTATAGTGGGTACTGATGAGTAGCAAGTGAGATTCTTGACCGCATATGGACCAGTTCACAAAGCATTTAAATCTGACGCATACCCTTTTTTTCAACAACGGTATGCCTTTGACGACCTAGCTATACCACAGATAATCTATACAATGTGCATTCTTGCTAGTGAAATACGCAGTAACGTAGCTCCAGGCAGGGGCGTCCATCCAGGGAGGCAGGGGGCAAAATGTTTGCTTCCCCCCAATATCCGGAGGTGTAAAATAAAA
Source organism: Heliocidaris erythrogramma (assembly GCA_025617745.1). NCBI lineage: Eukaryota > Metazoa > Echinodermata > Echinoidea > Camarodonta > Echinometridae > Heliocidaris > Heliocidaris erythrogramma. The sequence goes on from CM046858.1 coordinate 25,992,923, forward strand.
GACGGAAAGATGATGCAAAACCCGGGAAATGAAACCTTCCAAACAATGTAATACAAAAGGTATTACACGATCACGCTTCAATTTCGCCGCATGTAACACTGGAGAAGCTTGTAATTAAGAGGCGTTAAAAAAAATCATGTGCGAAATGAACATCGTTACGTTAGGCTATCTTGCCCCCCCCCCCCCCCAACGAAAAACAGATTGGCGCCCCCACCAAATCAAATTACGAAGAAAAAAGGAAAATGAAAAATGAGAGAAAAGGGCAGGGAAATTTGGAAAAGGGCGAGTAGAGAAAACGATAGCACCCCGGTCTCACCCTTCCTTAAATGACCTATGGAATGCAAGTACATTATTGATCTTTGATGATTTGTATTGTTCATACAACAAATTTTCAGTACCTTTCTTTTCATGTGATGCTGGAGCATTTCTGACATAGCATCTGCTATTGTGATTGAGAGTTTATGACTTGGTATTGTATTAAAACATGCGATGCTATTGTGAGCAGGTGCTAAACTGAGGGATTAGGTACATACCAGTGTCTATTGTTGACTGATAATGTCATGTGAAGAATCAAACTTCAAAGGATTATTTAGGGGTGGGGCTTAGCAGGTAAAATAAAATAATTACAAAATATATGACACTTATTCAGATCAAATGGTTGTAAATTTTGTGATGTACAGAACAATACACATCATCAAAGATCAACATGTACTTGCATTCCATAGGTCCTTTAATCAGTTGCCGCCTAAATGGCTTGTCTCGAATGGGTGGGTTGCGGGAGCAGGATGGGAGCGGGAACGGGCACACCCTTTCGAGACAAGCCCCCTCCCCCCCCCCCCGGTTATCTCGAATGGACGCGTTCTCAGCGAGAAGTTCAATGAACGCGCCACTTCGAGACAACCGGGGGGGGGGCTTTCCTCGAATGGGTGTGTTGAGTAGACTTTTGTAACAGACGTTTTAGAAATTTTTGAAAAATGTACTCTTGCTGGGTTTTTTTCGTTTTTCTTTTGTCTAAGATGTAGAAAATATAATAAAACAGTATCTAAAAAAAAGCTTTTGACAAGGAAATCATTATTTGTGCAAAATAAATAGGGGAATTGAATAATTATGCATTAAAACACACGGGGACGAAAGGGCAAGTGGCGTAGCTAGGATTTTTGTATTTATTTATTTATTATTTTTTTTTGGCGTGACCTGTTAAATATTGTGAAATTGTGTTACAGACATGTGCTGACATAAGCCAAGGTGTGTTTATCATCTTTCCAAAGTTAGAAACACCTTTTAATGCCACTATCATTCTATCAATACCCACTATCAAAAGTCAAAACGCATATCAAAAGGTCGTTTGTACCCGGCCCCCAACTCCCCATACAAGGGGTAGGCCTATGCTCGTACCTCCTTTTCAAAAGTGACCCCCTATCCCGGAGAAGTTGGAATTTGTTTTACCCCCCTATCCCGGGGAATTTTCTGAGATATTGGACCCCCTATCCAGGCAATTTAGGAAATTAACCCCCCCCCCCTCCTATCCCCGGGGAGGAAACCACCAGAGTCTGCGAAAATTGACCCCTATTTACATTTTCCCGGGCGTCTTAATTCCGGTAAAATATCAGCTTTCATCTTTATATATGCACAATTCATTGTCATAGAATGCTACTTACATTAGAATTTTACATAATTATTGTTATGATTTATTAAAAAATATTGACATCGTCATATAATATGAATAAAACGGAGGTACTTACCTCATTTTTCCAAAGTCATGCTTTGACTTTGACTTTGATAGTGATACTACCCAACACCCCTAAAAGGGGTAAAACAGGCAGGGGTAGGGTGCGCAGATGGTATGAAGGCTACGAGGGAGGGTTTTTGCTTAATTTGAGAAGTGTTTTTTGTACGGATTCCTTAAATTTGTGTTTGTCGAGGATTGTTTTTACTGTATTTGGTAGATTATTCCAGTCAGTAATTGAACGGGGTATGAAAGAATATTTATAACAATTTTTGTTAGTAGCAATTGGAATATAACTATTTACCGAAGTTTTTCTCAAATTCCTTTGGACCCGGCGCAGGATGGACTGCACTGGCACGGCGAGGTGACCCACAACTGCCTGTTGAAAGATTGATAGGCGGTTTGTTTTTCGCCTTTGTTGTAAGGTTTCGATTTTAAGTTTCTTTCAGCGATATCAGCGGGGAAATGTGGAATTGTCATAGTCTCAAGACAAGTCGTTACGTGTTACATGTATTTAAATTCATTGCAAAAATTAATAACGATCGATCGCTATGAATCAAGCTCTAATAGCGTTTGATTGAAGGGGGGGGGGGGGGGGGGGGGGGCTTTGTGTTACGGATTTTAGCGATTGATTGCCATTAGCGCTTGATCGGAGTTTAGCGATTAATCGCTAAACACTCTTTATGTTACGGGGCCCAGGTCACGCCAAACAAAAATAATAATAAATAAATAAATACAAAAATCCTAGCTACGCCACTTGCCCTTTCGTCCCCGTGTGTTTTAATGCATAATTATTCAATTCTCCTATTTATTTTGCACAAATAATGATTTCCTTGTCAAAAGCTTTTTTTAGATACTGTTTTATTATATTTTCTACATCTTAGACAAAAGAAAAACGAAAAAACCAACAAGAGTACATTTTTCAACAATTTCTAAAACGTCTGTTACAAAAGTCTACTCAACACACCCATTCGAGGAAAGCCCCCCCCCCCCCCCCCCGGTTGTCTCGAAGTGGCGCGTTCATTGAACTTCCCGCTGGGAACGCGTCCATTCGAGATAACCGGGGGGGGGGGGGGCTTGTCTCGAAAGGGTGTGCCCGTTCCCGCTCCCATCCCGCTCCCGCAACCCACCCATTCGAGACAAGCCCTTGTGAATCCGCGTTTCATTTTCGAAGCATTAAGACCGATGCCCCCCCCCCCCCCCCCCCCCCCGCCTGATGACAGTGCCTCCTACATGGCTGCACTCATGATACGCCACTGGAAATTCGTAAGTGAATACCATTCCTCATCATCAAGCACATGGCACTATGAACACGATGACAAAGAAAGCGGACAAAATATACAGCTCCCCATTGTACCCGCCACAATTGTTCTGCTAGACAAAAGAACATCCCTTCATTGCGATTATGTAAAATAAGTAAAACAGGTGAATATGCATGTGACATCTGTTCTACATATTTTTATATAATAGCAATGAAGTGATGTTCTATTGTCTACCAGAGCAAGCGTGGAAGGTACAATGTGGAGCTGTATATTTTGTCCGCTTATTTGTTCGCCATGTTCATAGAGTGGTGCAACAGAAATCGATAAAATTTGAATACATTAATTTGTGAGGTGGTGCAGAGCGCGTGGAAAGTGACAGCACAAACCAACAGAACAGAGTTCGCATTCGCTTGAGGCACATCACAAGTCAAGAGCATTTCGTTGAAAGCACCAAACTATCATCATGGTAAGTTGGTTCTAAACTACTCATACACAGACACAAGTGTGAGGTTTTCACATAAATAGTCCTTTGTTGCTAGACATAGCATCTAAAACTCTAATAATTACTTACAATAATCAATTTAATAAATTTTACAGCTTGCACAGATTGTTTTTTCATCCTGGTGTCGGTTCATGTTCTTACAATTTTTTCGTAAACCGAAATATCGGGGAGTTAAGTAACAGATCATTTGACTAGTAGTTGTGTTTTCATGATATACGTCATGTAACTTTTCATTCCTCGTCTTTTTTAGCAGGTTAACATAACCCCCGGTTACTATTTTTGTGTGAATGCGAAGAGTATGAATGGTATTAAAAGGTCTGTTTTAATACTACAAGCCCATGGTGTGGCCGTTCTTCTTACAACAGGAACTTTAACATGTTTCACCGAACATGCAAATCGTCACTGTGTAAAATTTGTAAGGATATCCCTAGAATGTAAATTTTTATCACGACCTAATTTAAGATGTGAAGAAGTGTTATTAGTTTCTGAATGCAATGCAAAATGAATTTTTCACAATTCTGGATTTCATTTTGCAAGTGTGAGTTTGCCCAGAATAAATTCAATCTAAACACTAAAGCGTTAAATCTCCATTTAAATAGGAGTGACCACTTTTTCAAAATGGTAACACTTTTAACATGATGGAAGCAACACTATAAAGGCTGAATCCAGCGTGTTAAAAATGTTAATCTACCATTTTGAAAACACACATCACATTCAGCATCTGTTACGAAATGAACATAAATCGATTCAACGTGCTATGATTGTAAGAGGCGTCGCTAGACCATTTTCAGGGAGGGAGGGGGGTTGTCGGGCCAACTTTGATGACAGGGTCAATTTAATTTTTTCTCCAATTTGCCGAGAAGGAAAGACTTTTTCCAAGTTTGCCGATGAATATTCTCCCCCTTTTACCAACAACCAATCGACCACAACTTTTTTTAAAAATTAGCCGACAACCTATGAAATGTCAATTGTGCAGACAATTATTTAATGGAGTGTCACCCCCCCCCCCCCCAACCTCTAGTGACGCCCCTGATAAGTGAGATTGACCAGGGGTCCGGTCTTATAAAAAAGGTTAGATTGTTCGGATTGATCGCCAGGCTTCCAATTAATGGCACACTAACAAACGTCTATCTCTTGGTATCAATCGCAATACTGTACTAAGTTTGCGATCAATTTTAATCAAATGAAATTTAAACAGATTTTGCTATTATGTCACCGCTGCTGTTTTGCGATATTCTATCTTTGTATCATATGTGTTATATCAAAAACCAGGTAAATATTCCTTCCAAGATTCTTAGATTGAACCTTTTGAAAACATCAGTAAGACTGCAGGACAATCGTATAACTTAGGAAACTCGGCATCGTTCGGATTATCAGAATTATACATCCCATAAAACATTCCTCTGAATTGTATTTCCTTCTTGCAGCGTGAATGTATCTCAGTCCATGTCGGCCAAGCCGGTGTCCAGATGGGCAACGCCTGCTGGGAGTTGTACTGTCTTGAGCACGGCATCCAGCCTGATGGCCAGATGCCCTCAGACAAAACCATCGGAGGTGGTGATGACTCCTTCAACACCTTCTTCAGTGAGACTGGAGCTGGCAAGCACGTTCCCCGAGCCGTCTTCGTCGATCTCGAGCCAACTGTTGTCGGTAAGTACCCTACTGAGGTGTTCTAACCTATAACACCTTGTGCGAATTATATAAAACTAACTCATGAAAACTCATGAAAACTCACTAACACTCCGTACCTTCGTACAGCGAAGAATTGCCTCCAGGGGCGTCGCTAGAGGGGGGGGGGGTGTGCACCCCCTAGCGACGCCCTTGGAGGCTTAAAATTGCTGTGTACAAATGCGCCACCTGTAGGCAAAAGACAAAGGAGGGGGAGAGGGAACAGGAAAGGGAAAAGGAGAAAAGAGAAAGAAAAAAAAAGGGAAAAGGAAAAAAGAGAAAGAAAAGGAAAGGCAAAGGAAAGGGGGAAAGGATAAACTGGCCTAGAAAGATAATATTCGGGCAAAAGGCGTCCCCCTTTGGCAAAGGGCTGCATCCCCCCTCCCCGAGGATTTTCAAAGTTCCGATACTCTGGCAACCACTTCATTTTCGGGCAGAGGGGAGAAAGAATATCCACATATTTGGGCAGCTAGGTTCCGAGATAATTATGTAACTTTATGTAACTTATGTAAATTTTCACTCCGAAAAGTTGAAGAAAAAAAAAATGCTCGCTCACATCGCTCGCTCGCGAAAATTTAGAAATTGAAAAGTTGATATTCGGGAAAAAGGCGTCAGCCCCATCCTTGTGAAAATAAGCCTGTATGATTAAAATCTCTACATCTGTGATTTTCTTGTATTTGTGGGGGATTAAAGTGCAGCATTTTTGTCGGTAAATTTGGGTATCACATCCCATCCTCCCCTCCCCTTCAAAATGTTCTAGCGACGCCACTGATTGCCTCCCATAGTAGAGGTCGTGACTGCCTTCGAATTGAAACAGCCCCACATCGTGATGGTTCTGTGAGTATACAACTAAACTAGATAAGCTGGAAAATGCAAATTCCCAATTGGACCTATATAATAGTACGAAAAGGAGGATGGGACGGGGATACCTCTCCATGAAAAAATGTTCAAGGGGTGCCCCCCCCCCCCACATACAAATAGATGCTTAACCCAATGAAAAGAAAATAGAAAAGGTGTGGATATTACGTTCTGACTGATTTCCCTATCATATATATGATCAAAACTGATGTAAAATGCAAAGTTCTCAACTTATACAAATACGTTTGCTGGATAATGACTATGATTTTCAAACGATGGCACTGGAATGCAATTTTTATGCAGCTAAATGCAAAATATAATCTCATTAGTAGGGGACGTCTTGAACCTTGGCATTGATTTCACACTCGGTCCATTGGCTTACTCGAATTTCAGTACCCCTGCCCACCCCCCCCCCCCCCTTCCCTCCGGTCGTGACGAAAATTGCCTCCCCTGTAGTTTGCAAAAAGCTCTACATTTTGCACTGGTATTGCTTATCCGCTAATTGATATTATGGTCCAGCACTACACTTGCTATCCAATGGAAATTGAAAATTGCATTTGTTTCTACATGACATACACCATCAAAGAATGTCAGTGACGAAATGACATTTTATTTAAAAAATGCAAACATTTAGCCAATGGCGCAAATATTCTTTCTGAATGAGAAGCGCCTTAAAGCGTAAATAAACAAACAAACCAATGAAATCGTTAAGATTGTGGTCTTTGTGAGTGACATTTGCTGCTCAGCATCTATTATGTATGGTTTGAGCTTTACATAATTCAAATTTAAAAAAAATGTGCCGATTTATCAACAAAGGAACATCTTCGCAGAAGACAATGAGAATGCTTATATCACGTTTTATTTTCTTTCCGATTCAGATGAGGTCCGTACCGGTACCTACCGTCAGCTCTTCCATCCTGAACAGTTGATCAGCGGTAAGGAGGATGCTGCCAACAACTACGCACGTGGTCACTATACCGTCGGAAAGGAGCTCATCGATATTGTTCTCGACAGGATCAGGAAGCTGGCTGACCAGTGCACAGGTCTCCAGGGATTCCTCATCTTCCACAGCTTTGGTGGCGGCACCGGCTCGGGATTCTCCTCGCTGCTAATGGAACGCCTCTCCGTCGATTACGGAAAGAAGTCTAAACTTGAGTTCGCTGTCTATCCCGCACCCCAGATTTCAACCGCCGTTGTCGAGCCCTACAACTCAATCTTGACAACTCACACCACCCTCGAGCATTCCGACTGTGCTTTCATGGTCGACAATGAGGCCATCTACGACATCTGCCGTCGTAACCTCGACATCGAGCGTCCCACCTACACTAACCTGAATCGTCTCATCGGCCAGATCGTCTCCTCCATCACCGCATCTCTGCGATTCGATGGTGCCCTCAACGTCGATCTGACCGAGTTTCAGACCAACTTGGTGCCATACCCACGTATCCATTTCCCTCTGGCCACCTACGCTCCAGTCATTTCTGCTGAGAAGGCTTACCATGAACAGTTGACGGTTTCCGAGATCACCAACTCTTGCTTCGAGCCTGCTAACCAGATGGTGAAGTGCGATCCCCGTCACGGCAAGTACATGGCCTGCTGTCTTTTGTTTCGTGGTGACGTAGTCCCCAAGGATGTCAACGCCGCCATTGCTACTATCAAGACCAAGCGTACCATCCAGTTTGTTGACTGGTGCCCAACTGGCTTCAAGGTCGGTATCAACTACCAGCCACCCACCGTCGTCCCTGGTGGTGATCTTGCAAAGGTTCAGCGTGCAGTCTGCATGTTGAGCAACACCACAGCCATCGCTGAGGCCTGGGCCCGTCTCGACCACAAGTTCGATCTGATGTACGCCAAACGTGCTTTCGTCCACTGGTACGTCGGAGAGGGTATGGAGGAAGGAGAATTCTCTGAAGCTCGTGAGGATTTAGCTGCTCTCGAGAAGGACTACGAAGAAGTAGGTGTCGATTCAGCCGACGCCGAGGGCGAAGAGGAGGGAGATGAAGAATATTAGAACATTTACCAGTCAAAATAGTAAGACGAAATTGAGGCAGGGGCTAATTTAATTGAACCGATCAAATTACAAATTATATACCTAAATAGAGCCACGCAGTGGTTTGGGGGAGGGGGGGGGGGCAAAACATTCGAACCAGAAAAAAAAATAGGGGGTCAGGACGCCGGATGATATTTTGATCCATTTGGAAATTATAATTTTGATTAAATTTTTCGTCCATTGTTAGTTTCACTGGCAACAGCCAATGGATATGGAGTTATAGCTATTGCGAGTAAGCGAGGCGAGCGAGCAAAAATGTTGCCCTCATTCGGCTTTGAAAGTTTTTAGACAAGTTTAATTATTTATGATTCATGCATAAACTGTTTTCTATGTTTGAATATATTTGTGATTTTATTTCAAATCGTACTATAAGAGTGTAAATTCTTTCAGTGTTAGCTTTATACGTGCCCCAGTTTTGTTTACCCTTTTTTGTAAAGTCATGTATAATTTCATGTAATCGTGTTTTTTTCCTTTATCTGTCAGATGAATTCTAGTTTGAAGCAGTTTCTTTTTTCTTCTAAACAATTTGTTCCTTTAGATATTCATAACGGATGTGCAAAAAGATACAAGACAAGGACAATTGAAAAATATGAAAAATACGATAAGAAAAAAATGAATCTCCAAGGTTTTAAATTTACTTATATTTGGTATGCATGATTTAAGTACATTCTAATGACAATTAAATGACAATTTTCTATTAATACAACGAACATTTTACGAGTTATTTCTTTCCATCTTTATCAAAATTATCATTGTTAACATGTCATGTAAGTACTGAGTGTTCTTAAAAAAACAACAATCGATTTCCATATGCAGTTACCATATTAAACGAAACATGAATATATGACAAAATATTCTTCGTGTCTGACTTATTTGCATAATGTTTGTCTCGAAACGATTGACTGGGATGTGTGTTGGTTGCGAGAGAGGATAATGTTGGAAGTACAAAATATTGAAGATATCTCTAACCTCTTGTCGCCACTACCTTTCCCATACACACCATATTTAAAATGAGTCTCTGATATAACCATGGCCCTCTTTCATAAAAAAGGTTTGCGTTTAATCGAAACTCAAAATAAACGCATCTTGATTTGCAACCACCAGGATCGCGTATTTTGGAATTGCGTTTAATTTTTTTTTGAGTTGTTTAAACGCATCTTTTTATGCCAGAGGGCCGATATTGGTTTATTAGAGCGATCAATTTTAAGAAACCAACGTTGGGATTTTCATAAACAATGCCTCTTCAGTTCCGTGCAAGGGTTTACATTCATCAATATTTTTCCACAGGCCACAGGGGGTCTGGTCAAGTTCATCGGACAATAAAATGAGCATTGAGTCGATGAATATGGGTCCATATAACTACATTCTTTTAACAAAAAAAGTTGCAATTTATATCCATCTCAACTCTGAACTAAAGAGATAGGATATGCGATTGATACGTTACGATTGATTTAAAACCAATCGCAACTCTTTATAATACGGGGACCTGTACATTTTCCCTTTTTCTTCAAACTGCTTGGCCCCGACCCATGATTTTGAAGTATTTTACTGGACGGGGCTCAGCGAGTTGCGGGTTGCGTTGAAATTTAGGGGGAGATGTTTTTCAAATCTACAAAATATAAGTTTGGATGAGCTGGGTTTATGCGTTGCTCCAAGTCACGGCCAAGAGCTTTTTCTGAATGGGCAAGAGAATTCCGATGATCCCAGGATTCATAATAGCAAAATATCGATTTGGAATCGCTCAAATAATCGGCTATTCCGCGGACTTGTACAGTTTTAAAAGACGTGTTCTCTCCCTTTTAATGTCGGCCAGACTGGATGTCCAATAGACCGCTTATGTAATGTATACAAATATATGCACATATTCTCTGAGCAACTCGTGACGAGCTATTCCATGAACTAGCTTTTTATAAATGAGCCTCGTTGCTTGGAATCCAGTTTGCATACGTTATATGTAGCCATGTCTCCGGCAAGCTTTCAGGTTGTCACGAACAACCTTTTTTTGAAAGATATGCATAAAATTTGCATACATTACCGAAGCCGTATATTAGGGATGTATGTTGATGGACAGCAGCATAGCAACAGGGATGAATAACAAATTGCGCCACCCTTTTCTCTAGGCAACAACAACAAAAATAACAATAACAATAATAATAACCCCAGCTCATGCAAAATGATTTATACTGCGCTTAATGTACATATTGTTTTTAATCGCTTTGAACTTATAAAGAAAAGCTTGTAAAAACATGGTAATGAGATGGAGAAAATATATAGAAATACAATGCGTCCTGTGAAGAGCTGGAGGAAAAAAGGAAACCGATATGCGAGCTAATGTGTAGACAGATGAAGATACTTTGTACGTACAGGTGGCTTGGAGAACCTTGCACTGACAGGGGGTGTTTCATAAAGCTGTTCGTAAAGTTACGAATGACTTTACGAACGACTGAAACATGTTCTTGGTTGCTATACTAATCAGATTCTCAATCATTTAGCACAAGAACTGATCACCAGTCGCGCGTAAAGTCGTGCTTAACTTACGAACAGCTTTATGAAACAACCCCCAGGAAAGATTGGGGGAAGAGGATTAGGGGAAGGAGAAGAACACTAATAATAATAATATTCCGCTTTTATATAGCGCCTAATACATCAATGGTGATGTGTCTAAGCGCTTTACAGATACATATTATTACCCCGGTCATCGGATTCTGGATGGACAGTTTGCAGAAATGATTAGAAGGGGCAGGAGTGAAAGACAAGGGAGTGGTGGCAAATAGAGAAGGCTAGAAATAGAGGGTTGTGGAACAACATGATCGACAAAGTCAATAGACATGGCACCTAGAGAGAGAGAGAGAGAGAAAAAGGAAAATACATGTAATTATACATGATGGACAGAACTACGAAATTAACAATGCTGAAACATGTCTCACACAGCAATGGTTATAACATTTTGATGGGTTATGAGGTGATATGGTGTAAACAAAATCTGTAATGCTATCATTTGCAAGTGAAATGCATAATTCTTGTTCATTGTTGTGCTAAGTTTAGCTGGCTGTGATGTCAGAAGAGGCACAAGACGATTTTGGAGAATTTTCATATGTGGTCGGGCTTGGCAGGTTGCAGAAAATAAGGAGAAATATTTTTTAAATTATATATTTATTAAACAGGTGATGATTTGTTGATGAATAGACCCATACTCGACTAGTGAAGTTAATATGCATGTGCATGTCATGGGACCTTTAAAGAAGAACAAAACTCCACCATAAACGACCTAAACGACCACAAACTGCTGCTGTCTATGGATCGGACTCCGAAGTAGGTTTATGAATATAAAACAGGTTTATGAATAAATCTTTATTATAATTTTGATGGACGGAGCCTAGCCTTCAGGATTCAATATTTTGAACGAGCTGAGTTTATGCGTTGCTCCCCGCAACGGTGGTCACGACCAAATCCTTTTTCTGAATGGACAAGAGAATTTCGCTGAGATATCGATTTGGAATCACTCCAATAATAGGCTATACCACGTACTTTACATGCAGAATGAATAGCAAGCCTTAATCTTTGTTGTTGAAAAGACCCAACTATCCGTGTCACTCCCTTTAGCCAATGAGTGTCCATTGGAGTTTGTTGACTGGTCAGCAGCATAGCAACGGGGCGATGTATGAATGACCGCCCCAACCGTAGATGCGCCATTTTCACTGCTTGCTCACGGCACATCGCACGTCGACGGCATTTCGTGAATTTTGACTTTACGTCAAGACTTATCTTTTTCGTGAAAAACTTTTAAAGCAAGAACATCAACATGGTAAGTTGGTTTTACTCATTTTCCTGATAGGTGGAATTAGTGGCATTACTATTTTCTTATAAAACCAACATGAATTTTCCTCTTTTCTGGTCTTCTAAGTATACAGATTTTCATGTGTTGATTTTCATTAAACATGAGTCCTTGATTTGTTCTTACGAAGTTCAAATTACACAATATGTTGGGGCACTATCCAGCTTACACTGAAATAAATTCATGCTCAAATATCACGAGTTGAAATAAAATCTGAAATATTTTCAAACATACAAATTTAGAAAATGACTGACCTTTTTGTTGCTGTTACAAAATAGGGATGTTTCTCCGAAATGCTAATTACTAGTGATCTCAACTTTCATCAATTCATAACTTTCTTGTCCGATGTCTCTCAAAGTTCTTCGGATTTTATGTTTCTGTATTCGGGCCAACGTTTTATGAAGCGTTAATATCTCCAATATTGCCAATGTTGCCCCGGTAACAAGATGCTAGCAGGTGGTGATATCACTACTTAATTAAACATATTAAGTTAGAGATTGTTATCGATGAGTCACTTGATGACCTATATCAATAAAGCGTTGGTGACGTCGTTTTCACGTTAATTTAATTATGCACACAACAATGCATCATACGGAATCCGTTAATTATTCTTCATTATGTTTTTTCTCATGAACAAAATTAATGTCTTATTTTTCGGATAGTACAATAGATCGAAGCTGAATATTCAATGAATTTTGATTTGGTCGAGTTGTAAACAGATGCTCTCGTGCAATCGCTTTCCAATTTAATAAAAAACGAGATATATCATGTTGATTAGCATTAATTAGAATGGCAATACTACACTTGTATATTCAAAATGTAGACCTATGCCGTGCGTTTACCGATAAACAAAATTCATAGGACACTTGCACTTTCTGATCTTTTAATAAACATGATTGATAGCACAACTCAAATGTGTATCATACTGTCTCTTATATCCTAGCGTGAATGTATCTCTATCCACGTCGGACAAGCTGGAGTCCAGATCGGTAATGCCTGCTGGGAGCTTTACTGCCTCGAGCACGGCATCCAACCTGATGGCCAGATGCCCTCAGACAAGACCATCGGAGGTGGTGATGACTCCTTCAACACCTTCTTCAGTGAGACTGGAGCTGGCAAGCACGTTCCTCGTGCCGTTTTCGTCGATCTCGAGCCAACCGTTGTCGGTAAGCATTTCCAAATAGAATATTGTGATTCAAAATATAATGTACAGGGATATATTAAACATCGAATTATCATATTTGGCACTTTTTACATAGTATTTAGTGGGGACAACGGCGGGGGAGCTGGAATTTCGTTGGAGGAGAATCCAAATTAAATTAAAGACATCCATAGCCATGGTGAGAAATTCGCCAAGATAGACTTAAGATTTTTTGTTTTAGATGTACATTAATAGATATCAAGTCAAGTCAAAAGAACAAAGATAATGTGAAGGAAAATTAAACACAGGCGGTTGATTTATTTTATGTATATTTAAACCTGAGAATGTATTCCTTTCTGTTCCTTTCCTTCAGACGAGGTCCGTACCGGTACCTACCGTCAACTCTTCCACCCTGAGCAGCTGATCACCGGCAAGGAGGATGCTGCCAACAACTACGCCCGTGGTCACTACACCGTCGGAAAAGAGCTGATCGATATTGTCCTAGACAGGATCAGGAAGTTGGCTGACCAGTGCACAGGTCTCCAGGGATTTCTCATCTTCCACAGCTTCGGTGGCGGTACCGGCTCCGGATTCACCTCCCTGCTCATGGAGCGTCTCTCCGTCGATTACGGAAAGAAGTCCAAGCTTGAGTTCGCCATCTACCCCGCACCTCAGATCTCCACCGCCGTTGTTGAGCCCTACAACTCCATCCTGACCACTCACACCACCCTCGAGCATTCCGACTGTGCCTTCATGGTCGACAACGAGGCCATCTACGATATCTGCAGACGTAACCTCGACATCGAGCGTCCCACCTACACTAACCTAAACCGTCTTATCGGCCAGATCGTCTCTTCCATCACCGCATCTTTGCGATTCGATGGTGCCCTCAACGTCGATCTTACTGAGTTCCAGACCAACTTGGTGCCCTACCCACGTATCCATTTCCCTCTGGCCGTCTACGCACCTGTCATCTCTGCTGAGAAGGCTTACCACGAGCAGTTGACCGTTGCCGAGATCACTAACGCCTGCTTCGAACCTGCCAACCAGATGGTGAAGTGCGATCCCCGTCACGGAAAGTACATGGCATGCTGTCTCCTGTACCGTGGTGATGTCGTCCCCAAGGATGTCAACGCCGCCATCGCTACCATCAAAACCAAGCGTACCATCCAGTTCGTTGACTGGTGTCCAACTGGCTTCAAGGTCGGTATCAACTACCAACCACCCACCGTCGTCCCTGGTGGCGATCTTGCCAAGGTTCAGCGTGCCGTCTGCATGTTGAGCAACACTACCGCCATCGCCGAGGCCTGGGCCCGTCTCGACCACAAGTTCGATCTGATGTATGCCAAGCGTGCTTTCGTCCATTGGTACGTCGGAGAAGGTATGGAAGAAGGAGAATTCTCTGAGGCTCGTGAGGATTTGGCTGCTCTTGAAAAAGACTACGAAGAAGTCGGTACCGACTCCGTCGAAGGAGAGGGAGAGGAAGAGGAAGGTGACGAGTATTAGATCCACACTTGATACCTCTGAAGGTCAACATCAATCTAAGCCATAAACTCACATTTTAAAGCAGCATAAAACCAATAAAGCCCCATGATTTTTCTCTCATTTTCTTAGTGGATATAAGGGGAAAAACGACATTCACATTATCAGCTATTGAATAAAAACGTGTCTGGACATACGATAGTATATCAAATTACACGATTGTGTTTTTTTAAGTTCAGAGTGAGAGAAAACTGTGTGAGAGTGCTGTGAGATGGCACATGCCTCTGTTTAAAATGAAGGCATACTTTGAAAATTAGGATACAAGAAGGGGTGAAAGTGAGAGGGGCAGATAGATAAACATAGGTAAGAGAGAAAAGAGAGGGAACGTTGGGAGGAAGAGAGGGGTAAGAAAAAGGTGGTGCGCGGATCCAGCCGTTTCCCATACAAAAGAATCAACGGGCCGGCATTGTGCGTGGACAAAGGCCGGCCCTTAGATACTTTTGTCCTCGGGGATGCTGGATCCGCCTATGGGTAAGGAAAAGGTGGGGCGAGAGGGAAAGGGAGAGAGATGAGGGAAGAGAGAGGGGCAGTGGGTCAAGGAGAGAGGACGAGGCGAGACGGTTTGAGAGAAAAGAACGAGGGAGAGGAAGAGAGATGGGGGGGGGGTAGGAGACTGAGAGACAGAGGGGCAGATGGTGGGGTGAGAGTTGGATGGATAGCGGTATATGTAGAGAAAGAGGCGAGAAAAGGACGAGAAGGGAAAACCGTGAGTCAAGCAGAGGCTGACAGGGGAAGAGGGAGACATTTTATAATAGGATTTTTCTTTCAGAAATATTTCAGGAGGAATTTAAGATTAAGGTACTATAATGTTTATATTCATAAACTTATAAAGAGTAACAATTAAGGGGCATAAGCTTATTCTTATGAAGGTGCATATTATGTGATCAGTATTATAACTATTGGGCAAATGCAAGGGGACATTAGTTTCATGAGAACAAAATGCGAAATTGACGTTATTAAAATATTCAAGAAAGCAAAACGATTCGTTATCTGTGAGAAAGTAAGATCCCTCGTTCATGATGGACTTGATAATTTGTTTTTATTACACAACGATCTGCATGTCATCAACAAATAATAACTTTCCCTTTAAATTTCTGATTTTCTTAAATGATATTGTCTAGCTGTTCCCTAATTTTCTGCTTTTAATCAAAGTAAATATTTTGGGCTGGAAGTGGTCCCTCTTGTGTGTTAATCTGGTATATACGTAGGGGGTGCTCGTATAAAACGTATGCCAGTACGCAGGCGCGTAGAAATGGGGGACTGAAAAAGCGGGGGAAGTGAGAGAAAAAAAAGCCTAAAAAGTTGCTACGAGCCGTTATCTTTCTATCCAAATTTGCTAAAATCAAAAATGGCAAAGTTTTCGCGCTTTGCGCGGGAAGGGGGAAATCCCCCCCCCCCCCCCTCCATGCGCGCCCACCGCTGTTAAATACAGTGCTGTATTGCGTCCAAATAATTGAAAAGCAGTCAGGGCATCAAACTAACTTTCCGCCTAAAAAAAGATGCTACGAGCCGTTATCTTTCTCTCGAATTTGCTCAAATGTCAAAGCTTTCCTGAAATCCTGGCTACGCGGCTGCCAGTACGGCACTGACGTATGCTACAATAAATTGGAAAGAGTTTCGAATTGACTTCTCGTAAACTTCGTTAAGGACAAATACGGACTAAAGTATTAATTTTGTCCGACCTGATTCGCATTCTCAGTCCTGAAATACAATAACTCGTACAATAACTCGTACAAACCATAAAATACTCAATCAAAAATGAAATGAAATGGCCCCCCCCCCCTTTCCACGAAACTGCGAGGGAGCGGTAATTTTCTTATACATTTTTAAGCCTTAAAAAAAAATCAATTTCTAAGCATTTAACTAACATAAAAAAATCGCAAGCGAGCACTGCCTCGACTTGTTTCGAGTTTTGGGAATTGACAAACCGTCGGTCTTCTATTCAGTTCTTCCTCAGTGGGGCGTTACAATTTCTTTCAAATGGTGAACCTTTGAAAATACTATCTAATACACTTATTCTACATTGGGGGCGCAATATATATAAACAAGGCATTAGCGATAATGTGTCTCGCCGACATGCGAAATGCGAAGTAGAAATATCGTGATCTCTGTTGCCATGCAAAAGGTCCCCCAAGTGCATAAATCTGCATAAGAGAGTCTAGCAGGTAAACTTTAACGTATGACCTCAAATGACCTTTGACCCTATCATGTGACCTCCAACGGCACCATAACATGCAGGTCCCTCTCAGTGCATCTACAACCCAAGTTTGGTTGAAAAGTGAGTGATGGTTGCAAAGTTATCTGTCATAAGAGAGTCTTGCAGGTAAACTTTAACGTATGACCTTTGACCTTATCATGTGATCTCCAACGGCACCATAACATGCAAGTCCCCTCAGTGCATCTACAACCCAAGTTTGGTTGAAAAGTGAGTGACGGTTGCAAAGTTATCTGTCATAAGAGAGTCTTGCAGGTAAACTTTAACGTATGACCTCAAATGACCTTTGACCCTATCATGTGACCTCCAACGGCACCATAACATGCAGGTCCCCTCAGTGCATCTACAACCCAAGTTTGGTTGAAAAGTGAGTGATGGTTGCAAAGTTATCTGTCATAAGAGAGTCTTGCAGGTAAACTTTAACGTATGACCTTTGACCTTATCATGTGACCTCCAACGGCACCATAACATGCAGGTCCCCTCAGTGCATCTACAACCCAAGTTTGGTTGAAAAGTGAGTGACGGTTGCAAAGTTATCTGTCATAACGTTTGTGACGGACGGACGGACGACATTTGGATCCCTTAGTCTCGCCTTCACCTCCGGTGGGCGAGACAAAAAAGCAATGGTTATTTTTAAGAAATCTTTAATTTTGAACCTTTTTAAAATACTGGTTATATAGCCAATATTGGAGTGCGAAAATCAGAAATCATGAAGCAATACATGCGAGGGAGCAAGCCACCGAACTTTATGGACCAGTTCACAAAGCATTTAAATCTGATGCATATCCTTTTTTCAACAACGGTATGCCTTTGACGACCTAGCTATACCACAGATAATCTATGCAATGTGCATTCTTGCTAATGAAATACGCAGTGACGTAGCTCCAGACAGAGGCGTCCATCCAGGGAGGGAGGGGGCAAAATGTTTGCTTCCCCCCAATACCCGGAGGTGTAAAATAAAAGACGGAATGATGATACAAAACCCAGGAAATGAAACCTTCCAAACAATGTCATACAAAAGGTATTACACGATCAGACTTCAATTTCGCCGCATGTAACACTGGAGAAGCTTGTAATTAAGAGGCGTTAAAAAAAAATCATTTGCGAAATGAACATCGTTACGTTAGGCTATCTTGCCCCCCCCCCCCCAAACAAAATCAGATTGGCGCCCCCACCCAATCAAATGACGAAGAAAGAAGGAAAAGGAAAAATGAGAGAAAAGGGTAGGGAAATTTGGAAAAGGGCGAGTAGAGAAAACGATAGCACCCCGGTCTCACCCCCGCCACTCCCCCCCCCCCCCCCCCCACTCGGAGGTCGAAGGGACCGCATGCGTGTTCCAAAATCTCCGGTAAAGGGGTACTTTTTGGGCGACACAATCCGGCCCGTGAATTGTAAAAAAAGGGGGTGTGTTTTATCTTTCACCCGGAGATTTCATTAAAAAAAGGGGTGTTTTTCTTTCTCTCTCTCTCTCTCCCTTTCTCTCTCTCTCTCTCTTCGACACCTGAGAAATTTAAAAAAAAGGGGGGGGGGGTTATGAAATATCTTGAAAAATTGATCAAATCCCAGGATCAAATTCCTGAAATTCTTGCTAGTTTTGATAGCTCATTCAGCCAGGATTATTTTCATTTTGAAAAGTAGAAACACTGGCCCCCAGTCCCACCCAGTCCTCCCTCGATTGTAATGACAGCTTACTTGGGAGGAGGGTTGGTGTCTGTCCTGAGATATGGGGTTGGAATGAGAGCTCACCTGAGATAGGGGGGTACATTGAGCAGTGTTCTGAATTTAGGGTGGTCTCCAAGGCAGGAAAAGCCCGTGCAAAGCCCGCGATAGGGGGGTTCAGAAATTTTGGCAACCCTGAGATGGAGGGGGGGGGGGGGGTGCTTTCAAAGGGAGGGAACAAGCCAACGCGTAATACTGAGTGGGGGGGGGGGGGGGCGGGTCTCAGCCTTTCCTTAAAGGACGTATGGAATGCAAGTACATATTGATCTTTGATGATGTGTATTGTTCATACAACAAATTTTCAGTACCTTTCTTTTCCTGTGATGCTGGAGCATTTCTGACATAGCATCTGCTATTGTGATTGAGAGTTTATGACTTGGTATTGTATTAAAACATGCGATGGTATTGTGAGCAGGTGCTAAACTGAGGGATAGGTACATACCTGTGTCTATTGTTTTAGGTGACTGATGATTGACTGATGATGTCATGTGAAGAATCAGACTCCAAAGGATTATGTAGGGGCGGGGCTTAGCAGGTAAAATAAAATAGTTACAAAATATATTAAAAAATATATGACACATATTCAGATCAAAATAAATGGTTTTAAATTTTGTGATGTACAGAACAATACACACCATCAAAGATCAACATGTACTTGCATTCCATAGGTCCTTTAATCAGTTGCCTTGTAAATCTGCGTTTCATTTTCGAAGCATTAAGAACGATGCCCCCCCCCCCCCATGATGACAGTGCCTCCTAAATGGCTGCACTCATGCTACGCCACTGGAAATTCGCACTATGAACACGATGACAAAATAGAGAGCGGACAAAATATACAGCTCATCATGGTACCTTCCACAATTGCTCTGGTAGACAAAAGAACATCCCTTCATTGCTGTTATGTAAAATATGTAGAACAGCTTAATATGCCTGTGACACCAGTTCTACGTATTTTTACATAATAGCAATGAAGGGATGTTCTTTTGTCTACCAGAACACTTGTGGAAGGTACAATGAGGAGCTGTATATTTTGTCCGCTTCTTTGTTAGCCATGTTCATAGTGTCGTAAGTGACTACCATTCCTCATCATCAAGCACATGGTGCAGAAGAAATCGATACAATTTGAATACATTAATTTGTGAGGTGGTGCAGAGCGCGTGGAAAGTGACAGCACAAATCAACAGAACAGAGTCCGCATTCGCTTGAGGCACATCACAAGTCAAGAGCATTTCGTCGAAAGCAGCAAACTATCATCATGGTAAGTTGGTTCTAAACTAGTCATACACAGATATAAGTGCGATGTTTTCACATAAATTGTCCTTTGTTGCTAGACATAGCATCTAAAACTCTAATAATTACTTACAATAATCAATTTAATAAATTTTACAGCTTGCACAGATTGTTTTTCATCCCGGTGTCAGTTCTTCATGTTCTTCATGTATGAATGCGAAGAGTATGAATAGTATTAAAAGGTCTGCGTTTTTGATACTGCAAGCCCATGGTGTGGCCGTTCCTCTTAAAACGGGAACTTTAACATGTTTCACTTAACATGCAAACATGCAAATCGTCACTATCCCTAGAATGTAAATTTTTATCACGACGTAATTTAAGATTTGAATAAGTGTTATTAGTTTCTGAATGCAATGCAAAAGGATTTTTCACAATTCTGGATTTCATTTTGCAAGTGTGAGTTTGCCCAGAATAAATTCAATCTAAACACTAAAGCGTTAAATCACCATTTAAATTTAACAGGGCCGAGGAGTGACCACTTTTTCAAAATGGTAACACTTTTAACATGCTGGATGCAACACTATAAAGTGTTCTACCATTTTGAAAAAAAACAACACTTTAGTTCATAGAGTAGTGATAGACGTGATAAAGTGACATTGGTTTAGAGACGAGAAAATTGAATTTTAAAAGAATTAGCTAAGGTGAATGTTACTCTATCATGATGTTGGATCACATTCAGCATCTGTTACAAAATGAACATAATAAAATCGATTCAACGTGCTATAATTGTAAGGGGCGTCGCTAGACCATTTTGAGTGAGGGGGGGGGGTGGGGTGTCGGGCCAACTTTGATGACAAGGTCCATTATATTTTTTCTCCAATTTGCCGAGAAGGATAAAGACTTTCCAAATTTGCCGAGGAATATTCTCCCCCTTTTACCAACAACCAATCAACCACAAAAAAAAACAGATTGGCCAGGGGTCCTGTCGAGGTTCGATGGATTGATCGCCAGGCTTCCAATTAATGGCAAACTAACAACCGTCTCTTAGTACAGTGTTGCGATTGATACCAAGTTTGCGATCAATTTTAATCAAAGGAAATTTAAACAGATTTTGCTATGTCACCGCTGCTGTTTTGAGAAATTCTATCTTTGTATCATATATGTTATCTCAAAAACCAAGTAAATATTCCTTCCAAGATTCTTAGATTGAACCTTTTGAAAACATCAGTAAGACTGCAGGAGAATCGTAAAACTTAGGAAACTCGGCATCGTTCAGATCCCATAAAACATTCCTCTGAATTGTATTTCCTTCTTGCAGCGTGAATGTATCTCAGTCCATGTCGGCCAAGCCGGTGTCCAGATGGGCAACGCCTGCTGGGAGTTGTACTGTCTTGAGCACGGCATCCAGCCTGATGGCCAGATGCCCTCAGACAAGACCATCGGAGGTGGTGATGACTCCTTCAACACCTTCTTCAGCGAGACTGGAGCTGGCAAGCACGTTCCCCGTGCCGTCTTCGTCGATCTCGAGCCAACTGTTGTCGGTAAGTAACCTACTGAGGTGTTCTAACCTATAACACCTTGTGCGAATTATATAAAACTCACTAACACACTACAGCGAAGAATTGCCTCCAGGGGCGTCGCTTGAGGGGGGGGGGGGGGGGGTGTGTGCACCCCCTAGCGACGCCCTTGGAGGCTTAAAATTGCTGTGTGCAAATGCACCACCTGTAGGCAAAAAACAAAGGAGGGGGAGAGGAAAGGGAAAAGGAGAAAAGAGAAAGAAAAAAAAGAAAAGGATAAACTGGCCTAGAAAGATATTCGGGCAACAGGCGTCCCCCTTTGGCAGAGGGCTGCATCCCCCCTCCCCGAGGATTTTCAAAGTTCCGCTACTCTGGCAACCACTTTAGTAGGGTATCTAAGAGGGGTATCCGTGCACCCCCCCCCCCCCCCCCCACAGGACTAAACAAAACCAACATTTGTAACTTATTCATAATATGCTTAAAAACATTCAAGATGTTAAGAAAAAAAGTGGCCCCAAATAGGGAAAATCAAGGGGGCGTCAAGGTGGTCAAAAAAATGCCCTTTTCAAATTTTGTTGAGGTCCTTTTGTACTACCGTCACATTTTGACCTGTAACTTCCTGTATGGTCAGCAGATTGGTATGCAAATTGGTAGCGTTCTTGCCAGTACTGTTCTACACATTTTGATATTAAAAAATATATCCATATCAAAATGTATGTTGCCATGGCAACAGTTATCATGAATGAAAATCTAACTAGAATAGAAGAATTTCATATTTTTTTCAAAGAAATTGCTTAGACATGAAAACAATCAGTTCAGTATGAGTTTGATGCAATATTCATGGTGTTTAATGACCTATCAAATGACCTATCACTTTGAAACATATACAACATATATTGATAAAAGGAACTCAATTGCATATTGGCATAGTAATGTTATGCGTATTGCAAACCTATTGTTTTCGCGTATTCAAGATTTCAGTCTTTATGCATTAACAATACGGACAGCTACATTTGAACCTGCAACCCTGTTTTGTGATAATCTGATTATAATAAAGCTTGACGTTGATGTGTGTACCGATATGTCACTCATTTTAACACATGTTATAATATCTGTTGTCATAACCATTGTTATAACTGGTAAACTCACCCCCCCCCCCCTTTTGCGTTTAGAATTACCAATAAGGACGTATTACGGCATCTAAGAGGGGTATCCGTGCACCCCCAATGACTAAACGAAACCGACTGTTTTAACGTCCTTAATAGTATGCTTAAAACATCAAGATGTTGACAAGAAAAAAAAGTGGCCCCTCGTAGGGAAAATCAAGGGGGCGTCAAGATGGTCAAAAAATGCCCTTTTCAAATTTTGTTTAGAGGTCCTTTTGTACTACCGTCACATTTTGACCTGTAACTTTCTGTATGGTCATCAGATTGGTATGAAATTGGTAGCGTTCTTGCCAGTACTGTTCTACGCATTTTGATATAAAAAAAACAACATATATCCATGTCAAAATGTGTGAAATTGTAATCATGGCAACAGTTATCATGAATGAAAATCTAAGTAGAATAGAAGAATTTCATATTTTTTTCAAAGAAAATTGCTTAGACATGAAAACAATCACTTCAGAATGAGTTTGATATTCGTGGTGTTTAATGACACCCCCTCTCTCTCTCACTTCCTGGTGTGCTGGTGCATATCTTGACAATTCATACGCATTGGTCTCTACATTGGTCTCTACCACCTTCCCTTATCCAGAATTATATCATTTCTCAAATTTGGACTTGTTGCTATTACCCATTGACCTGAAGAATAAGTAGCCAACATCTGTGACATTCCTTTTTTTTTAAGTGATTGATAGCTGAATGTCGATTGAGAAATGTCGATCATTTGAGAAATGATAGAATTCGGGATAAGGGAAGGTCGTAGAGACCAATGTAGAGACCAATGCATATGAATTGTCAAGATATGCACCAGCACACCCAGGAAGCAAGAGAGAGAGGGGGGGGGGGGGGGGGGAGGGGAGGGGGTAATGTCCTCTTTACCCTTAATTATCCCATCCACCCAACAAAGTCCTAACCTATCTCACCTCCCCTACAACATATACCATCACACCAAACTACTTCTCAAACTGTGTGCGAACTGTTTACGGTCTTTTTACGAACTTCATGGACGGGCTTGGACGAGAAGGGTGCTCCAGAACTTCGAGCCTGCTCAATTTTCTGGCGGCTATCCCGTTCTGCAATTAGACGGAGTGACAACGTACTTAAAACGAGATGGACGTACTACGAACGGAATTGCCGTACTTCGATCCTACTATGGACGTGTTTCGACGTGGTGCAGTCGTGCATCAATTGCAGTACGTGTGCACACCGACCGGGTCCGTTTGTACCTGGTTCATCCCGTTCGCAGACAGACCCGACTCGACGGCATTATGTCCTTAGCCAGTCGTTATTCCGTGCAAATACGTTCAAAACAAAATAAAATTTCTGAAGGAGTTGGCAACACGTTCTAAAAGTTCGCAGGAGGTTCTCATAAGTTCTATTCGTTTTGAGTACGTTCGTGTAATTCTCACGCAGTTCTTATTGCGCCCATGCGCACCCCGTCTGCAGTACAACAGGACAAGGCTTCCTCGCTGGTTCATCATTTGGGCTCGAGATTTTTGGCAGTGCACATTTGTTTCCCGACTTGAAGATTTTCAAGATTTTTGCCCTCAATCATGGGTATGTTTGCAGCCCTTAACATGTTGAATGTTGGTTTCATGCAATTTGTGTTGGAAGCAGAGCAAGAGGACAATGAGATGGTAGAGCAAGAAAAAAGAAGACCAAGGACCTGTTGGGTGAGGAACTGGCTGAAACCTAAGAGGCGAATAGCAGTGGGACATTATCATCAGCTAATGGAGGAGCTCCGCCTAGATGATCAAGAGTCCTTCTACAACTTCTTGAGCATCACCCCCTCCATAGCAAAAGAAGACACAAACTACAGAAAGGCTCTAGAACCAGGGATGAGGCTTGCCATCACACTGCGTCATCTGGCAACAGGAGATTCCTATGCCACCCTGCAATATGAATTCCGGGTAGTCAGAAACACAATCTGCTTGTTGGTGAAAGAAGTCTGTAATGCCTTGGTGATGGAGCTCAAGAATGAAGTTATCACATGCCCTGTTGACAGAGGCACTTGGGGAAAAGTTGCTGAGAGGTTTCTGATGCGCTGGAATGTCCCACATGCCGGTGGTGCCCTGGATGGGAAACATGTTGCCATCAGAAAACCCCCAAGACTGGAACCATGTACCACAACTACAAAGGCTTCTTTTCAGTCGTCCTAATTGCCTTGATAGATGCTGATCACAAATTCATGTGGATAGATGTTGGTGGCTTTGGAAGTCAGTCTGAGGCCCAGATCTACAACCAGTTAGAACTGAAAGATTGCTTAGAAGATGGCTCCATTGGACTCCCTCCACCTTCCCCCTTGCCAAATGATGTCCAGGACTTTCCCTATTTCCTGTTGGGAGATGACGCTTTTGGCCTTGGCACATACCTCATGAAGCTATACTCGGGCCGTCGACTGACAAAAGAAGAAATGATTGCGAACTACAGGATCTCTAGATCAAGACGTGTGGTCGAAAGTGCCTTTGGCGTTATGGCACATTATGGTAGATGGAGAGTCCTCTGGACAAAAATGCAACAGATGCCAGTGACTGTACAGACCATCGTTGAAGCTTGTGTGTTCACAACTTCATCCGTCTCTGAAACCCAGCCATTCACAACATTCAAGTGGATACTGAAGATGCTGCACACAACCTCATCCCTGGTGACTGGAGACAAGAAATGCCAGACTTGGACGTCCCACAGGGATGAAACAGGTCTATTGTGAGATGGGTGTGGGTCTTGGTTTTCTTCTTCCTCGCTTTCTGACTCTGTTCTGCATCTTCCTCAGACATATTCCCCCTGACTGTGAGGCAGAGGCATTAGAGGGTCCAGGGGATACAGCTCTCTCCCTCTCTAGAATCCCGCACTCGGGGGCAGGCTTAGGATGCTCATCAACTTTGGGGGGGGGGGGAGATCTGCATGGGCTTCAGCGATGCTTGTACATCTTGGGGTAGTACTGGCTGCTTTCACACGGCCCGTCTTTCTGGATCCACTCCTCTTTGGAGGCATGATGATTGAAGATGAAATTTCGTTGACTTGATGTGTTGACGTATAAAGCTTGAAGCGGCGAACGAAAATGAGGACTGGCAACAACGCGCTGGGTATTTATAGCAGTCGGGCCGGGACGCGATTGCAATTACGTTCCGAACGCACTAGCGACGAGATGAGGACGTGGTGAGAATGAGATGAACTGTCTTGAAACGAGGTGGTCGAGTTAAGAACTAGTTAGAACGTTTTGGGGCGTATTAGGAACGAGATAGAACTAGTTCAGAACGGGTTTAAACTGACTACGGACGGACTTGGACTGCTTTCACACGACGTATTGAGGACTGTTTATGAACGAACTAGCATCGTATTTTAGACAATATTTGGCCAAAGTAACACGTTCTACCTGACCGAAGCCCGTTTTACGATTTTTCTAGGACGGGGCAGGACTTTCTGAGAACTACTTTGGTGTGATCCAGGCATTAATAAATCTCTTTTCAAAAGTTAGGGGACACTGATTTATGACAAGCAAAGAATTATAAAAGAGGGAAAAAGGGGGAAAAAAAAGATACTTAATTGCTCTTTTATATCGTACATTAGATAAAAGGTGTGGCTTAACTATAGAATACCCTACCACATAGACTTATGTGCCTAACGACCAACACATAGGGTTAGGGTTGTGGTTAAACTTAAAGCTAGGATTATGGTTAGAATTACGATTTACGGTAGCTAAAAACCTTAAGTCTTTGGATTCAGCTTCATTAGAGAAGCGTTGGTCAACTAATGGACATGTGGTCAACTTTTGTGGTGGGTTATTCTATAGTTGTTCCCATGGTGTTTAAAAGAGAAAAAAAATTAAAAATAACAGATGTGTTGTCACTTATACCTACATGTATCACACATCAGCTAAACAAAATTAGTGCTAAAACATTGAGCACGGGTTCCTTAAAATATGTTAGAAAACGAATATGTTTGCATGGTGTGGTATGGTCTGGTATCGTATTGTATTACCAGCAGTTGCCATGGCAACGGAAATTCTAATATGTATCAAATTGTGTGACATAGTAATGCAAACATCTTCATCTTTTTTTTCTTATAGTCGATTATCATAAATTGCAAGTTAAAATTAGGAAGTTCATTTTGCTTACTGTGTAAAACTGAGAAATCTGGAAAAAAATATGCAAAAACAAGATGTTTGTAATACGCATAACATGCTACTATGGCAATAGATAATTGAGTTCCTCTTATGTTGTGTATGCTTCAGAGTGATGGGAATGTCATTAAATTGTATCAAACTCATACTGAAATGGTTGTTTTCATGTCTAAGCAATTTAAAAAAAAAAAAATTCTTCTATTCTACTTAGATTTTCATTCATGATAACTGTTGCCATGACAACACACATTTTGACATGGACATAGTTTTTTTATATCAAAATGTGTAGAACAGTACTGGCAAGAACGCTACCAATTTTCATACCAATCTGATGACCATACAGAAAGTTACAGGTCAAAATGTGACGGTTGTACAAAGGACCTCAACAAAATTTGAAAAGGGCATTTTTTAACCATCTTGACGCCCCCTTGATTTTCCCTAAGAGGGGCCACTTTTTTTTTCTTGTTAACATCTTGATTTAATCATTACTATGAAGAAGTTAAACAGTCGGTTTCGTTTAGTCATGGGGGTGCACGGATACCCCTCTTAGATACCGTAATACGTCCTTCTTGGTAATTCTAAACGCAAAAAAGGGGGGGGGGGGGTGAGTTTACCAGTTATAACAATGGTTGTCATGACAACATATATTATAACATGTGTCAAAATGAATGACACATCGGTACACACATTAACATCAAGCTTTATTATAATCAGATTATCACAAAATAAGGTTGCAGGTTAAAATGAAGCTGTCCGTATTCTTAATGCATAAAGGCGGCGAAATCTTGAAAAATACACGAAAACAATAGGTTTGTAATACGCATAACATATTACTATGCCAAAATGCAATTGAGTTCCTTTTATCAATATATGTTGTATATGTTTCAAAGTGATAGGAAATGTCATTAAAAACCATGAATATTGCATCAAACTCATACTGAAGTGATTGTTTTCATGTCTAAGCAATTTTCTTTGAAAAAAATATGAAATTCTTCTATTCTAGTTAGATTTTCATTCATAACTGTTGCCATGGCAACATACATTTTGACATGGATATATTTTTTATATCAAAATGTGTAGAACAGTACTAGCAAGAAAGCTACCAATTCTCATACCAATCTGCTGACCATACAGAAAGTTACAGGTCAAAATGTGACGGTAGTACAAAAGGACCTCAACAAAATTTGAAAAGGCCATTTTTTGACCACCTTGACGCCCCCTTGATTTTCCCTATTCGGGGCCACTTTTTTTTCTTAACATCTTGAATGTTTTTAAGTATATTATGAAGAAGTTAAAACAGTTGGTTTTGTTTAGTCCTGTGGGGGGTGCACGGATACCCCTCTTAGATACCCTACTACTTCGTTTTCGGGCAGAGGGGAGAAAGAATATCCACATATTTGGGCAGCTAGGGTCCGAGATAATTATGTAACTTTACGTAACTTATGTAAATTTTCACTCCGAAAAGTTGAAGAAAAAAAAATGCTCGCTCATCGCTCGCTCGCGAAAATTTAGAAACTGAAAAGTTGATATTCGGGCAAAAGGCTTCAGCCCCATCCTTGTGAAAATAAGCCTGTATGATTAAAATCTCTACATCTGATTTTCTGTTTTTTTTTTGTTTTTTTTACAACTAAACTAGATAAGCTGGAAAATGCAAATTCCCAATTGGACCTATATAATAGTACGAAAAGGAGGATCTTTGATTCAGTGGGACGGGGATGCTTCTCCATGAAAAATTGTTCAAGGGGTGCCTTCACATACAAATTGATGCCTAACTCAATGAAAAGAAAATAGAAAAGGTGTGGATATTACGTTCTGACTGATTTCCCTATCATGTATATGACCAAAACTGATGTAAAATGCAAAGTTCTAAACTTATACAAATACGTTTGTTGGATAATGACTGATTTTCAAACGATGGCTCTGGAATGCAATTTTTATGCAGCTAAATTCAAAATATAATCTCATTAGTAGGGGACGTCTTGAACCTTGGCATTGATTTCCCACTCGGTCCAATGGCTTACTCGAATTTCAGTACCCCCGCCCACATCCCCCCCCCCCTTCCCTCCGGTCGTGACGAAAATTGCCCCCCCCCCCCCCCCCCCCCTGTAGTTTGCAAAAAGCTCTACATTTTGCACTGGTATTGCTTATCCGCTAATTGATATTATGGTCCAGCACTACACTTGCTATCCAATGGAAATTGAAAATTTCATTTGTTTCTGCATGAAATACACCATCAAAGAATGTCAGTGACGAAATGGCATTTTATTTAAAAAATGCGAACATTTAGCCAATGAAATCGTTAAGATTGTCTTTGTGAGTGACATTTGCTGCTCAACATATGTGTGGTTTGAGCTTTACATAATTCAAATTTTAAAAAAATGTGCCGATTTATCAAAGGAACATCATCGCAGAAGACGATGAGAATGCTTATATCACGTTTTTTCTTTCCGATTCAGATGAGGTCCGTACCGGTACCTACCGTCAGCTCTTCCATCCTGAACAGTTGATCAGCGGTAAGGAGGATGCTGCCAACAACTACGCACGTGGTCACTATACCGTCGGAAAGGAGCTCATCGATATTGTTCTCGACAGGATCAGGAAGCTGGCAGACCAGTGCACAGGTCTCCAGGGATTCCTCATCTTCCACAGCTTTGGTGGCGGCACCGGCTCGGGATTCTCCTCGCTGCTAATGGAACGCCTCTCCGTCGATTACGGAAAGAAGTCTAAACTTGAGTTCGCTGTCTATCCCGCACCCCAGATTTCAACCGCCGTTGTCGAGCCCTACAACTCAATCTTGACAACTCACACCACCCTCGAGCATTCAGACTGTGCCTTCATGGTCGACAACGAGGCCATCTACGACATCTGCCGTCGTAACCTCGACATCGAGCGTCCCACCTACACTAACCTGAATCGTCTCATCGGCCAGATCGTCTCCTCCATCACCGCATCTCTGCGATTCGATGGTGCCCTCAACGTCGATCTGACCGAGTTTCAGACCAACTTGGTGCCATACCCACGTATCCATTTCCCTCTGGCCACCTACGCTCCAGTCATTTCTGCTGAGAAGGCTTACCATGAACAGTTGACGGTTTCCGAGATCACCAACTCTTGCTTCGAGCCTGCTAACCAGATGGTGAAGTGCGATCCCCGTCACGGCAAGTACATGGCCTGCTGTCTTTTGTTTCGTGGTGACGTAGTCCCCAAGGATGTCAACGCCGCCATCGCTACCATCAAGACCAAGCGTACCATCCAGTTTGTTGACTGGTGCCCGACTGGCTTCAAGGTCGGTATCAACTACCAGCCACCCACCGTCGTCCCTGGTGGTGATCTTGCAAAGGTTCAGCGTGCAGTCTGCATGTTGAGCAACACCACAGCCATCGCTGAGGCCTGGGCCCGTCTCGACCACAAGTTCGATCTGATGTACGCCAAACGTGCTTTCGTCCACTGGTACGTCGGAGAGGGTATGGAGGAAGGAGAATTCTCTGAAGCTCGTGAGGATTTAGCTGCTCTCGAGAAGGACTACGAAGAAGTAGGTGTCGATTCAGCCGACGCCGAGGGAGAAGAGGAGGGAGATGAAGAATATTAGAACATTTACCAGTCAAAATAGTAAGACGAAATCGAGGCAGGGGATAATTTAATTGAACCAATCAAATTACAAATTATATACCTTAATAGAGTCACACAGCCAATGGATATGGAGTTATAGCTATTGCGAGTTAGCGAGGCGAGCGAGCAAAAATGTTGCACTCATTCGGCTTTTTAGACAAGTTTAATTATTTATGATTCATGCATAAACTGTTTGCTATGTTTGAATGTATTTGATTTTATTTCAAATCGTACTAAGAGTGTAAATTCTAGCTTTATACGTGCCCCAGTTTTGTTTACCCTCTTTTTTTTAAAGTAGACCTTTTAAAGGTCTACTTGAAGTCATGTATAATTTCATGTAATCGTGTTTTTATTAATCTGTCAGATGCATTCTAGTTTGAAGCAGTTTCTTTTTTCTTCTAAACAATTTGTTCCTTTAGATATTCATAACGGATGTGCAAAAAGATACAAGACAAGGACAATTGAAAAATATGAAAAATACGATAAGAAAAAAATGAATCTCCAAGGTTTTAAATTTACTTATATTTGGTATGCATGATTTAAGTACATTCTAATGACAATTAAATGACAATTTTCGATTAATACAACGAACATTTTCCGAGTTATTTCTTTCCATCTTTATCAAAATTATCATTGTTAACATGTCATGTAAGTACTGAGTGTTCTTAAAAACAACAATCGATTTCCATATGCAGCTACCATATTAAACGAAACATGGATATATGACAAAATATTCTTCGTGTCTGACTTATTTGCATAATGTTTGTCTCGAAATGATTGACTGGGATGTGTGTTGGTTGCGAGAGAGGATAATGTTGGAAGTACAAATGCATGTTATGTTGGTACAATCATTTTCAATTTGAATGATGCAATTCCTTGAGAATTAAATTTTAATTAAAAACTTTTCGGGGTATATTGAAGATATCTCTAACCTATTGTCGCCACTACCTTTCCCATACACACCATGTTTAAAATGAGTCTGATATAACCATGGCCCTCTTCATAAAAAGTTTGCGTTTAATCGAAACTCAAAATGAACGCAACTTGATTTTCAACCACCAGGATCGCGTATTTTGGAATTGCGTTTAATTTTTTTTTGAGTTGCGTTTAAACGCATCTTTTCAAGTTGCGTTTAAACGCATCTTTTCAAGAGGCCCGATATTGGTTTATTAGAGCGATCAATTTTAAGAAACCAACGTTGGGATTTTCATAAACAATGCCTCTTCAGTTCCGTGCAAGGGTTTACATTCAATGTTTTTCCACAGGCCACAGGGGGTCTGGTCAAGTTCATCGGACATTAAAATGAGCATTGAGTCGATGAATATGGGTCCATATAACGACATTCTTTTAAAGTAGATATTCAAAGAAAATCAACAAATATGGCAAATGTATCACTAGAAACTGGGAAGCTTACAGATGGCAATCGTATAAGTTATGTCAACTGCCTATCTGATGATTATAAAAACAACACAAATAAAAGCTCTTCTCCGCATCTGGAATATCCGAGGATTCGCCAGAAATATAGCGATGTTTTGATGTCGTCACACTCGGGATCTATCCTGCTTAAGCAGACGACGTCCTATAATGAATGAACGTAATTGCAATGCAATTATTTATCAAATTATAAAGAGTTTGGTATATTTAAACATGACCTTATTTCACACCATTATAAAGGGAAAGTGGAACGGATTCTGATAGCTAAAACCGTTTGATTGTAAATACACAGGAGGAGAAGGGTCAATGATCAATAACATAAACCCCACTTTCAAATTGAAAAGCCCTCCGAATAATAGCAGGATGGTATTCGTTCCCTCTTGAAACGCCGAACATGCCCCGGTGCAAGCAGCTGAAAATACAATGGCGTCTTATTTTGTTTACAAGTGACCGATTCCTTTATTTTTTAACGCATTTTTCATCAAAAAAACTGCTTGGGCCCCGACCCATGATTTTGAAGGATTTTACTGGACGGGGCTCAGCGCGGGTTGCGTTGAAATTTAGGGGGAAATGTTTTTCAAATCTTCAAAATATAAGTTTGGATGAGCTGGGTTTATGCGTTGCTCCAAGTCACGGCCAAGAGCTTTTTCTGAATGGGCAAGAGAATTCCGATGATCCCAGGATTCATAATAGCAAAATATCGATTTGGAATCGCTCAAATAATCGGCTATTCCGCGGACTTGTACAATGTTTAAAAAGACGTTCTCTCCCTTTTAATGTCGGCCAGACTCTGATGTCCAAAAGACCGCTTATGTAATGTATACAAATATATGCACATATTCTCTGAACAACTCGTGACGAGCTATTCCACGAACTAGCTTTTTATAAATGAGCCTCGTTGCTTGGAATCCAGTTTGCATACGTTATATGTAGCCCTGTCTCCGGCAAGCTTTCAGGTTGTCAAGAACAACCTTTTTTGAAAGATATGCATGAAATTTGCATACATTACCGAAGCCGTATATTAGGGATGTATGTTGACGGACAGCAGCATAGCAACAGGGATGAATAACATTTTGCGCCACCCTTTTCTCTAGGCAACAACAACAAAAATAACATTAACAATAATAATAACTCCAGCTCATGCAAAATGATTTATACTGCGCTTAATGTACATATTGTGTTTAATCGCTTTGAACTTATAAAGAAAAGTTTGTAAAAACATGGTAATGAGATGGAGAATATACATAGAAATACAATGCGTCCTGTGAATAGCTGGAGGAAAAAAGGAAACCGATATGCGAGCTAATGTGTAGACAGATGAAGACACTTTGTACGTACAGGTGGCTTGGAGAACCTTGCACTGACATGGGGGTGTTTCATAAAGCTGTTCGTAAAGTTACGAATGACTTTACGAACGACTGAAACATGTTCTTGGTTGCTATACTAATCAGATTCTCAATCATTTAGCACAAGAACTGATCACCAGTCGCGCGTAAAGTCGTGCTTAACTTACGAACAGCTTTATGAAACAACCCCCAGGAAAGATTGGGGGAAGAGGATTAGGGGAAGGAGAAGAACACTTATAACTAGAAAGGCCGTCAAAGGCGGCAGACCCACGCCTTAACCCAATAGGTTTTGTTTTGTTGCGATTATTTTTGTAAGCAGTAGCCATTCAAAGGGGATAACAAGAGGCACATCTCCCCCCCCCCCCCAATAAATTTTGCCATATCCAGGTCATAGCTTTGTGTGTCCCCACCCTTGAAAAAATTCTTCTGAAAAAGGTATTTTATTATTGAAACATCCCTCCCCTAAAAGTAATTGATTAGACATGTCAGAGAGCGTGGCGTGGTGAGAAAAAAAAATGTTAGCAATTTGTATTCAGTGTTCAGTCCAAGGCCGTACGCAGAAATTTTTTTCCTGGGGGGCAAGATGATCGCTTTCAAAGGAACCCATAACTTGAAGTCTAAAACCCGATTAAAAAAAAGTATGATTTTGAACCAAGGCCGCTGCGTACGGCCTTGGTTCAGTCATGTCAGTGTTAGTAAATGTATTCATGTTCTATCTTTACATTGCAATTCGGGTTGTTGTTTTTTTTCATCGGGCTTGGATAAAATAAATATGACGACAAAAGAAGTTGGATCTCGACTTGAAAATGACGTGCATGCGAGGCACAGAGCTTACTCACTCAGTACTACAGTAACAGTCAGCCGGCCCGGGCCCCAGGCAATTCGCGACAGTGCTGTGTATAGTTATGTACGTACACTACAGCTACTCAGCCACTCACTCAGATCAACACACGCGAACACTCGCGAGTGCGATAGACTCACTCACGTCGAACAAACGCACCAGATTTTCACCGAAAACAATTAAAATCACGTACTACACGTCCACCAGGATAAAATAAATCACAAAAACTTCCACAACAAAGTGGAAAGAACCGGGGAAAATAAACAGAAATGCACAGAAGATAAGAAATAGGAGAAATTAGACGTGCTAGGCTATACGTATACCGTATACCTAGCCGCTTTCGATTTCGCAACGAGAGTACAGTTCAAGCGCGAAAAATCCCTTGTTGCTGGGATACGTTGGCTTTGAATATTCATTGCAGGCTCGTGCGGATTTGAAGTGAAATAGCAAATAATGGGTCTAAAAGTGTTCTAAAATTCATAAACCTGAAATAGATTTTTGGTGAGACGAAGTAATGAGTGTTTTGATTGACCAAAATATTTCTGCATCGGCAGGCGAAGTTTGGGGTCATCAAACTTTCTAGTTTCTATCCTGTCACTCTCTGAACTGAAGTTCCTATACTTTACTACAGGGTCAAAAGTTCAAGGTCACACAGAATTTGCAGGGGTCAACCAATCATCACCAAAATCTAATCGATTCTTTCCTGTCACTTTCTGAACATTCCCTGAAAATTTGGTGCAAATCCGTTCACCCGTTCTCTTGTTATCTTGTACACAAACAAACAAACAAACAAACAAACAAACAAACAAAAAAAAAAAAAAAAAAACATACGGAGCCCTTTACATAACCCTGCCGATTTCATCGGCGTGGGTAAAAACATACGGAGCCCTTTACATAACCCTGCCGATTTCATCGGCGTGGGTAATAATAATAATAATAATATTCCGCTTTTATATAGCGCCTAATACATCAATGGTGATGTGTCTAAGCGCTTTACAGATATATTATTACCCCGGTCATCGGATTCTGGATGGACAGTTTGCAGAAATGGGCAGGTCTGGAGTGAAAGACAAGGGAGCATGTTGAGCAACACTACTACTGACGTATGCTACAATAAATTGGAAAGAGTTTCGAATTGACTTCTCGTAAACTTCGTTAAGGACAAATACGGACTAAAGTATTAATTTTGTCCGACCTGATTCGCATTCTCAGTCCTGAAATACAATAACTCGTACAATAACTCGTACAAACCATAATATACTCAATCAAAAATGAAATCCCCCCCCCCCCCCCCCCTTCCACGAAACTGCGAGGGAGCAAAGCTACCGA
Organism: Heliocidaris erythrogramma; assembly: GCA_025617745.1. Lineage (NCBI taxonomy): Eukaryota > Metazoa > Echinodermata > Echinoidea > Camarodonta > Echinometridae > Heliocidaris > Heliocidaris erythrogramma. The sequence goes on from CM046858.1 coordinate 26,028,030, forward strand.
GCGGTAATTTTCTTATGCATTTTTAAGCCTTAAAAAAAAAAAAATTCAATTTTTAAGCATTTAATTTAACTTACATAAAAAAATCGCAGGCGAGCACTGCCTCGACTTGTTTCGAGTTTGGTAATTGATAAACCGTTGGTCTTCTATTCAGTTCTTCCTCAGTGGGGCGTTACAATTTCTTTCAAATGGTGAACCTTTGAAAATACTATCTAATACACTTATTCTAGATATATATATATAAAAAAAGAGACTGATAAATAATAATACGAAAAAAGCAATGATTATTTTTAAGAAATCTTTAATTTTGATCCTTTTTAAAATACTGGTTATATAGCCAATATTGGAGTGCGAAAATCAGAAATCATGAAGCAATACATGCGAGGCAGCAAGCCACCGATCTTTAGAAATTTTTTCACAAAAAATTCCAATTCTAATTAACTTTTTTACCCTTCGGATTGGGGTCGAATAATTCTTAAGCTTAAAGTTCTTCCCTTCCCCTGCTTTAAGTACCGCCTGGTGTAAGTGCCCCGCATCCTCAGCCTTCTAGCAGCACCCGATCTAAAAATCCGGGGGTGCTGCATTCTCTGACAAGCAATAAAAGTTTTTTTTTTCTAAAAAAAGAGGGGCACAGTAACAAAAAGGAAGGGGCCACTAAATCCGCCACTGATAATAATAATGATAATAAACATAATACCACTACTATAATAATAATAATAATAATAATAATAACAACAACAACAGTATTACTACCGGTGTTGCAGTACCTTGATGCTCGGCCTTGGCCTTGGACTTGCATGCGTTGGCCTTTGGCATGCCTTGAGGGTTCCAAGCCTTGATTATCTCAAAAAAATTCAAGGCATTTTCAGGGCATATGGAACTTTTGCTAATTTTGCAAGTAAAATTTATTAATATTTTTTTTGGTTTTATGCAGTAACACTGTATATATGTATATATATATAGATATAGTCAAACCTGTGTCAAATTTGTGTTTGCCTTACTAAATTCCTCCACAAGAATTCTACTGGGTTTCATGTATATGATTCTGACGTCCCATTTGAGAAAACCGTCTATCAATGTTCATATTTCAAAACTCTACACCGCTTGATTGCATTGCTTCTTTGCAAATTTTCTTGTAGAAAGTGCATAGAAATTGCAATTATGAGGATTAAAAACGCCAAAAATCTACTGTTTGGTTGTAAAGTTACATACATCATTTTCATTATATTTATTTATTTATTTATTATATTTTATTTTCTATTTTATTATTTATTTATTTTTTATTTATTTATTTATTTATTTTTTTTTTTTTTGGGGGGGGGGGGTGTTCATTTTTGCTCTGAGCGCCATGATCTCAAGATACACCACTGGAGCAACCTTTAACGAGACCTCACATTTTGTGTCTATGTACCTCCGTCTTTGTATGTTCCATTTCCCCCTTCTTTCTTTATTAATGCCTTGGCGTTGATGTTGTAAGCCTTGGCCTTGAGGGTTTGGGTCTTGACTACAACACTGACTACTGCTAATAATAATGATAATAATAAGAAGATAGATAAATAGATAATTTTAGTCGTCCAATTAAGGAAATTTGCTTTGTTGGCTTACAAAAGTACATAACATTCACATGAATAAACAAAATTATACAAGTTATGAACATGTAGTCATATGTGGTCATAAACATACAAAATTATACGTACTACAATCAGCATATTATTTCAGCCTAAACTCATCAGAAAGGAAAGATTTTCAATTTAAGTTTAGATTGGTATACAAATTAGCTCTCTATATAGAGTCAACATAAATAATATTAGGACAATATGTTGAACAAGTCAATAATGTCTAGTCTGGTGAGTTGCATGTAACGGGACGATACTTGTTACTTGTTACTTGTTACTTGAGTTTATTGTATTCCCGGATTGACAGCGGAATAAATGAGTTTCAAAAACGATTTGTACGAAATCCTACCGATCGAAACCGTATTCCAGAATGCATGACAGTATAATAGGAATGGAGAGGGTGATTTGTGTTTTCAAAGAAAATTTCAGCCTGTTTCAAAATCAGAGAGGTACATGCCTCATTCAAATTTGTCTCTTCACCTATCATTTTCTTCGCGTGCCTGGGGATTCTTTTCAATTGTTTAAAGTCATTCTTTCTGCATGCTCCAAACCAAACTACACAACTAGACAGAATTACGCTTTCAATTACTGATTTGTAGAACAACAGGAGAATTGTCCTATCAACGTGAAATGAGTACATCTTTTTCAGAAAGTATAACCGTTGCTGTGCTTTTGCATACACATTCTGACATTGGTCGATCCATGACAGTTTATTGTCAACAGTTGTTCCCAAGTACTTAAAAAAAACCAACTACTTCTATAGTCTTGCCCTTCATTGTTATCGGATTTACATTGTTTTGTTTCATAGAACGGAAATCGGTTATCATCTCTTTCGTTTTACTAGTATTTAAAACCAAAAAGTTCTCATCGAACAAAATGATAATGATAATAGCAATAATAATGATAATAATATGAATAATGCTAATTATATGAATAATGGTGATAAAATTAATAATAATAATTATTAAAATAATAATGATAATAATAATAATAAAGGTCTAGATGATAATACATTTTCCGAACGGCCAAGATTCTGTTGATTATTTAGATTGGTGTCGGGTCGGTTTGGTCATGGAGCTGGTTTGGTGGTGTGAATGAGCTATTACGTAATACGACTGGCAACCGATCACGAGTATTTGTTATTTAGGTAAACAAAGCAAGCCAGCATATACTTTTCCCCCATTCATCAAATGCTCATTATTCACTGTCTGCTTACGACACATCGCACGTCGAGGGCATTTCGTGAGAATCCTGTAGATCTACCCTAAAAAAAACATCATCATGGTAAGTCGACATTTACTCATTTCCTGCATTCGCTGCATTATCTCATGTATGTTCTACACTGTATACGTATCACTACAATGTCTTTTTCTTTATTTTTGAATATAACTGACAGAAGCAGGTGGCGATACTCAAAATGGATTGCAAGTGCAAGCGGTATATTAGGCGTAGTCACATGTACATCACATGCCGGGTTGCTATGTGTGCGGCGACCAGAGCCGGAGAGGCGCCATGGTTGTCGTTGATTGACAGTTATTTGCACTTGTTAACATAGCTTGGTTGTAAAGGGGACATCTTTATCATAATTTTCTGGTATTGAAATCGGTTTCAAGAAAGACTTGGCAGACACTCGCACTTATGCGAGGTTATTGTAGATAATCTCGCACTCTATACCTTCATACTGCAGAGAATTGCCTTCCATAGCATTGTGTGTGTAATCTCTAGCACATTGTGTGTGCTATACTATGTTAATGAAGGAGAAAGATCGCCGGTCAAAAACAGCCAGAACATTTCACTTAATCAAGGTGATAAAGATCTGATTGAAGAATGTGATATGAAATCAGCTTTTCTATCATCCTAAGAGAAGGAAGTATTGTTTTCACCTTTTCAACTTGAGGTCGCGACCGCCGCCGAAATTGACACAGCCCCACATAGTGATGTTTCCATGAGTGCTTGGCAGGTGCCCCCACGTCTTTAAAGTTTAAAGTAGCTATTCAAAGAAAATCACAAATATGGCAATTAATGTATCACTAGAAACTGGGAAGCTTACAGATGGCAATCGTATAAGTTTTATGTCAACTGCGTATCTGATGATTATAAAAACAACACAAATAAAAGCTCTTCTCAGCATCTGGAATATCCGAGGATTCGCCAGAAATATAGCGATGTTTTGATGTCGTCACACTCAGGATCGATCCTGCTTAAGCAGACGACGTCCTATAATGAATGAACGTAATTGCAATGCAATTATTTATCAAATTATAAAGAGTTTGGTGTATTTAAACATGACCTTATTTCACACCATTATAAAGGGAAAGTGAAACTGATTCTGATAGCTAAAACCGTTTGATTGTAAATACACAGGAGAAGGGTCAATGATCAATGAAATAAACCCCACTTTCAAATTGAAAAGCCCTCCGAATAATAGCAGGATGGTATTCGTTCCCTCTTGAAACGCCGAACATGCCCCGGTGCAAGCAGCTGAAAATACAATGGCGTCTTATTTTGTTTACAAGTGACTGATTCCTTTATTTTTTTAACGCTGCATTTTTCATCAAAATAATACCATACACGAAGTTAACAGTGAGGCAACAGACTAACATTAAGACTGACGCTAGTGAAGGAAGAGAAATAAGTGAAGAGGAGATGACAAAAAGGGCTCTGAAAATGTGTAAGATGTAATATGGGACATCGTCTGCTTAGACAGGACTGGTCCATGGTGTGTCGTCACATATCTCAGCAGCGTTCGAGGAGCTCTTCAGCTGCTATATCGGGGGCTGTATTTTACCGTTTTATAATTGATAATAATCATTACTTCAAATGTTTCCAAGCGTTGAATTTGGATAACCTTGTTTAATTTATGCCATCTATGCAATAATAAGTATTAAGCCAATATTTAAAATCATTAAAGTTCTACTTTAACATTTTAGCATCATCATGTATAATAGGAAACCACTCATTAACTCCGCACAGGAGCAATTATTTTCTCAAATGCATTGTGTCTTCATATATGTACATGTATATCCTTATACATGTTATACTTCGCGTGCAAGTGTATTCGTGCACACTACTAATAATATTCCGCTTTAATAGCGCCTAACTGACATCGGTGATGTCTCTAAGCGCTATCACAGATATAGACTTTTATCCTTTGTTTGAACGTTTTGGTAATTCCGAACGCTTCGATCTCCGATGAAGAAGCATTTTATGAACAAACTATTATGAATTCTATATGCAGACTGAAGTTTGCTTAATATCTAATATTCATTCAAAATAATGGCTGTTTATTGCGAAATACCCGCAGTTATTGATAAATAACCTCGCATTTTTATGTGTGGGTGCCGAAGTTAGTTCATTTGTGCTGTCAGTATTACTTAATCGTTCTCTTTATCACATTTATCATATTTTGGGAAATCTTTTCTTATGTTTTTATTGCTGCACAACCAATCAGTGTTTCATTCATTGCTAACAATAAATTTCTATACGCACAGTACCCCATTTCTTAGTCCTATGCCGTCCTATTTAAGACCATGCAAGCTACATCGCTAACTCCATCGCAATGAAAAACACTTGAGTAGTTATGTCAATTGCCATTTCCATTATAAAAGGTACTTGCATTTTAGCAACAAAAGTGTCAAAAGTTTGAGCAAATACAATTTTTGTTCAGGAAAGTTATGGCTTCAGAATATAGGTCATTGAAGAAGGCTTGATATACCTTTTATCACTCGGATAACTTAAAGGGGAAGTCTAGTCCAAAAATTATTAGAAGCAGAATAATCAGACCTACAGATCAAAAAAAGTTTGAGGAAAATCGGACTACTAATAAGAAAGTTATGATTTTTTTTAGTGGCATGAAAATCTAGAGAAACAATGAAAATCAATAGACAAATTGGCAACTCAGTCATGGGTTTGTGATGTCATTGGTACACAACTCACCAATAATTTTGTTTATATTCATAATACAAATTCTCAATTTTTTTCCAAGAATATGAATATTCACATAACTTGAACCAAGTTACATCTGGTCAATTCCACGGTAACGGAAGGACATTTAGATACAGTTTGTGTGTGATTGTCCTTCCGTTACTGGGGAATTGACCATCTATAGTAATATGTTTTTGCATGTATAAACATTTCCAAAATATTTCACGAATTTCAAAATATTGATATTGTTTTCAAATATTACATTTCCATAATCACTCATTTTTCATGTATATTGTATAAAATATTCAGATTTTCATGATTTTTACAGAAAATTATTTATTCTGTATTAGTGTATACATGCAAAAACATATTACAATAAATATAAGTTGGCTCAAGTCGTGAGGAAATCATATGTTGTTGTTGTTGTTTTAAAATAGGCAAACTAGTCAATTTGACTATTGTTGCCTTGCTAAGTTGCTCTTTTCACTTATACTTTATTTGTTGATCCGTGGGTCTAACTTTTAGTTAGAAAGGTACAGATTCCAGGATACCATGCAGGACCGCCACTCCTGCCCTGATTTTACAACGTTATCCTGACAAGCCCGCTCGAGGTGCATTTCGAGGGCGTCTTAGGAATACAAGTATTCCCTCTGTCTCTCAAACTTGAGCAGGGGGCGCTCTTTCTGATTCCTCATAGAACCTGATTAGAAAATCCGAATATTCTTGGACAAAAATTAAAATTTGTATTACGAATATAAACAAAATAGTTTGTGAGTTGTGTATGACATCACAGATTCATGACTGAGTTGCCAATTTGTCTATTGATTTTCATTGTTCCCCAGTTTTTCATGCCACTAAAAAAATCATAACTTTCTTATTAGTTGTCCGATTTTCCTCAAAACTTTTTCAATCTGTTGGTCTGATTTTTCTGCTTCTATCAAAACCAAGTAATTTTTGGACCGGACTTCCCCTTTAATGCTAATCTATATTTCCCATCTCCTTTTGATTGGGCTATACAAGTGTATCTTAGCACCGGATTTCACTGTACTCTATAAACCAGTAGCGCAATTGTTTTTCGTGTAGCGTAACGATTTCCAAACAATAGATGTGGTTAGCACCCCCCCCCCCCCCCCCACCTCCTCCTCCTCTGGCACGAAAAAATCCTCTAAAGGCCACCGCACACCTTACGATTAGTCTGCGATCCGATTTAAAAAGAAAATGTAATATCATTTGACAAATCATTCAGAAACGAAATATATTTTTGATTGAGGGTCTGAATAGTCATACAGATAGTAAAGTCGATAATACGGCCTTTGCAGGGGTTTTCTAGTCGGTGGAATGGTGGAATGGCCAAATCGCCTCCGAGTCGTAGTGACGTCACAAAAATCGTACGACTGCCTACGATTTGAAACTAATTTCCCCCTTATTCCCTGTAGAAAGCTGACAGCTCACCAAAACCCTATGTTTAGTATTCATATTTACTTTTCAGAACCTGAATAAGGTAGATTTCATTTGTTAAAATGCCAATATTTAATGCCATAACGATTTATTTCACAAATCGGATCGCAGACCGTTCGTTAGGTGTGCGGTGGCCTTAAATCTTGTAGCCCTGTGAGGGGAGGGAGAAAGCAATGCCGGTGATTAAGATGAAGGGACGTTGTAAAGAGCACGCTAAATAGCCAAAGTACCGGCAGCATATTTTTTTTTCTCAAAATCCCCATTTCGTGACCTTATGTTGAAATAATTTGCATTGTCTGTATGATAATAATATTAGATTTAACCAAATTAGAAATTGACAAATCTTATTTTTATGTCATCTCACAGCGTGAATGTATCTCAGTCCATGTCGGCCAAGCCGGTGTCCAGATGGGCAATGCATGTTGGGAATTATACTGCCTTGAACACGGCATCCAACCTGATGGTCAGATGCCCTCTGACAAGACCATCGGAGGTGGTGATGACTCCTTCAACACCTTCTTCAGTGAGACTGGAGCTGGCAAGCACGTTCCCCGTGCCGTCTTTGTCGATCTGGAGCCAACCGTAGTGGGTAAGAATTTTATTAAACAGCCAGTGGTTTACATAATTGTGTAAGCACTTGAAACCTAATTTTGTTTCGGTAAAGTCTCAGAAAGATTTATTTTTTAATGAAAATAAGAAAGCAAGATAGCCCTCAGTACCACCATGGTCGAAATATTGTACACTTAACAGATTAGCTGGATAACTGTTTATCAGTTAACATGTGAACTGTTATACAATGACACCAGTTCAAAAAGCAAATAAATCGGGACTACATGAAAGTTGATATAATTTGGATGTCCTGTAAATAACAATGACGGATTTTAAAAATTCTCTATCCTTTAGATGAGGTCCGTACCGGTACCTACCGTCAACTCTTTCACCCTGAGCAGCTGATCACCGGCAAGGAGGATGCTGCCAACAACTACGCCCGTGGTCACTACACTGTTGGAAAAGAGCTGATCGATATTGTCCTGGACAGGATCAGGAAGCTGGCTGACCAGTGCACAGGTCTCCAGGGATTCCTCATCTTCCACAGCTTTGGTGGCGGTACCGGCTCTGGTTTCACCTCCCTGCTCATGGAGCGTCTCTCTGTCGATTACGGAAAGAAGTCCAAGCTTGAGTTCGCTGTCTACCCAGCACCTCAGATCTCCACCGCCGTCGTCGAGCCCTACAACTCTATCCTTACCACTCACACCACCCTCGAGCATTCCGACTGTGCCTTCATGGTCGACAACGAGGCCATATACGATATTTGCCGTCGTAACCTTGACATCGAGCGCCCCACCTACACCAACCTAAACCGTCTCATCGCCCAAATCGTCTCCTCCATCACTGCTTCTCTGCGATTCGATGGTGCCCTCAACGTCGATCTGACCGAGTTTCAGACCAACTTGGTGCCCTACCCACGTATCCATTTCCCTCTGGCCACCTATGCCCCAGTCATTTCTGCTGAAAAGGCCTACCACGAGCAGTTGACAGTTGCCGAGATCACCAACGCCTGCTTTGAGCCAGCCAATCAGATGGTGAAGTGCGATCCCCGCCACGGCAAGTACATGGCCTGCTGTCTCCTGTACCGTGGTGATGTCGTCCCTAAGGATGTCAATGCCGCCATCGCTACCATCAAGACCAAGCGTACCATCCAGTTCGTCGACTGGTGTCCAACTGGCTTCAAGGTCGGTATCAACTACCAGCCACCCACCGTCGTCCCTGGTGGTGATCTTGCCAAAGTTCAGCGTGCCGTCTGCATGTTGAGCAACACTACCGCCATCGCCGAGGCCTGGGCCCGTCTCGACCACAAGTTCGATCTGATGTACGCCAAGCGTGCTTTCGTCCATTGGTACGTCGGAGAGGGTATGGAAGAAGGAGAATTCTCCGAGGCTCGTGAGGATTTGGCTGCTCTCGAAAAGGATTACGAAGAAGTCGGTGTCGACTCAGCCATGGAGGGAGAGGGTGAAGAGGGGGACGAGGAGGAATATTAGATTGATGATTAGCGTTGGTCATCAACTCCATGGCCAACTGATTTCTTATCGCTCTTGGTAATCCACATGCGCCAAAGCTGATTCATCTTATATTTTATTTGTTTTCAGTTTTCATATTTGTTCTATATTCTCAATTCCTGATCCTCATCTCAATAATGTGGTAAACAAAATATAATCATTAACATCTGAATGTTGAATTTTGAATCTTGGTGATTCATTATTTTCCTCTTGCCAATGAACCTCTTTGAAAGTTGATCTGGAGTATTAGCGCAACTGTGAGAAAATGATGGTGTACTGATGATGATAATGATAATGATGATAGTGATGATGACTATGATAACAATGATGACGATGATAATCATGATGATGGTGATAATGCTGATAATGATGATCATGATGTTGATAACGGTGATGATGATGATACACTCTTTAAAAAAAGTTACCCCATTGGTGTTAAAAAATAACACGAAAATATGTTAAAAGGGAACATGGTCGTCTGTGGTGTAAACCATTACACACCATGAGTGGTTAGATTTTGCTTGATACATGTGTTATGTTTTACACATATAATGTGTAAAATGTTAACACCAAAGGGTGGGGTAACATCTTACCCCAAAACGACCATATTCCCTTTCTTACCCCATGCTGTGCAACTTTTAACCACTACCAGCCTGTGTAGCAATTCACCCCGCAGCTGTGTTATTATTTTACCCCTTAAGTGGTACAGAATTTACCCCATACTTTTCCCACACCCCAAAGTGTCACTTTTTACACTAAAATATGATAAATGTCTACACCAGGATGAGTTGAGACTACAAGGAAGACAAATGCACAATGAAAATTATGTTTTGTTAAACATGCATTTTAATAGCATGGAAATTTTTTTTTTTAAAGTTGATTTTAAACTACAGTATTTAAATATGATCAGAAAGGTTGAATTATTTACATATAATTTACATATAATTATACTCTAAATACTGGAATGTGGATCAATCACAATAAAAGACGATGAACTGTAGTGTAGCTTCACCACTGCACTGTATGTGATCGTACCCGGCCGCGTTTCGCGCCTATATACGCACACTAGAACTATGAACATGGCAAAAAAAGAAGCGGACAAAATATACAGCTCCTCATTGTACCTTCCACGCTGGTTCTGGTAGACAAAGAACATCCCTTCATTGCTATTATGTAAACAAATGTAGAACAGGTGTCACATGCATATTCACCAGTTCAACTTATATTACATAATAGCAATGAAGGTATGTTCTTTTGTCTACCAGTGAGTACCAGAACAATTGTGGAGGGTACAATGAGGAGCTGTATATTTTGCCCACTCTCTTTTGTCATCGTGTTTATAGTGACTTCGAATCAATGAACCTTTTGAGTAAAGTGTGTTGATGATTACCACAAATGGGGTAACATTTGGACGTGTGGACGAAGTTTGACCAGAATCGGGTTTCTTTTTTACCGCGGTGCAGGTGTAAACGTCTAACTCGCATGCTGTGTACCCTTGTTTCATGCTTCTACACAAGATATGTGTACAATTTGACACATATTTTTACCACAACTGTTTAACCACATGTTATTTTACCACATGTTATTTTACCACTAGTTCTAAGAGTGTAAGGATGATGATGATGATGATGATGATGATGATGATGTATACATGCATGTGTTTCTTACTTCTTTTTGAACAGGTTGAATGCTTGTAAGATGATGCTTCAGTAAGTCCAATAAATGTTATGGTTTTGGAAATTGAGAAAAGAAAACGTCAATAGCAGGTTAGTGGGGAAGTGAAGGGGGAAGTGAAGTCAAAAGGGGCGAGTAAGTCGAAATAATTAAAGATGAGGAAGAAGGGATGGAAAGAAAGCGAGATAGGGAGACGGAAAGAGTGAAAGACGGAGAAAGAAAGAGATCTGAATCGTAAATGCAGATATTTTCTTAAAGGGATGATAGAGAAATGCACCACGATTTAGAGATAAACATCAACGGTGTTTATTAAACACGATCACCAAGATTTTCAAAAATTCAACTGGAGGGGAATGTCAATACCTTTTGGTATTGCCGATAGAAATCATGTTCGGATTATGTAACATGTCATTGTAATTTCAAAGGGTGGTTCACATGGCTATTGAAGCTGCTTGAGGCTGATTTTCCGAAAGTCTTTGCGATTGTATCATTATTGAGAACATTATTCTAACCAGGGAAATGTTAACAGCAGCAATTTGCTCTCGATGAAAGCAGACAAATGATAGAAACAGTTTTGAAGAAAGTCGGAACAAAAATAATAAGAAAGCAAACTTGTTTAGTCAATCACTGCGATAAATTGGCGGCCAACTTTCCTATTCGTTAAAAAAGAAAGAAATAAGGTTTTTACCACATTATGGCTGTGCAGACACTTTCTTTTTTGGAAGATGTAGTCTGGGAGCCTTTACAGAAATAGTCATCCCACTTTACATATCGGGTTTGACCGTCCGTGTCATTCACAAGGAAACACAACTTAAACGTAAATGACGGGCATGGCCCCCCCTGAGCCCCCGAAAAGGGCCTCATGTCGGGTCGAAAATGGTTTTCCTCTACATGCAGAGCATTTAGAGGCTGTGGTGGGTTTTTAAGGGAGTATTACACCCCCTTCCCGATGAAAACATTTGTCACTTTTTATATTTTTTAATGCACAGCAATAACTTTTCCTTCTGACAGAATTCGGTCGATGAGCCTTAAGGAGGTAAAAATTAATCCAAATTTATGGCTTGTTTTGGGGTCCGTCTGACAACCCATCCTGTCGGAAGATTTTGTCAGTTTTTGTGTTTTAGTAATGTATACACTCTAAAAACAATCTAGTCAAATATGACTAGAATCTAGTCAGATTTGACTAGAATAATTCCAACGGGCACCTGCACTATTCTCGTAAAAACTGCCAGCTTCGGGTTTGAAGTGAACAGATTCATAATAAAAATGGACAGAATCAGAGTCAGAATGAATAGAGTCTGATTAAGAAAGTGTGACCAGGCGATCTGGCCAAAAAAGGACCAGACGTGTTTTTAGAGTGTAGTCATACAACTTCCTTCTAACAAGTTTGATACGTATGTAAGATGGGTTGAAATTGACCCGACTTGGGGTTCAAACCCGGGGGTTACGTTATAGGCTAAAAAAGCTTTTCGTGAATGACATGGATGGTCTAAGTAACATAAAGATGTCAAATCTGATATGTTAGATGGGGTGACTATTCGGGACAGGATCCTGGCCTAATATCACCATGCTATTAAATATATGTATATATACACTGCCCTCCAAAGGTTTGGGTACAGCTATATTCAGAACTGATTTTTCACAATCACCCATAATTAATTTATCATCAGATTTGTGTCACTGTATCAATTTGGTATCAAACTAAAGGGTAGACATCAGCCTTCAAGTTGACAACAGTTTAACATATGAAAAGTGTTTCAGGAGGCAGTCATGCGTTAAAAGGCAACCTACCCCCAAAAATATCATTTCTAGTGGAAAATATGAGGTCATTGGTTTGTTCAATTGTGCAAGCATTTCTGCCTCTTCTGCATTCTACAAAATCTGACCCTTGTTTATACTGATGAATATTACATCTTTATTGACTAATATAATCCTTTACTTATGCAGAAAACTAATATTTTCATATAAGAAACACATCAATATTTTGGGATCACCACAGTACTTTTTTTCTCATGGGAAATCATATTTTATTGTTTATTCTTTGCATTTGTGTAACTTTTTCAAGATAAATAATGCTTAAATGGATAATAGTTTGCCATGAGATGTACATTTCTTTATTTTTCAAAGTTTCATTTAATCACGTTTCGAATAATGAAGACTTGTCATTAGAGAACCCGCCCCTGGTAGCGACCACAGCGCGGCACATCCTGGGCATCCAGCCGGTCAAAGTGTGGAAGTAGTTGTGGAGGAAGTCACTGGCAATGTCTTTCCATGCCTTCTGAATAATTTCCAACAGATGAGGCTCACTTGTTGGGCATTTTTCTCGGACCTTCCTGTCCAGCTTTTCCCATAGCATGATTTTCAGGACCCCTTTCTCTTCGGTTTTCTAAAGGTAGTTTTTACATTGCTTTGAGTAATGTCTGCTGGAAAGCAAACTTGTGGAGGTAGTCACTGGACTTTCAGTGCCTTGCTGGGCATTATTATCAGACCTTCTTTTCCAACTCTTCCCATATCAGCTCTAACGGATTCAGAACCGGGGACTGGGGCGACCAATCCATGATTTTCAGGAAGCCTTTCTCTGCTTTTTCTCCAGGTAGTTTTAGCACAGCCTTAAGGAATGATTTGGGTCATTGTCCTGCTGGAAGACAAAACTTTTTTTTTCATCTTCGGAAGGCATTAAAAGACATTTCCAGTGACAATCTTCTCAACGACCTCCACAACTTCACCAGCCGGATGCCCAGGATGTGCAGTGCTGTTATCGCTGCCAGGGGCAGGTTCTTAGATGTCTCTATAGAAGTCTCTTGGAAGTCTCTATGATCCGAAACGTGATAAAATAAAACTTTGGAAAATAAATAAATGTGCATCTCATGACATACCATTATTCATTTAGGCATTATTTTCTTTATAAGGGTATACACAAATGCAAAGAATATGACTTCCCTTAAAAAAATGAAAACCAAAATCATTGTTGTAGTTCCCAAAAAGTTGATTTGTTTCTGAAAATACTAGTTTTCTGCATGAGTATAGGAATGCTTATTGTATATAAGTCAACAATTTTTTTTCATATTCACTAGTACAACGAGGGTCAGATTTTGCAGAATGCCGAAAGGGCAAAAATGCTGGCACAACTGACCAAACCAGTGATCTTCGAATTGAGCTGGAAATGATATTTTGGGGTAGGTTGCCTTTTTAACGCATGACTGCCTCCTGAAACGCTTTACATATGCTAAACTGGTGTCAACTTGAAGGGTGATGTCTACTTTTCAGTTCAATACCAAATTGTTGCATATATATCGATATATATATATATATCTCGAGTACAAGCCCGAAGAAAATGTTACTGAGAAGAAATATGGAAGTTCATGTTAATTCGGCGTACAATTACATCACATTCAAATGACATTCAGATTCACACACACACCCTCACACACCCACCCACACAAAAGCGGACACACAACATTTACCTATAGCAGACGGTACAGAAGCGTGTAATTTAGTACGGACGGTTTGGTTACCATGGTTACGGTAGGGCAACTCGCATAGACAACAAAATAAATTGAATTCATCATTTCGCTTGTTTGGTTAATGCTTTTTAATCAGTATCAGTGAACTATAGATAACAATATTTAACTTATTTGCACGCAAATGGAAGCAAAATTATTACTTTAAAAAAAATCTTCACATGAAATGGGTAAAAAATCTGACTGGGAATAATTTCGAAAATGAAAAAGGGTTCGTATATCCGAAGGTTCGTAATTCCGAAAAGTTATGTAAGGGCTCTATCATGTCTATTGCATTTTCGGAATTACGAATCTTCGGAATTATGAACCCCCTCCTATGTGAAATTTGTGTTTCGGAATTACCTAACATTTGGAAAAACGAGTACCCCAAAAAAATCAGCTCTGTATCACATTTTCAATAACGGTTGTTCTCTATTCCTTAGAAATAAAAGAAAGATTTGTTTATATTTTCAAAAACCTACAAAAATTATCAAAGAATCCGGATAAGAAGCAAAAAACTTTTTGTGACGGATAAAAGGTCAAGTGAGGACATTTCTCCCCAATGTAACCAATGCTACCTTTCGGTGTTGAGCGCATTATACATGTTAAATAAAGATTGTTCAATTATGCTTTAATACAATTGACATGCTTTTTCCTTACGGTATAAGTGTAATCGTCTATGCTAAAAAATCACATTTCTTACCATGAGTCCTTTCATCTTATTCCCACAAAACTTCAAATTAATATTGAACTATGTCACGCAAGTCACGCTCCCTGTCACGCCAATCACAATAAGAGGCTCTGATAATCACTCGGACGATACAGGTAATACTGAAAACCAAATTGGTGTAGAATGCTTGAGCTCATCAAGTTTGTATTTTTAAAATATGAATTTGAAATTCCCTGTAATTTTACACGATACCATCCTAAGAAGGAGTGGTGTGTGCAAACCTCATTTTCTAGCCTGTCAAGCTAGTTAGCCCAGTAAAAATAGTTTTTCATTGTGAAAATGAAAAGATCCGAGTAAATCAGAGCTTACCCTCATAATCTCCCTATTTTTCTGACTGGTCCCATAAAAGCCGAAACGGGTCGCCGAATCGATAGCAGAATCGTCGCTCGTAAACTCAACATACAAGGAGTTGGTAGTTGAATTGATCTCAAATGCAGAGTCAATGGCATAGAGTATCAAGGAGGACTCCACTTTTATTGCCATCGAAGATCTATTTTCAAAACAAAATAAATAGGCCATAACACCCTGTCTCCATGTGAAAACGAATGTTTTGCTTTCTAATGAATGTAATTTCAGGTCAATTTTCCTCAGTTATTAATTGACTGAAGATTTTCTCACTTTTTGCATATTTAACTGATTCAAACAACTCATCTCGTTCATGATATACAATGCAGCATCAATATACGACTTACATGTCGTTTTTCTAAGCAAAGGTTCATAATTTAAAAGGTATGTTTTTCCTAAAGTTCATAAGTCCGAACGGTTCGATATTTGGAAAGTTCGTTACTCCGACGCACAGTGGGCCAGGGCGAAACCAAAGTGCGCCAAATGTCATTATTGACAATTTTCTTGTTTTTTTAATTTTTGTCATGCCCTGTTCAAGAATATTTCAGTAAAATATTTAACTCGGTTATGTACATTAAGGGTGTATATTCCCTACTTCAAGCCGCAAAATTCAACATATTGCCATCAAAATGCAAATTGATACCTCTTGGTGTGCAGTCATACATACATCTCTTATTTTGATATTTAGATTTTTAAATATTTTTAGAAATAATTTTCTCCAATCTACTAAGCCCCACCCACTTAAAAAATCCTTCAGATCACTTTCCCCCTGTGTCATCATCTGTCAATCATCAATGAGCTACTAGCGATTTTGCAAGTGAAAGTGGTATTTAACTTTGTCAAAGCTGACACCTGTTACAATACAACATATGCATGTATACCAACATAGCAGTTGCTATGTCAGAAATGCTGTAGCATCAGCAGGAAAACAAAGGCAATGAGGAGGTATTGTACGAAAGCATGCAATTCTATTATTCTATTACAAACCACTATTCTACAACACAATAGACACAGCATGTCTAACATAGATGATTATGACCGGCTAGCGTGAGGACGTGGGGTAACCTAGCTCTGATATTAACAACCACTACTTATGACAGCAGGTCTAATATATACTCAAATATTACTCCCAAGCTATTAGTAACATGAACTCTGCAAATAATCGTGACTATAATTTGCGGAAGCCTACTTCCCAAAAGGAACAAAATCGAGCTGGAAATCAGCAAGCCAAAGTACCTTCACCTACTGAAAACACCGCACCTTCGACCAGCAGGCCCCTTCAACAACCCAGTCGGGCCAACATGCCTCAACAGCAACTCCACATCGGCCGGCGAGCAGACCCCCAGCTAGCAGCCATCACTCATCCAGATCCGAACGAGAAGTTACTATCTGAAATGAAGAAAATTTTATCTGACCTCTCAATGGAACTATGTAACAAATTGATCATGTTATTTCTGATTTGGAAGCCGTTAAAAATGATCTTGCTTTAGTGAAATCAACTGTACAGGACCTGGAAGTCTCCGTAGCAGACACTTCAGCACGAATATCTACTGTCGAGCCGGAGAAAATCCCCAGCATCGAACGACATCTAGATCACTTAAAGCAGAGTTCGAAGACAAACTGATGCATCAGGAAATTCACCTTCGCAAGCAAAATTTGTTATTTTATGGCATTCCATCTCAACCCAACGGAAATGTTTACAAGATTGCATCGAAAGGTTTTGCCCAGCTGCTGGAAATCCCCATCGAAGAGGCTGACAAAATTCCCATTATCAACATACATCGATTGCCTACAAAAAGGACCCCTGCCGTTGCCAGTAACGCCCCCGATGCCCCGGACCATCTCATAGTTCGTTTCGCCAGAATGTCCGACCGCGACCGCATACTTCGTTCATTCGAGCAGCCTCGACAACCTCGTAACACTACCGGTGGAGCTTCGGCGGGTAAACGCATCATGGTTCGCACAGACCTAGCATACAACCTTCGCAAATCTAAGCAGCTGAAAACAAGAATCACCATTCACGGGACCAAGGTACTTCTACAAACAAAAAATCCGAGCGAACCGTCTCCAAACTGGGCCATATGGTCGGAATGAGAATGAAAATTTTACAACGCTCAGCCATTCTCATTATGTCTGTTCCAGGTAAATATAGCATTATTTGATAGAAATATACGTATAATTGTATATCAAACTTTACATAGTTAGCCGGCAAACTAATGTCCGGTTTTACTATACATGTACGTAATTGCATAATCGAGGACATTTCTCAGTTTGTTCTCTTTGGCCAAACATTTTATCATTCCTTTTTAAAAAAAAACCTCGTGAAATTTATACATTATTTCAGCACGTAATAGACATGCACTGAACGTAACTTGTTCGCCGTTATACCGAAGATAAATTACTACTTACACGAGAAAAACGAGTTAATGCTTACGGAAATGAAAAGTAGACTTTTTAATACGTATAATATAATATAACATTATATTAAAAACTTTGAGTACAACGTCAATAACAATGTCAGTAACGGTTTCTCTGATATATGACGGTTATCACTGATTGCTCCATGTAAACTCTGTGCCTTGTTATTGACATACTTTAGAAGGTCTTATCTACGTATCGCTTTTGTATTTGCGGGGGAGAAAAACAGTAGTTAATATATTACATCGTTTGCCATACATTGTTAACCCTTTTAGGACAATTGACCACATTCTGTGGTTGGGCTAAATATCTTCTGATCCAAGCTCTAAAAATATATTTGATGCATGTGTAGCAAGAGCAAACAATACGTCCATTTCTCTTACAAAGTTCCTAAGCATTAATATTGTTTTCAAAGACATTACATCTTATTAGAATCATGTAGTATTAAAAGATTAAAAAAACAATTAAAATGGTTGCCAATTTGAATAACAAATGTGATCAATTTAGACCTTAAATAATTCCTGTCTTGAAAGGGTTAAAACCCGATTAACCTCATTATTGTGTCAGTACTAAACAGACAAACACGCAACAATCAATACAGAATAGTTTAGTATTGTCAGGTGGTAACTCTCCGCCCTGCATTTTTGTTCAATCTGGTTAATTGATGTTATTTGTCGTTTAACTAAAATAATGGAAAGAGTTACTTTTTCGACCGCCACCAAGTGAATATTTAGTCAAGTTTATTGTGTTTTTATTATTGAAATTCTGACCATTTTCAACGGAATAAACGCTATTGTTAATTCATAACTGAAAAAAATATCAGTCAAAAAAGCGGGTTTCGAACCAGCAGCATTGTAGAAGGTGCGGTGTAGAATAAGGATACTTCGACCATGCAGATTTCTTTACCACTAGACCACGAGTAGTTGACGGTACAGCTCGTTGCTCTTAAGGCTTTATACCTCAACTCTATAGAAATTCAGTACCTCTCTTCTGCTCACTGTTTTTTCGATATCCTAGGTAGGTTTTTTCCTATTTTGGGTGGCTGTCGCAAAAGGAACTCTTCCTAAAATAAGACAACAATAAAAAATACAAATGACATTTATATCCTTCGGCATGCAGTTGCAATCACCGAACCTTAATAGGCCAATTGCCGACGGATTAAGCAAAATTTTCATTGCTGTGAATCCCTGTCTTAGCCATACTTTCTTTTGTAAAACATAGAAATTTACTAGAGCGTTAATACTCTCCAAAGCCTAACCTCAAAATTGGTGATATGTGAGAAAACCTGTACCAGTGAAATTCGTTTCTATTTATTACGGTATCTGACGGCTATCACTGAATTGATTCATTTAAACTACGTGCCTTGTTATTTGACATACTAGGATTCATCTATGTATCGTTTATTGCGTTAGTTGCAGGAATTTAAAAAAACTTAAGGAAAATAAGCTTAAAATCCTTAAACTGGCAATATATTGAGAGGGCAGTTGCGATCACTGAACCTTAATAGGCCAATTGCCGACGGATTAAGCAATTTTTTTTCTGCTGTGAATCCCTGTCTTTGCCATACTTTCTTTTGTAAAACTTTATTAGAGCGTTGATACTCTCCAAATTGACAAAGTCTAACCTCAAAAAAGGTGATATGTGAGAAAATCAGTGAAATTCGTTTCTATTTATTACGGTATGTGACGGTTATCACTGAATTGAACTGATGTAAACTATGTGCCTTGTTACTGACGCACTTAGAAGGTCTTATCTAAGTATTGTTTTTGTATTCGTGGGCGAGCAAAACAGTCGATAATATATCAGACCCTTTTTCCATGCATAGTCAAAGCCCGATTAACCTCATTATTGTGTCAGTACTAAACGACAAACATGCAACAATCAATACATAATAGTATAGTACTGTCAGGTGGTAACTCTCCGCCCTGCATTTTTACTTTGGTATAGTGATGTTATTTGTCATTTAACTAAAATAAGACAACAATAAAAACACATCACATTTTTATCCCTCTGCATGCAATTGCTATTATCGTACCTTATTTGGCCAATTGCCGACGGATTAAGCAAAATTTTGTCTGCCGTGAATCCATGTCTTTGCTATACTCTCTTTTGTTAACTTTGAATATTTACTAGGGTGTTAATATATTCTCTAAAGTCTAAGCTCGATTTAACCTCTTTATTTGGTCGATTATTTATACACATAGTACCTGCTACATACAGTAGTCACGTGAATGTTCTCCGCATAGGTGCTCTC
Organism: Heliocidaris erythrogramma; assembly: GCA_025617745.1. Taxonomy (NCBI): domain Eukaryota; kingdom Metazoa; phylum Echinodermata; class Echinoidea; order Camarodonta; family Echinometridae; genus Heliocidaris; species Heliocidaris erythrogramma. Next base: position 26,048,003 of record CM046858.1, read on the forward strand.
CACCCTCTATTGAAATGATTGTGTCTGTTTCTTTGTGTTTGTTTTTGTTATACTTTTTTCCTGTTGACAGTTTTCTCGGAATACATTGACAATTCCTCGTGAAAATGCAGTTAATCCGCTCTGTATTGCACGCTTTCTGATTAACTTTATTGGGACAGTATGCGTGTATTTCTTTTTAAGTGTATTTATGCAGAGAAATGCAACGAATTCTATCGCTAATGAATGATTATTATATTATTATGAAGCTACGCTGCTCTGAGCATGATTGTATTCCATGGTTAGCATCAGTTCATTCCACTCCATCCCCAACATAGAATTAAGATTGAAAACGTTCATACACTTTTAAAAGGTACCATCTGTTCAAGTAATGTGTATTTCGTGGTTGCTAGCCCTGTGCAGGTTGGGAGTCGGATGGGCGTCGTCTCCGTTCTGAGGTTGTAAAGATTTGGTGTTCCTTCCGGCTCTCGACACGTTCAGTGTTGGCGCACTTCGGATTCCGCATGTTGGATCACATGACAGTACGCAAGTTGTTTCTTTTTAGTTTGTTTTGTTTTGTTTCAATTTGAACTTTTTTATTGTATTTCTAAAATCACGTACGTAATTATTGTTCCCGTTTGTGCCCCCTATATGCAATTATGCCGGGACAAATCATTTCACTGTGTAATCGCCCACAACGAAATATAAGCCTACTTAGAACAGTAAAACCCTTGAATGTAATAACCCTACATTTTGAGTATACATTTAACTACTATTACATGTGTTTTCCCTGTATTGATAGCTAGGACCCTCCCCATCCCCCGCCATATGATGTCGCTCCCCAATGTTGCCATCCATTCGCAATTTACGCACTCATCCTCGCCCATTTGCCATGCACTCAAAAAACCCTTTAGTCACTACCACCCAATACACGCGCACGCACGCTCCATCTCCCTCTTTCTCTCTCTCTCCGTCTCTCTCACTTGGCGTGCGCGTATTATGTTTGGCCCGCTGTATTTTTCCAATGATATTCTTGTTATGGAATCGAAACTGAATTGGTACTTGAGGACCAGAGTTTGGTTGATCATCACAGTAATTAATATACAATTAATGAGTTTAATCTAAAAAATTCTGTTCTAGATCATGTTGATACACAATTTAGCCTTTTGCATAATTAATGCGCGAAGTCTGAACAAGAATTTCGAATCATTTGAATTGCTCTTAAAATCCCTCCAAAATTTTCCTTTCTCGAATAACAGAAACATGGTTACATGCCAATGTGCCAAATATGTTGAAATTCATAATTATACTATGATTCGTGAAGACTGGAGGGATGGTAGAGGGGGAGAAGTAGACATTTACATTCATGATCGTGTCAAATTTAAAACCCGAACAGATTTATCCATAGATGCCGTAGAAAGCTTATTTATTGAAATTGTAAATGACGCAGATAAAAATGTAATTGTAGGCGTTATTTATAGACCCCCAAATACTGAAACAGAACAATTTTTAGATAAACTCGATAATCACTTACACAAAATCATGCAGGAAAATAAGCACACTTTTTTAATGGGTGATTATAATATAGATTCATTGCTTACTTCTCATATAGATTTCATAATATCTTATTTGCCCATTCACTTTACCCTCACATTGATAAACCCACGAGAATATGCAATTGCACAAAGAGTGAGACCTTGATCGATAATATATTTTCAAATGTTATTAATAAAACATGTAATAACGGTATCCTTTATTAAAATAATACTGACCATTTACCAATTTGTGTTATTTTTGACAAATTTGTTAATATTCATTCAAGTAGTAAACCTTTTAGAGTGAAAAGAGACGGAACGCAACAAAATATTGCTTCATTGATTATTGATTTATTACAAGAATATTGGAACAATGTATTTTCTGTAAACAATGCAAATTTGGCGTATGAATTTTTTTTATACAAATTCCTTTATTTTGATAAGCATATACCGTTAATAAAAAAAATTAAAAGGCTAACATAAAACAGCCATGGATTACTGAAGGGCTTATGCGTGCCATACTCACTCGAAATCGATTATATAAAATATCCATACGTAAACCAACCCCACAAAATATTGATAAATATAAGAAATATAGAAATAAGTTGACCATATTAATACGTGCATCGCGAAAGAGCTATTATTCAGATAAAATTGAATTAAATAATAGTAATAAAAATACGTTATAGCGAACTATTAATGAAGTTATAAAGTAAAAAAGTAAAAAGAAAGATTATCCAGATGTTATTGTTGAAAATAATCAAGAAATCTAGGACCCGAACAAAATAGCTGCCCTCTTTAATGATTTTTTTTTTTCACTACAATTGGTCCAAGTTTAGCAGCAACAATTCATACAAATGATGGAAATTTTATTGATTATCTCCCTGAAAGTAATATAAACTCTTTATTCTTCACTCCGACTAACGAGCATGAATTATTGAATGTAGTTCAATCTCTTCGGTCTACCAGATCCTCTTGTCACGATGGACTTACTGTACACTTATTTAAAAAGATTATTCATTTTTTAGTCTCCCCCTCACATGTGGTCACAATATAATACAATTCAATAAATCGTTATATCATTGTGATAATTAACAAATTTTGGTTCAGTTTCATTTGCAAAATATTATAGATCTTGTAAACAACCAAAGTCAGACATATCCGCACGTGCCATTCACTATAGCACTATATAGCACGCACGTGCACCACATCTTTACCCCCGCCTCTCTTCTTGTTCGTCCACTGGCCCCCTCCATATGAACATGTTAATATTTGTAATGAATAATCCGTCCCGCTCTAGGCTGTCCGTCTCCTCAAGCCATGCTTACAACGACAGCCTTCTGCATTCAGTACATACATTAATTATACATACAAGATTATCTAGTTCCATCTAGGCCCCATGATTCGTTTGTTGTTGTTTTTTCGCTTATATGCTTGCTATATTTGTATACCGTTCTTTGTATCATGTACACATTTGATTTGTTGTATTTGTTATACTGATTGCAGAAAATTTCTTTGAAACGAAACATAGCAACTCCTATGTTGGTATTATATATTGTATTGTTAAGTAAAACTCATTGAATATGAATTTTGGCGCACTTTGAAGCCAGTCTGGCCCACTGTGCACTTTGCCTTCCTGGTTGACCTCCACCTGTCCACTGCTTAATGAGGCATTATACTCCAAGCAGTAAACACAACCCTGTCCAAAGGTCAAGATTCACGAGGCAATAATGGACGAATCTGGTTGAACAGTGTTACAGTAGTTATATAAAAACGTGGAACATCAAAATTGTTGTTAACGCACTCGTTCTGAAAGCTGCGTTGAAACCATGGGTGCAAATCCAGGGGGACATGCCCCCCCCCCACCTTTTTGAAGATAGGCACCTTTTTGAAGAACCCTTTTTTTTTGGTTGTCAGAAAATTTCAGACATTTCGGACCGTTAAATCATCTGGTGTCCCCCCCCCCCCCCCTCGAATTTCCAAATGGATTTGACTGACTTAAATCCAAACCGCGAAAGCATTCTTAAATAAATGAAGCAGTCAGTCCATGTACCGCTTTCAGCTCCCAAGAAAACCTGCACTCAAAACTTTGGTGGGAGGAAAGGTACTAAGTAACGATGATTCTACAAAAGATTATTGTACGAAAATTTGGTAGAAGTGAGCAGGGAATGTCAAATCATGCTACTCGAATAAGACTACAAAGAAAAGTGAAAGGGATTTTAGGATGATTATAATTCCCATAGTTTTTATTTGAAAATATAACAAATGTGATTTGACATGTGATTTGAGGCTCCGAAAAAGCTTATTAAAGGCACAAAAAATTGAAAAGACCCCACATAAATCCCAGGGACTGACTATACACGCTTTTGGCCTTCCAGCTGCCATAGATTAACACATGGAAACAGGGATTTTGAAATGATTTTAATTCCCCTAGTATTTATTTGAAATTATGAAAACATTGATTTACATGAAATTTAAAGCTCTGAAAAGGTAAAATTAACGCTCGATGAGTTCAATAGACCCGCATAAATCCCAGGGACTATGCATGCTTTTGGCCTTCCAGCTGCCTCAGGGGCGTCGCTAGAACATATTTAATGAGGGGGGGGGGGGGTGTGACACAAAAATTTGCGACAAATTTTTAGGGTGCGACACCCACATTTTCCTGACAAAAATGCTGACCCTAATCCCCCCACAAATAATAATATAGAAAATCGCAGATGTAGAGATCTTGATCATACGGGCCCATTTTCTCAAGGGGGGCTGACACATTTTGCCCGAAATATCAACTTTTCAATTTCTGAAACAAAAAAATAACTTTTCGTGAAAACGTTCAGAAGCTATTCATAATTATCTCGGAACCTCGCTGCCAAATATGTGGATATCCTGGCACCTCACCTGCCGAACAGAATATGAAGTGGTGGTTGCCTGAATATCGCAACTTTGAAAATCCTCCGGGGGGGGGGGGGGGGTAGCCTATTGCGAAGGGGGACGTATTTTGCCTGAATATCAACTTTTAAATTAAAAAAAATATATATTTTTTCGTAGTGAAATAGTGAAAACAGAAGTTACATAACAAGTTACATAATTACTGGGAACTCGCTGCCAAATATGTAGATATTCTATCACTCGCTGCCAGAAAATACATATCGAACTTTGAAAATCCTGCCCGAATATTAATATTGCAGTGTTCGGTGAGAGCGAGCAAAAAATTGGCCATTTTTCTTTTTTTTTCTTTCTCCCCTTTTCCTTTCCTTCTTTTCTTTCTGGATTTTTGTCCTTTCCTTTCCCTTTTCTTTTTTCTTTTCTTTTTTTTTTTCTCCTTTCTATTTTCTCCTTTTCCGTTTCTCTTTCCTCTTCCCCTTCCCTTTCCCCGCCTCCTTTTTTTGCCGGTAGAGGTGGCGCATTTGATGGTGACACTCCCCCCCCCCCCCAATCGACGCCCCTGGCTGCCATAGGTTAACACATGGAAACAGGGATATTGAAATGATTTTAATTCCCCTAGCATTTATTTGAAATTATGAAAAATGTGATTTACATGGAATTTAACGCTCTGAAAAGGTATATTTAAGGCTGGATGAATCCAATAGACCCTGCATCAATCCCAGGGACTATGCATGCTTCTGACCAAAAAAAAATAAGTATTTGTCACATCACACGTGAAACCGCTTATTGTTATAGACGACGTAGTGTGGGCGTGTAGTATCAATCACGTGAGATCGACGTCATCTAATGAGATCGTGCGCTAGCGCTAGCAGACGTCCGATCCGAAGGCAAGCCCGGTAAGAACTAAATTCCATTTCACTATTATATTTTGTAATGGACCAGAGGCAAAATTCATTGTGTAAAATGGATAAATCCATATAATCAATTTTCTATCACCGAATTACACCTATCCAAATGACTGACGTTAGATCAAGCAAGCAGAAAAGCTGAGCTGACTAGCGACCGACGAGGTGGCTCCATAGCCCTAGCTAGGCTAATATTAAGGTCTACCCCTCTGCGATGCCGATGAAGGTGGTGGCATTGCCGATGGAACTCTATCTGTTTGCCAAATGTGGTCTCGTCAAAGTGGCTCATTTTTTGCTTGCTAATCGTCGTTTAGCTTGGTTTCAGCCGACGTGACCGACAGCCCCGACAATGCCGTCGGGGGGGGGGGGGGGGGGGGGGGGGGAGGGGGCTTGTGAACCCTGGCTTTAGTTATTATGGAGAGCAACATGCAATGAGACTGACACTGACAGTCCATGATACTGGCTCTGGGTGGGCCATTTTACAAGTTTTTTTCTGAGGGTTAATAGACCGACATTTTTAGCCTCGTGGGCTACCAAATTATTATTTCCATTTTAGGCAAGAGCCCGCGTATGCCCGTAGTTTGTAGCTCAAGTGAACAGAAGGAACATTAATGTGATAACTTTTTTTTTTCCTTGCTTCAGAAATTCAGAATAGAAGGCACCCCAAAATCTGATGATCTTTTTCTTTGTCAGGAGTGAGCCCCCCCCCCTGCCCCCGCTAAGAGAATCTTGGATACGCCACTCTCAATTAAACTTGATAATTATATAAGGAATTGTTCGCAATCTCGTTTTAATAAAGCCCTTTCTGTCTTTTGACATTTAACAGAATAAGGCCTATGAATTTACATTATAGGTGTATAATTTGCATAAATCATTTTAAATGAAATATTCGTATTTAGAAAAACAAAGATGGCAATTTATTATTTTTTTTTTATTTTTTTTTATTTATTTATTTTTTTTTTTTTTTTTTTTATTTTTTATTTTTTTTTTTTTTTTGGGGGGGGGGGGGTAATTTTCTCGACATTCCCGTAAGATAACGCAGGGTTTGCTCATATAGAGCTTAACATCAGGGG